>VZTU01006299.1:63769-238899 GCA_013400835.1 Zapornia atra | reverse complement strand
CTGCATCTGTGGCTGGGATTCTTCCGGCCCAAGTGCAAGACTTGACACTCAGCAGTGTTGAACCTCATTAGGTTCCCCCAGGCCCACCTTTCCAGCCTGTCAAGATCCCTCTGGATGGCTTCCTTTCCTTCTAGGGTGTCACCCACACCACTCAACTTGGTGTCATCAGCAAGCTTGCTGAGGGTGCACTCAATTCTATCACCGATGTCATTGATAAAGATGTTGAAGAGCACCGGTCCCCAGACAGACCCCTGGGGATCAAGGCTGGGATTTTCAAAAGGGCCAAAGCTCATGTTTTTAAAAGCTCTTTACTGATTTTGGAGTCAAAGTCCCATTTTCAAGAGGAAGTTAAGAGCAAAAAAAAAAAAAAACAAACCCTTCTGAAGCCAGGCCTAATTCTACCTGTCAGACTGGCATTCCTAGATCCTGACTTTGCCACCACCTCATTTTCATCGGGAAAGTCCCCAAGATCTTTCTCAGTGGGTAGGCACAGGCTGTGCCTCCTCCTGCCCACCTCCTGCCTAAATCCCAGGCTGAATTGAGAATGGGGTGATGGCTGGCTAGGTCTGGGTGGTACCCAATGAACACACGTAAGCCTCACCGTACCCTGGCCTTAGTGTTGTCCCCATGACAGGGCTTAATGGTACCAGTTAGCTGTCCCTTGATCAACTCATTCAAACTTCATCATCAGTCAAATTTGGTCCAAGATTTAAATGTGGACCCTCCCATTTTCAGGAGAGAGCTATGCTGCTGGCTGCAGGGCATACTGAAGGGTCTCGCTTCACTCTTCCTATTGATGATATTTTGTTTTGTGTAAAATACTGAGACCCAGAAGGATTCCATAACCTAGAAATCAGCATTTCCCCACTGGTGGGAAGCTGGTTTTCAAACTCCAGGCTTGAGATTTGAAGAACGTTTTGGGAGAGAAAAATGCATCAAATCTCTGGTTTTCTTGTGGCTTGCTTTGTTTTGCTTGGGTTTTTTATATAAGATAGGACTTAAGCTTTAATTCCTAGAGAGGATTAGTGGCAAGGTGAGGGAAGAGTCATATCCAGAGGCAGACACCTACTTCACTTTGCCAATGCAAGGCAGGATAGGAAAGTCCTGTCCTTCCCTCTCGCCATGTACATGTTGGTCTGGGCATGTCCAAGATAAGATCTCTGGTGGCTGTTCTATAACTGCCTACATCTCCCTCACCACAAGTCAGTGGCACTGGCTACCTTCTGAGACATTTTGGGTACAACTTTCAGAGGTAACTTAGGATCAGACGTTTACAGATATTTACAGCTCCAAACTGCACCTATATAAGATGCTCCTCAGTGAATCAGGAACACGTTCTATCAATTTTCAATCAAATTTGTGCCTCTGAGTCTCTAGGAATGTTTTCTGGAAATCCCAATCCTGCAAGTACAGTTAGCAATAAGCACTAAGAGACTGATTTTGAAACAGTTCAGCCGTCTACACTTGAGGACACATTCACACATGCACCCAGTCTCCTGGCTGATACATCAACCAAACAGGCTAATCCCACCTGACCATCCTTCACCACCCTGTATTCCCTTTGGGAACAGGGAGAATTCATCACTGCTTTTCTCAAGTGAGCTTGGTGTTGAGTTCTTTTGAAAAACAGGCCCTACTATTTGCTACTTCTCTGAAGAGCTCCAATCTTTTAAATATTTGCTGGCAGAAACTGTACCTGTGTCTTCAAGGTAGGCTCTTCTTCCTTCCCAGATACCCCTTCAGTAGCAGTAAAGGTAGATCAACCAGTTAGTTTGACAATCCTGCCCTCTATACCGTGTCACAGCAACTCACCACCAATTAGATTTTGGATCTTGAATCTTTTCAACAAACTGGCAGTTGCTGATCTATAGGCAAAGCCTGGTTGACAAGTACGGCTGAAATGAAATGCTGTATGTGAAAATCACCATCTTTTCACATACAACTTGTGAAGAGAAAGAGGAAAATATGAATCAAATTAGCTATCATTACAAATAGTGGTCTGGAAATGAATCACAGATGTTTTGATGGAGAATGGGGTTTTTTTTTCCGTAACACAATTCTTCTGAAAAGAGCCCATTCTGCATGAAAAGGATCCTTTTTTCCCCTGAAGAAACTGATTGTTCAAAATATTAAAGTATTCCAACCATGCACAAAGACATTTCTGCATGCCTTTGCAACGTTCCATGGGAGCTGGATTTTGTTCTATGGTGTTCATCTAAGCCAAACTCCTTAAATGAATTACATTTCAAATGTCATATATCTATCATCTTTAAGGGAGGAGACCACAGAGGATCAGTCCAAATAGAAGCCAGGTTTAAAGAAGCTTAAAGAGAGAAGTTTAAAGCCAGGTACTATGGCAGCTTTTCCAAACAGAAATATCCTGGTCTTTCACTTCACATTTTCTTGTTATTCATCGTTGGTTGTTTGTTTTCTTCACTGTAGTTACAGTTCTTTTCCTTACCCAGTAACACTATCCATGAGTCAGTAACAGGCACGTGATAAGCAGAAAAGTGTTTTGCAAGAAGTCCACTATAATTTGACCAGCAGCACTTGGACCCATGTCCATCTCCATGGCATAATCCTCCTATCCCTCCACAATTAAATTAGGATCTAAGAGTAGGTGAAATTTCCAGCACGTACCTGTATGTCTACAAATGCAAATCTCCATCCAGACAAGTGCTTTCTTCCTTCTCCTAAAACATACAGGTTTTTCACTTCCCTGCCCCACTTCTCCCACACCTGCCTCCTTCACAAAGCCATGGCTACTCTCTGAGAAGAATCACACTAACCTGAGATTTGAGACCAATATGTTCCTCACCTACAACCACTAAAAAGTCTACTAGCTTGTCTCTCATCCAAGTTGGCAAGATGTGGTTTGGAGGTGGAAGGGATTTCTCTTATCAATTAGTATCATTTGAAATACAGGCAAGCTTTCAGGACAGCTCAGTCCTTTCTTCCAGATCTAAACCATAAGCAGCAGAATTCAAAACTAAATGGAAAAGAAAAAAAAAATCAATGCCTGGTGCTTAATTCAACATGTAGTGGTGAGGCACGGAAACAGAAACTGGTCTGTGGGGGGGATATTAGCAGCATAACATTAAGAGCAACAAGGTGATAATCTTTGCAGGATTGGAGAGAAGTAATAAATTACAGCCAGTGGAACATGAAGGTGCTGTAGGTGGGGTAGGAAATTCAAGTGTACCTTCAAACCTTTGATGTTAACACTTAGAGGCTTTAGTTCCTAAGCATGACAATGGAAAGTGTAGTTCTTTTCAGTACAAAATCACTTTGATGATTGAGCTGGGAAGGCCCCACAAGGCAAATTATCAGTCTGGACCAGTAAATTCACATGTCTCATTTTTGGGGGACACACACAGAGGGACCCTGAACTCCAGGCACCAACAAAGTTGACAGCAAAGCACCAACTTGTCCAGATTCCCTTGTTGACCCATGGAAGAAGATGCCTGCTCTTCTCTGACATGCCACGTGGCTATAGCATGAAAAAACAGGCACAGTTCCCCATCCCTTTGATGAAGAATGCTGTCCCTACAGCCACTCCAGAGACAGAACCAGAACAGGGCATAATGTGGCATGATTCCTTCTGAAGATTTTCTAAATCAAGTAAAACGGAAAAGTGGTCAAGTCCAGAATACAGCAAGGCTTCCTGTGTTTTCTGGAGAAACAAAGAAAGCCCTGTTTTGTGCTGTATTGTTCAGGCTTGCCTTTAGGCACATGTGGGAAAATGTTTACTAAATAACTCAAATACTTAGCAGTGAGATGCATTTTATTTCAAACCGAATTATCTGCAAGCGTCCACATGCCAAAAGGGAAGTGAAAGGGCATCAAATTGTTCCAGGTACCAAGTTGAGAGGGCTCTTTCTGCAGATGTTTCACCAGGAACAAGCCACATAAAACCCCAAACCAAAGAGATTCCTCCCTCCAAAACAAAAACAAGAACAAAAAAGGTGTATGACCCTGCACTATGAGCAGGAACAGCATGGAGGGGACTCATGAATTCCTAAGTCATGTGTGTTGTAACCATGTGTAAGGGGATTGTCTCTTTAATGTGTAACTAGGGCTCATGATCCGAGTCCAACCCTCACTCTACCAGGTGAGTAAAGGCATTGGAAAAGTGCCTGACTAGAAGAACTAGATGAAGAATACCGCCCTCTAACCTAAATTAATTTTCTTGATATACTTCAAGCAACACACTTCAGTGCACTCAACCCTTAAGCCCTCAAAAGAAATGAAAAATAAGATGCAAATGCTCTCCCATCTTCTTCCCAGTCCTTGACTAATTAATGGGGTGTTTATAGCTGCTTTAACTGAGTTTTCTTTTTAAAGAATATAAAAGATTACACAAAACAACACATCAAAACCAACTCATTACTGCAGAAGATTTCACATCAAGTAAATGTCTTATTCTATCAGGAAAACACTCTACATCTTGCCAATCAGGCTGGAATACCTGCATCTCTAAGTCACTTCAGAAAACAGAAGTAAGGTGCTTTTTTAAACGTCTTTCTTGCCTATCAGATTCCCCCACTATCATAATGACATGCTTGGAGTTTGAAACTAATGCCAGGCAAACCTCAGGCAGGGCTGAAAACATCTGTAAGGTACAACACGTACCTGCCAACTGCACTATTTCCAACTGAAGTCTACGGCCATTTTATCTACTGCCTTAGTCATCTCCCGCCTGTACTTTCCCATTTTCCTAGCAGCTGCAGCTACACCTCAAAGACTTTATTAAAAAAGGTAGTACTTATAGCACACTCGACCTTTAAACCCTATGTTGCTGAACAACTTACTACCATTTTAAGTAGAATGATCAAACATATTAATTCCTAAGATAAACACAAGCATGCTGAAGTGACATGTTTCAAAAGCTTCTGTAGCTTGGAATAACCACCTTCTGAGAAGAAAGCAGTGATCCAAATCCCTGCTAGTAATAAGCAGGAATGTTGCCTGAGCATTATCAGTGATCCTGCAGTTACCATCCTAAGATGTCTACAATTAACTACTGCCAAAAACACCACCACTTACCCATTCACAGAATATTCCCACCAACTGCAAGTTTGTTCCTGACTTCAATATCCTTTTTAGTCTGAAAAGAAATTACCACACTGATTTATTCAAAAGATGTGCTTCCTGTGGGTAATCAAAGTCTTCAGAAGCATCTGCAGTTTCAATTGCTTAATTGCTGTTAGCGCTGGAGAAGGCACATGTACATAAAGGAGCCAGATGAATTCTTCTGGTGGCTTGAGCATCCTCATCAAGAATCACTCCCATCAGGTACACCTAAAACTGATCTGTACTCTGGGAGGCCCTACAGGTACCAGGTAAGACCAGAACACTGTAAAAGCCCGCAGCAGAAGGCAGTCCCTGCCCTGAAGAGCTTACAGTCTACGTGCACAAGGAATGGCAGTTACAGCAAGAGACAGTGACTCATGAACATCTGGCTGTAGCAAGCTGAAAACAAAGATTTTTCTCTTGCAAGGGAGTTTTGTAAATTTGAAGAGGCCTCAAATGGCCTCTTCCCCAGGCAGGTTGAAAGCCACTGCTCTAGGTCATAGGGTTTTCCTTCTGTTGCAAACCACGATGACACTCAGGGAGCATTACCGGAGAAAATCCAAAGTAAGATTAGGGACTACTGGCAGAGCAAGGACATCCAGCTGATGAGCAGCTCCTACGGGATTCCCCCTTCTACCTGGAATCAGACAACCTTATGTTTCAGCCTTTAGAAGATGCAAAGCAAAAGGACAGCTTTTGCATAAGCGATTTGCAAAGCCAGGATACTCTTGCACGATAAAGTTGCCCTCGTTCGTGTGGCCTAGATTCAAAGACAGATGTCCATGACAGCCACTCCATTCCTTTAGTGATCTGAATTAGAAGACTGACCTAGAAAGTCCGTTTCTCTTCTCCAGTCACAAGAATACATAGGGCCGCTTCCCTTCATGCCTCTTTAAAGACTCCTCCCTTTCCTGAGTTAAGCTGTGCACTCAGCTGCTTTCTGTACCTGAAACTCGCTCCAAAGCAAATGGAGAGACATTTGCCCCTGGGCTCCTGGGAGGCAGCATTTGCCTTTCTCATCTTCTGTCTCTTGACACGAAGAAAAATGGACTTGCCTCAAACTAGAGAAGACAGTAGTTTGCATAAATTCTACAGAGCAATTTAAATGCTGAGGAAAAGGGAGGTGTGTTTCAACAGTCTAGAGGCAGAGCTGATGTCCTTTGGATGCAATGGCATCTGAGGGACACCGTCAGCTGCCCAGTGGTTAATATGGACACTGGCTGTTAGCTTCTTACAGCTTTTAATGCTCAGGGTTGCGATCAGAGACATCTACCCATAAATCTTGAACAGTAAAAGTTCCTCTATTTTTCACTTAAGTACCTATGGAAGGTTGTACCCACCTATTGACTTACTGAAATGAGATGGATTTACCTCTCAAATACGAGCCAGTTTTGTATTTCCAGGAGCATATACTTAAGCTTCTGGTGAGGATGGGAGCTTAGGTCATCATCGCTACACCTCTGGTGAGCTGAGGAGCCACACTACAAAGCAAGTGTATCCTAATGATCCCACATCCCCCAATAGTTGCTGAGCCTTCAGGGAGAGCACCCATGGGTCTCTACTGCACCCCGCAGCTCTCATCCAGGGATTCACAAGGGAATTGGTGTCTCCTTTTAGATGCAGGTTGGGAGCTGTAAAAAGGCATGGAAGGACAAACCAGGCTGGGATGACTTACCTCCCTCCCACTCTAAGTGTGACTGCTCCAAATAAAATCAAAGCCCATATTCTAACTCTCCCTCTTCCTGCTGATAGAAGCGTGAAGCTCACCGCAGGGTTTTGCATGGGAAGGAGAGAAGATAAAGTACAACAACCCACTAAAAGCCCAACCTGACTATGGGGCAAAGGCACAAGGTGAGGATCAAAGGTGCCATGATAAAAGAGAGTCGGAACATTTCAGAGCTTGCAAAGTGACACTCCATGGGTTTGAGAAAGTTCAATCTGACAAAAGCTATCAGTTTTCCAGCAGCATCATTACTGCTAACGCAGCTGCAACTGGATGTCCTACAAGCAAGCAATCAACCGTGCATCTCCACAGAAAGGAAGCTCCAACAAGCTTCTCAGATCTCTCTTCAACTTCTGATGAACTATAAAGCACAAGAAAATTACAGAAGCAGGAAATCATGCTTCCTACTCTTTCATGAAAATCCTTTGAAACTCCTCCACTAAAGCGAAGATTTAAATAGTTTCCTAGTTATAAAATAATCTCTGCTTGTTTTCATCAGCATGCCAGTTTCAGCCTCTTGGAAAACTCTTCTCTCACCTCAAGCAAATACATACCCACATGCAGTTATTGAGGTTCATTAGCTAGGTACCTAGATTCATTAGCTTTTGTTTGCTACAGGAAACCCTTCTAGTGCTGCCCAGATGGGTAGAAAAGGAAGGGCATCTCAGGAGATCCAAGTCAATGAGTGAAATAAGACTCAGGAGATGCAAATGTGGGTTTTGATTGTGTCTCAGGGTACCTGTGTAATCCTGCACAGGTCATGGAGAACCTTGCTCTGCCTTAGTTCCCCAGCTGCCAAATCAACTGGTAATTTGCAGCCTCAAAGGAATCCTACTGTGTTGAAACGATGAAGGCTCAGCTATTATGGGGCTGCAGTGCTCATAAATATTTAAAGAGAGTGAAATCAGGTGGGAGGAAAAGACAGGGGGGTTTAGTCCACTTCAGATTTACTTTTTTTTTCCACTATGAGCACAAGCATGGAATTGGTATGACCAAGTAATCTGATCTTCCTGCAATGATGCCACAACAGGCAACGCTAATCATAACATAAAGGCAGCTGCGGGTAGAAATGTGTTTCTTTTTGGCACTGGCCTGTTCAGTCGATTGACACACACCCCCAGGAGTTGAATGAGTCAAGACATGGAGAAAAATAAATCCCATCCACATGACAACGCTCAGTTTGCCTGGTACTTTCATGAACTCTTCAGCTAAGCCCCAGGTTTTCTAACTCTTCAAGCTGTGGACGTAACACGTTTGCAGATACGGCCTCGTTGCTCACACTAGAGGCGGAACTGGACACTTGGTGGCATGAGGAATAAGAGGCCAGAAATATCTGGAATGAAGCTTGATACTCACATGTATAGGCACTGGCTATGTGACACAGCCCATCCTATAACGGACATTGAAGAGGATCACACCTTCTGTTCCTAGCATTGTTAGCCTGCCTGTAACATGATCCAGATGGAAGCCACTTGCAGGTGAGGACAGTTACTCACTGTACATCACATCCTCAACTGATGTGAACTTCCAGGAGGTTGCAGCCCTTAGCGCTATGGAGTGCCCAGGAGGCATTTCCATGCAGGGAAGGGTGGGAGTGAGGGACACTAACTGTCACAGGCAGTTCAAGCCAAGGCTCATATCAATCTTACTGACCAGGCATCATCCCCGTTGGCCTTGTGGCAGCAGATTTCTCTTTGGTGATGGCAACCTGATAAAGGATAATAAATCTGCAACGACCTTTCGCTGAAGTGTGATCCGGCAGGATGCTCACAGACACATATCCAAGACTGTCATTTTTCCAATGACTTCCTGGGAGATTACACAGTACCATGCCAAAGAGCAAGGACTAATCTTTTCTCTTGCAAAGAAAGAAAATCATTTAATGCATATAAGCATGCATAGGGTAACAGTGAAGATCAGTGAGCAGTTTGGGCAAAAAAATCAAGTGACCATTGATAAAGACAACAGAAGAAAGATTTACTTACAGGGACTAGGACTGAGTGCTTTGGAAAGGAGCAGCGTTGGGTAATTTGAGATACAAGACTTCCAATGGTTAAATTGAGATTTGGTGGCAACTCTGCACATGTGGTTTTAAGGACATTAAAGCATTCCATAACTTAAGGAGTCATCTTCTGAATTTCCTTCTTCACCACAGAAACACAAACACAAACCACCTTGATACCAGGTCAAGTTGATGAAACGGCTGGCACTCCAGCTTCTGCATTTCCCTGGGCCAATTGGTTCTTCCAAGTAAAATCTCTTTAGGAGACCTCATACAACTCTATTGTAAGCAAGTTCAGTACCCTGATGGAAACACACACAGCAGGTGCAGCCTCTGCAGCGGTTCAGTATGACAAGATCCACACTGCTTCGGTGGCAGCAGGCACTCAATGCCCGATACTCACACAGGTCTGCCCAGTAGCTGAGAAGCACGTGTTGTCTTGCAGAAACCATAAAGACACAGTGGATATTTTTGGGAGAGACATGCCATGACTGCTTTTTCACCCATATGCACAAAACTTTGCTTTTTGGCAGCACAATACCCAGCATTTCAAGCCACAATGTTTATTGTCTGCCAGATGGGCTGTGAAATGTTCATAATGGGATTATGCAAGTTGTCTATTGTGTGAAAAATCATCTGAGCATTGTCCTCTGTACCCTTTTAATGTGTTTCCCTTTTATATAAATTAGGAAGTCAAATTTTTCTTTTTAAATACTTGTTGAGGATATCTGCTTTCAGCTTTACAGATGCCAATGTCTTTGGGCACATACTTCAACACTACAGGATGTTTTTTGCATGAATGGAAGCACCAAGAACTACAGATATTAATTCTGATCACGTACCTGTATTTCTCTGTGTCCCAGGAATAACAGACAATATATGACAATGCTGTTGCTGTTGAGTTAGAACTGTTAGCCCCAGTGCAAGAAACAACTACCTTTCTACCAGGAAAACACCTGGCTTTGGGTATATGCTTGTAGTTCCTGAAGCCAATCAAATCACACTTAAATGGTTATCTGAATGGACAACTGTGCAGTTCACTTAATCTTCAGGTTATGAACTTTTAAGTTGCTGACACTCCCAGTGATGTGCTGGGTTTTAAATACAGCAAATTAGGAGATTCCTCATCGCTTGATGGGCAATGCTGTATCAGATTTTCAACCATTCTACCAGTCACCAACAACCTGTGACTGCACAAATTAACCTACATACCTTAAAAACCAAGACTCAGCATGACTACTGCTGTTCCTTGAGTTATATCCACTGATGTCACCCATCTATCAAAGGTCCACCCGTTTCATCCATTGCTCACCCTACTCGCTGAATCCAAACAGGAAGAGCTTTTGAAATCCACTCACACATCATTCAGGAGCAAACATGGACCATGCACTGGGACACGTCTGCAGTTCCCTGAGTGCCAAGCAAGGCAGATCTATGTCCTATACTGCATTCCCAGATTTCTTGTGGGATCAAATGGTCTACGTGATTAAGCTCTGGGACTTGGTTTAACTTACAACATTTAGTGTTGTTTGGGAGTCAGTGCTTTGGAGGACTTCCAAAGTTCACCAAAGAAAGGATTAAAAGTCCCAGTGATTCCCATTTGGTTTGGATGGAACCATTTATCTTCTTATACTGCCACCATTGCAGAAATTAGCTAATGCTCTTGCTCCAAAATCCCAGATTGAAGCTCTGTCCTCTGAAGACGCTACTGGGAACACCTCCAACATACCATCTCTGTATGAAAAGGCCCTCAAGCACCGACCTTCAAGGTCCGTGACCTTGACCTTCAAAAGTTAAGGATACTGGTTGCAACCTTCCCCTGTAGAGTTTGCTGTATTACCTTTATATTACCTATAGCTCAAACTAAGCTTATTGACACTAATGCAGGACCAATCTGAAGGTCAAAGGGTTGGAATGCCACTGCCACACCTAGAACTAACGTGACATTCCTAAATAAGCACGAATGAGCTTTGAAACAGTACAAAACAGACATTTGGGTTATAAATTCACAACCAAAGCAGCAATATAAACTGTTCCCTTTCCCCTCACCCTGCCATGAAGAACCACAACTGGGGTTGACCCACAGGTGGCAGTACTTCAGTGGCAAACACAATCACACGATGACCACGCTGGGATCCTGCAGAGCAACATCGGTTGCAACGGGACATATGTACTTACATTGGTGTTAACATGGTTCCTTTGTCAAAGCAGCTGCAAAATGAGTGATAAAAGAGAGGTTTTCTGGCCTAAAGACACTACAAGGGAGAACAAGAATGAATAGTGGCCTGTAGCCACTTTTAGCAAGGTTAAAATGTGGAATATTACCTGATTTAAAATCATGAAGTTGAAGAGAATTAGCTGATAGACATTTTTCAGTTCCTCTCCAACTAAGAGGAACGAAAGGATTTGATAAGCTATGGAAACTCACTTACAAAAACCACAGCATTAATTCTTGTGATAAGCAAGCAGTTATTTTTCTTGAAAGAGTTCATTGTTCAGAAGTAATTTAAGGACAAATTCCAATTCAGGAAAATATATTTCATATCAAAATTTGATACAACATCCAAGAGTGACAGGAAATTCAGGGCAGCAGGATTTATTTTCTATTTTAGGTCCAATTCTTGAGGTCTGTTTTTAATGTTGATTCATTAAAAAGTTGCTTTAATAAAACATTTTTGAAGCTGTGATTTGCTAGTGGTTTGGTTCTTTTTGGGAGGGGGAGAACTTGAAAGTATTCTTGGCTTGGCCAGAAGATATGAACTTGTTCCTGCATTTGACCTCCTCTGTACAGTGTGGATGGACTCAAACATTGGTGCAGCAGAAGTTCCCTGAAAACACACTTGAGCAAGGCTCTGCTGTGTTAGATGTTGCATAATAGTATTGAGTGCTTTGTGTTGGCAATAATCTGTATACCTCCATCTTTTTTTTCTCCCACATTCCCCAAATAGTGCTCAGAACTTTTTAAGATGTTGACTTTGTATCTTTCTTATTTCCTTCTGAGTGAACTTTAAAAGTCTTGTGTTTTCCAGGTTTCCTCCACAACCATTTAAAATTAGAAAGTTACATTCTCCTGTAACTTCTGGAGTTCATGTGTCAAGACAGACCATGACAACTGGTAAAACATGAAATAAGAAACATATGGCAGATGCATCCCTGGTTTATTCTATTATAATTTGCACGCTAAAGAACTGCTTGGGTCTTTCTCAGTTGGAGGCAGCTGAACCTGCAGCAGCAGAATCACAGTGCCCGGTTACAGAGCAGGACTGGCACTGCCAGGACAAGAAAACTCCCTGTGCTCAGCCCGATGCAGAAAGCATCTCCTTTCCACAGGATGACAATGCCCTAAGAAATTACCACCACCAGCTCAGGTTCTTCCTGTTGCACTGAAGTTTGGCAGGGCTCTCTAGGGGCTACATAATCAAGCCCTTATTTTTCCTGTTAGCTCCATGGCCCAGCACAATTATTCCACCACCCAGCTATGCTCAGTCTGTTCTGCCCATTCCCTCATCCAACTAGTGTCCTTATCTCAAGCTCCTCAAGCCCCACATCGGGCGCCAAAAAGGACTGTGGTGGTTTTGGCCTGAACTAGAGGCCAAATGCCCACCAAGCCGCTCACTCACTCCCAGAGGAGAAACTGGTAGAGCCACCGTGGGTTGGGATAAGGACAGTTTACTGGCAAATATCAAAGTGAATACAGAACAATAATGGCCAGTTACACAAACACCCAGTGCTGACACACAGTACCTTATTGAACCGATGATTACAGAGCGCTGTCCGACGGTAAGATCCAACCGACACAACATCCCAGCCACACTCCAACTGTCCTACAGGCAAAGAACAGCTCCCACCCTTCCCCAAGCAGCTGATTTTATGGGCAAGTGGTGTCAGGTGGTGTGGAAAACAGCTCCGGCTAACTCAGTTCACCTGGGCTGACCTGTGTTGGCTGATTGGGGAGGTCAACCCTGGCCTGGCCAGAACCAGGACACTTCATTATGACTATGTTTCTCTCTCAGACCACTGCTTCACCTTCTCATTTTCCCTCTCCATTGTCTACCATTCCTGTAGTAAAGGGTATGCCAATTTAGAGCATCCAACAAGCAGCATTCAGTCGCCCAGGAGCCAGATCATGTCTGCTCCTTCTCAGAATGAGCACAGAAACGGCAACAGCAGCGGAAGCGCTGTCCCACCCAGGATGGCGAGTACCTTGGCATGTAGGTCTTCTCCCATAAAGCCATGAGGATACTCTGTTATCCTGTAGCATCATTAGGTTGTGAGATACAGAGTCAAACAAGGGTGGGTCTGTCAAATGCTGCCAGCTGGGATGACCAGTTGCTTTTACCTAGACTTCAAAGACCACATCGCTTCCAGCCAATAAACAAAGTCTACCTGATACATGCAAAAGACCTGCAGATGAGGTACTTCTCATTTCACAATTAAACCTCTGACCCACCCATTGTTCAGTCTCTATGTTTCCCATCAGCTGTCCAACTGGATACCCCAAATAAGTCAAAGCACAGTGCCCCAGAGTCACACAGTGCTGACCTTCCACTGCTCCAAAAGGCAAATCCTGTGCTCTTACAAGTATTCCTAAGCTCAGGACACAATAAACAGGCTCTTCAGGAGAGTATAAAGATAACTGAGCCATGCTCCGAACCTTTTGCATTGCTGGAGATGTGCAAAGGGTGTGCAGTGTAAATAAGAATCAGATTCACAGTCTCTATGTCTGCTCTTGTTTACAATTACACTTACATTTGTTTTAGCTTTGAAATGAAGCAGAGGGTCGTGATCAGTGGAGCAGGGTCTGGCTGGAGGCCTGTGACCAGCAGTGTTCCCAGGGCTCAGTGTTGGGTCCAGTCCTGTTCCATATCTGCACTGACGACCTTGCTGAGGGAACAGCACCCACCCTCAGCAAGTGCCCATGATCCAGAGCTGGGAGGGGTGGCTGACAGGCAGGACACTGCGCTGCCATCCAGAGAGACCTGGCCAGGCTGGAGAGCTGGGCAGGGAGAAACCAGAGGAGATTCAACAAGAGCAAGTGGAGAGTCTGGCACCTGGGGAGGAATAACTGTCTGTATCAGTACAGGCTGGGGGTGACCTGCTGGAGAAGAGCTCTGTGGAGAAGGACCTGGGGGTCCTGGTTGATGACAGGTTGGCCATGAGCCAGCAGTGTGCCCTGGGGGCTAAGAGAGCCAATGGGATCCTGGGATGCATCAGGAGGAGTGTGGCCAGCAGGTCAAAGGAGGTGATCCTCCCCCTCTAGGTCAGGCCCCACCTGGAGTGTTGTGTCCAGTTCTGGGCTCCCTGGGATAAAAAAAGACAGGGATCTCCTGGAGAGAGTCCAGAGAAGGGCTACAAAGATGATTAGGGGCCTGGAGCATCTACCCTATGAGGAAAGGCTGAGTGAGCTGGGACTGTTCAGTCTAGAGAAAAGAAGACTTAGGGGGGACCTAATTAGTGTCTACAAATATCTTAGGCATGGGATGCAGGGGGAATTGGCCAGCCCCTTTTCAGTGTCTGTGGGGACAGGACAAGGGACAATGGCTGCAAGTTGGAGCACAGGAAGTTCCACACCAACATGGGGAAGAACTTTTCCCCAGTGAGGGTGAGGGAGCCCTGGGACAGGCTGCCCAGGGGGTGTGGAGTCTCCTTCTCTGGAGAGATTCCAGCCCCGTCTGGACGCCTATCTGAGTGATATGTCCTAGGGAGCTGCTTTGGCAGGGGGGTTGGACCCCAGGAGCTCTCGAGGTCCCTTCCAACCCCTATGATTCTGGGATTCTGATGCCAGATTATATTTTTTTTTTCCTTAAACCCCAACACATTACAGGTTAGCTGTGAACAACAGTAACTCTTCCATTCTCAGCCTACCACTCCTAAAAGGACACAGAAGAGCTCAGGTGTAGTGGAGAGGACCTCATCTCTTACCACGAGCACAGGTGCTTCTGTATTGAAGTACTAATCAGCCCAAGTCCCATATGATTTACTACGTCAGTATGGCAAGCAGTCAGCTGTGGGGTTTCTTCAGAAGCTCATGAGGTCACTCCATCTCCTAAAAGCAAAAATAATGACTCTCCAGCAAATAGTGAGAGTTGGCAGCTGTGCTGTTGGGATGATGGAATTGTACACAGCGGTGATGTGAGATTTCTCTTGGTTCCTAGAAGCCAATACTGCAGAGGTAACGATAACAGCAACAGGATTTGCTTAAAGGTTTTGGACAAGAAAGGAGACCAAGTTTCATGCAAAAATGAACAGCAATCGTAAGAGAGTGAAAGGTCAGGAACTGGCTGTCAGAATTGGAATGGGATCAGGCCAGGATCTGGGATGGAAAAAGCAAGGTAGCAAGCAGTGCAGAGAGCTGACTACTGCCCTTGCACTAACACACATATCTTTATATTAGGAGCACCCCAGGCTACTTCCCTCCCCACACCTCCTCTGTTAACAGCTGGTTATCTTCTTAGTTCTGCCAAGGGGAAAATGATGGTATGGAATTATTTACTATTAGTAGGTTCCCCTAGAGTAAATATATGGCACTGTATTCCTTGGCAGAATGGGATGGACACTTAACACTGAATCAGTGACTCAAAGAAGGAGCTTTTTTTGGCTTTATTGGTGTTGGTGAATTTACTGAAAAAGAAGAGCTAAACAAAGAGCTATGTTTCTTTTTTTCTATAGCTAAAGAGAACGGACTGGAAGGGCCAGGCAGGTTGAACAACTGGATAAAGAAAATACCTGGTCACCTTAGCTCTGAGGGGCTTCAGGAGTTCTGCAACTTGTACTACCCCCATCCCTCTTTACTTCCTAGGTTTGAAACATAAGAGGAATGCCATTTAAGTGAAACAGGTGATGCCTGTAAGAAAGTGCTGGGCCACACTTGTCTGGCCAAAGTCTCTTTGCAAGGTGGCCCATTCCATTCCAGCTTCTACTTGAGACTGCACAGATGCTGCTATTTATAAACAGGAGCAGCAGGGACTCTGCAGCTCTAAGTGTCCCAGTCTGTTCTGCTGCTGGAGCTTGACTTTGGAATAGCTTGAGAGGGACTCAGTGACCTGGCAAACTAAAAAAAAAAGACCAGCTACACAAATAAAGGAAACAGAGGCTACTTTACTGACCTTCAATAAAGTAACCAGAAAATCAGTGTATTTTCTGCAGCGTTGGTCACTCTGAGTTGCAAATAAAACTCATGCCACTGTGCCTTTGTGCTCTAACTCCTTGTGAGGGCAAAGCATTGTGGGGGTATATATAATTTTGGTCACTCTAAACTCCTCCTAGATTCCCAGGGACTGAAAGTTGTGCCTTATGTCATCCAAGAGGTAAAACCCCTCCATCTGAGCCAAGGCTGGGGTGTGACCTACCAGTAAGATTTAACATCACAAGGAACAAATAAATACTGTAGAAGGAAGGGGAAAAAAGCTGGCAAGCTTTTTTTTTTCTTGAAGATTAGGAAGAACTGGATTCATTTGAAAGTTTTCATTTTGTTTAAAATAGGAGAGGTTATCTGCAAATGAGGGTAAGAATGCTCTTACTTGTTTCAAATTTGCTTCGAATTGGTTTTAGATCTTGTATTACTTTTCCCTTAACATGTAAATTAGCTTAAGAAGTGCTAAAGTTACCTCTGGTTACTGTAGAAGTGTGAACTGCAACTGTAACTACTGAGAGAAGGAAACTTAAAAACTGTGGGGTATGCTTTACTTTTATTGCCATGGATGGTTAGGATTTCTGCTCAAAGAGGTCTGTTAGAGATCCAGGGTTTTTTCCTTCCAGTTGCCTCAAAAGCTCTTGACATATATGTGTAAATATATATATATAAAATTTTAAAATATATATATCATATATAACCCTGCCTGTGTTTCAAAGCTGGAGGATATAATGATTAAATATTTGCAGTGTTAAAAAAAGCAAAAATCACACTTGATTATAATCTTTCCACCCATCTCCAAACACTCTGAAGTGAAGATGACACCTCATTTTTTGCAGGTGGAGCTTATAAAGCAGTTGGCTGTCGAACTGGCTTTCAGTTTTGATGGGCCCATTCTGGCCAGTATTTCAGTTCTTTCTGTTTGAAAAGGCTGGCTGTAGAGAAGTTCTGCTTTAGCTGCCTTGTGTCCCCTTTCTCCCCTGGACCAGGCTCTGCTGTGTTTCCCAGGATGGGGCAGGACCTTGGTGCCCACAGCCATCCCCACCTTCATTCCAAGGGTGTAACACCGCAGGAGCTCTGGTTCAGATAAGATGTCCAAACTATTCAGAGGGTAAAACAGTATCTTTGCATAGTGCTAATTATTTTAGTCTAATTATTCTAACCAATTTTACCAATTACACAAGTACTCTGCCTGAAAATTGAGCAAAGCCAATGGATGTGACAGCTAAAATACAGTAAAATTTAAGAGTGAAAGGTCAACTATGCAGGGCTGAGAGCTTCCACTTGACTCGAGCAAACACCATTCTCATCCCAATCTGTCTGCAGATGAGACATGACAGCACCTCTCCCTTCAGAAGGGGAAAAATCCAAAGTTCACATGAGCTGTGCTCTTAAGATTATGAATCAAAGAGTGCTGGAAAGCCCCCAATATGTGTAGATATTTCATATGAGAGCTCAGGACACTGAGCCACGTAAATAGAAGTAAGAGCTACGTGGGATATTGACTGCTGTATATTCCCCCACTGAATCACAATTACAGATTCTCTTTCACTGCTGCTAAGTAACTCTGTGATGAATTTGATTCCCTGTGTGAACACAGCATTCACCAGAACTCAAAGTGCCTTGTGTCTTAATAGTGCACATGCTGGCTCACAGTAACCAGGGGATGAGACTCACGGAGCTCCCTGCAAGATGAAGACTCCAGCAGATACATCTTCACATCACAGATAACTACAGGATTCTCTCATGTACTGGTTCCCACGTAGGTTGCACTAGTGAGAAGATCCTGCTCTGATACCACAGGATTAGCAAAACTGAGTACCAACCACTAAAGCACTGTCTGAAAGGAAGTCAGGCTGCCATGCAGTCCTTTTCTGCACTCAAGTTGCTCAAGAAAAATTTCCCATTGCTTCACAAGCTGAATCAAGTGAATGAATACACCTCACACTTGCTTTTCTCCAGTTTCCCTCTCCACCACAGAGAATCCTGAGCTGGCACAGGTCCGTGCCATTCTGCTGTCAATGGAATGACACCCATTTATATCAGCTCTGGACTTTCTCTCTGGCACACATTTCTTTTCCACTCAGCCTGGATGTAAAGCAGAGTCTAGAACATACAGAGGTGAAGACACCCACAGCTGGCTTAAACTTACACTTCCAGTCTTGCAGCTGCATCACAACAGTAGGAGTTTTCCAGAAGCTACTTCAGTGTAGACACATCTCCAAAGGGAAGGAGAACAACCCAGCACGTATGCCAATGGTAGATACCTGCAAGCAGCGACAGCACAACTGGCATCGGGGTGAGGTTCTGCCTACCATCCAACTTCTCCAACTTTACTTTTTCACACAAGTAAGCACTAGAACAGCTACAAGGAAGATTCAGCATGCAGAAGTGGGGGGACCTTCCTTGTAAAGCGAAGCTACACTATAAAAAACTCCTGAGAACTGTTGGCTGAGGTGACTGTAGCTTGTTTGGGGAGGCATTCCAGCTTGACTTCTGCAATGATTGTCTTACACCCTCAAGTGTGAGCTTTTATTACCCTTGTCTTGGCAAGTGTGACATTTACTTGTTGGCCACAGCCTTAGTGCCGAGAGGGAGGACTGGCTTGCTATCATTCCCAACTGGGTGGTTGCTAAACCAGCTGTCCCAAAAGTCAGAGGGAAAAGCATGAATGCTGAGATCATGCCTCAGCCCATCTACTTCCAGCAGAAGTCACAAAGGAGCACAATCTAAAAGTGACCAGGCACCTCTTACATTTGGAAACCAGAGTCACTCGGCTGGTACACAACTGAGAGAGATGTTCCCACCAAAAGGAGATGTCCAACACCAATTCTAAGATTCTACTTCCAGAAGATTGAACTTCTGGAGTCTATAACAAACTGGAAACTGCATCCTCACCTGCTGCTCAATAAATGCTGCTTCAGCCACATTTGAACGTGGAACAATAGTGACATAAAGTGGCCTGGTGGGTTAATCACAGGTAGAAGGCTGAAGCATTTCCCAGGAGACCAGGCAGTACCTTATCATGTTATTCTAGCATGGCACACTGTAAGGAAAACAAGCCCCAAGTGCTCCCTTATTCTTTACAGAAGGGACACCAGAGCCCTCCACATCTGGTAATGGTAAACAGCACAGGATGGTCTGGGAGGAGGTATCGGAAACACCGCCTGCTCCTCTCCATAGGCGAGCCTTGAAAAGCACGAGAGGCAAGCAGAGAAGCACAGGTATAGATACACGTGAAAACGTGAAAGGTCCTGACAATATTATATTCCACCCGGGTGTCTGGTGCCCCAAAAATAAACAACATGAAAAACAACAACAAAAACTCACTGTTGTTTCAGTCTATATGCCCACAACCTGACAGCCCACTGCCACCTTGGAGATGGGCACAGGTAAAGCGTAGCTGCAGAGCAAGACCAAAAGGAAGGAAAACATGAAAAGATGGTTCATGTGAGGACCTGACCTTCCTGTCAGGACCATCTGAGCAATTTAAATTGTCTGCAAATATTGATCAACACCTCGGTGTTAGATGACGCTATTAAACATTCAGCAGAGACATTTTCTCACCAGATTTCTCCCCAGAGTCCTTTGCTGACCATGGTATCTCCACATGCTCATTATTTGCATGGGCTTTATTCTAACTCTCACAGGAATAGATCTGTCCCCAGGCGCCACACAGAGCACAGGACAGAGTGATCCCTGTGTCAATTAGGGTTTCCTCAGGATAATTTGACACACGTTTTCTTAGTTACCAGCATTGTAAGTATTCGATCTAATTACAGGGAAAGCCATGTATATTATAAAATCTAAATTAAGGTTTGTTTTATAGATTAAAAGCAAATCAATATTTAGCAATAACATTCTCCAAAATATTTTCTGTAATTACAGTATGACACTGATTAGTAATTCAGACTGGAATTACGGGTCTTGGATTTATTATCCAGTAAACTGATAGGGAAATGCCTGTCCTATTAAACCAGAGTTCTCTGTGTGTTTCCTCTCTGGCCATAAAAGATCACATCTGGGCCCTCGATGGCTTCAGGACAGCTCAATGCAAGTAGCAGGATCACTTGACCAGTAACAGCATCATGAGACTTCACTGGTGACGCTGTCACAGTTAGAACTATACAACAGCTGGCAGTTCCAAAGATCTGGAGAAGGCTCCTTTAGGAAAAATTAAAATATTTGAATGTTTTGCTTATCAGAGCTAAACTTTGTTTACTTCTTCACAAATCTGTACTGTATTACATATCACCTAGGTAGCACATGTTACAATTGTAAGTGTACATACTTACAGGACACGCATCTGCCCAGTATCAAGTAAGCATACATTATTTTTAGCTAACCAGAAGTACATGTGCCATCAAAGATGCACGTTAAAGTGCTCGTTGTTTGCCTTTGGATATCTCTAGATTTTAAAAAAACCCAAGAAAACTGTCAGCAATAGAAATCAATAACTAATATTGGTGACTACTGGTAACTAAAAAGCAAAGTTAGAATTACAACCACCAGAAGTGGAACATATGCTATTTCACAAAAAATATTGTTTGGGGTGGGGTTCTGATGGGATTTCCAAATTGGTAAGGGATAAAGCACAAAAATAAAACAAAGTCTTCAGAAGTTTCTTTTTCTTTCCTTTCCCTTTTATTTTTTTCCTTTTTCCCAGAGAAGAAAGACTCCCTGTCTTTGCTACACAAAGCCTTTCATTTGCTTGGACCCTGAAGTGCTAAGCTAGTTACTCTGCTGTGCTATCTATTCACACTGTCAAGAATTCCCTAAAATAAATCCGGTGCAAACAGGGTCCATAGGTCTTGATTGTTGGAAATGCTAAGCATGTAGGAGAGCAACGTGAGCGAGAGAGAGCTTGAGGTGGATCTGCCTCGACCTTCTCTTGTAAGAAGCTCCCCAAGCTAGACTCAAAAAGTCAAGTTTTACTTCAGCACCAACCAATTCTTTTCATAGTGAAAACTCAAGGCAAGTAGAAGACAAGACACAAGAATTGTAACCGTAAGTCCTCATCTCTGTCTCTTCTTCCTTGGCTTCAACAGCCTTCTGAGCTGCAGGAAATGGAGCCCCACTGACCCTGAGGTCCCTCCCCAGTCCCCTCCATTCCATTGGAGCGTGGCTGAGAGGTCCCCACTCCCCAGAGCATCCTTTCCTTCTCCCACCTACTCCACCAATGTTTCTCTGAGCGTGCACCTGAGGACACTGTGGCACACACCATATGTCACAACATGCAAACAACCTGCAGCACATCAGTACCCCAAAGGGACTTGCTGGAGCTGTTCCCAAATAAAACACCAAACACGAGACGAAGCAGAACCTCAGATATTCACAGTGTAAAAGCACCAAGACCAAGGCCATTTAAAGTCATCTACTGTTTTTCTACATCAACTACAAAACATGGACATAAAGACCCAAGTGTAGAAAGGTGTCTCATGCCCCTGATCCTGGGCAGATCTCTTGATTCAGGGACTTGATTTCAGAGGCTACTCAGCCACAGAGGTTACGAAAGCAAGCTGACCCCTCAAATACATAAATATGTGGAGAAGCCATTAAACCAGATTGGATAACAGTACAGATCACCACTGTGATCCATAGCTTTAAAGGCACAAACTGGTTGCAATTAGAGGCTTGACGCAGTTTTGACCTGCAAAATGGTTACGTCAGAGCAAAGCAGGAAAAATCCACAAGGCACAACATCTCCCTAGCCAAAACCCCAGCCATTTTTTCCTGTTTCCTCAGCAGAACATCCAAAATACCTTGTTTTACATTGCAGCAAGCCTAACTCCAAAGAGTTTGGACAGCAGAAATAATGACACAGGTTTAAGGAGGTAAAAAATCCTTCCTGCTCTTTGATTAACTGGGCTCCTTGATGGAGTTAAGTGCAAACAGCTGCCTGGACTTCAACTGAAAAGCCTAAATCTAAACATGCCGTGTTTACATAACCCAAACTTCTAATCAGGCAGCTGGATAATCCACCCATTTAAAGTATCCCTAAGAGTTTCAGGGAAATGTGATTTTCTTACAGCTAAGCCAATCAACAACCACTTTAAAAAACTCTAGCTACTGAGTTACTACTTTGGAACAGCAGTCTCAGCGGGATGGGGTCACGACCCCTCAGAGAATCACAAAGCAATTTTGGTGGGATCCTTCCCCCTTTCTTTTGCTTTTTTCTTTCTCTCTTTTTTTTTTTTCCCCTTTCTTCTTTCTTTGAGAAATACAAATCTGAATCTCTAATTTCCTCTGTATTCAGATGCTGCAAGGTAATAAATGAGAGAAGGAGAAAAGCATACAGCAGCACTCACATGCATGCTGGCATCTGCTCACAGGGCCTTAATCTAAAAATCTCATGAAATCCTGACCAAGTCCAACCGGAACCAAGGAACTTGGGAAAGGTAAAGTACAATCACCACCAACAGAGTCCTTAATTTCTTAGGGGGAGAAAAAGAGCAGGACCTAGGAACAAGATTTCCTGGGAGAAGACAGTATACTTACAGGATCACTGATAGGATTCAATAGTCCTTGAATCAACAGACACATTTATAGTGACTTTAACCAGCCATAGCACTCCCTGTTCACAGCCCTGTCTCATCTCACCGCAGTGCATGACTCATTACATGGTCAGGATCTCGGTTTGGGTTTTATGTTCAGCTTACATATTTCCACCTGATTGCAGTTTACTATTAACCCACCAGATATCCCAGTGCTTGTCTGGCTTTTCCTACCTCAGCAAACATGATGCTAAACCACATCCAGTCCCAGCTCTTAGATAACGGGAGCCTGAACACAAATATTTTCCCTGGCCAATGCCACAGTTGTTCACAATCTGCTCAGCCAGACAATCACTAACAATATATTGTATATTTTAAGTTAGCAAAAAAGAGGTGATACTTCTTGTTTCAAGCAGAGAAACATGGGTTTTACTTCTGAGTCTTCTGCAGAGCTATAGGGTGATCATGGACAACTGACACAAGATACCTTCATATCCCTACCTGTAAAATGTGGCTGGTGATGTTTAGCATTCCATTTGAGACATAGGAAAGCAAATTACCTGGTTTCAGTGACGAAACATGATGCTCAAGACTGTAAGCAAAGCTGTATTTTAAAACTAGTGGAATAAATTGAAAAAAAGAAAAAGACTTAACTTTTTCCAAGTGGTCCTTTTAGAACACATGGTGACGTGTTTTATAAAAATAAAAGGACATGCCTTCAGACAGGGCTGATCCAATCTGGCCATAAAGGAAACAAACTTTATTCAGCATTTCTTCATTTTGCCAAGACCCCAGCAGAGATACAGCACTGGAGATCCAGCACCAGGGAAACAGCACGACATCATTCCTTTCAGATTATATGCCAAATATTCCAATTCCCAGCCAAAGAGATTGAAAGGTTTGGGGCCAAAGAGCTTTTTTTATTTTCAACTTTAAGAATTGTTTATAAATACTGCAATGATGGGAGAAATGTGGCAAATTTTAATCCAGCTCTGAATGCAGAGATGAACATTTCTTGTGCTTTTCAGTGATAGCAGAAGGTCCCTCTCAATTAACTTCAAGATACTGGTAGAAAAATTAAGAGCAGTAAAATCCTAGCTTAACTTTTTATTAACTTTATGCTTATGGATAGGTGTCCATTCCACCAAGAAGCCCGGCAGAGAGCTCTTGCAGGAATATCCAGTACCTCTGTCAGTACTAGCTGATCGCTGCGCCAGAGGCACACTGCTCATGAATCCCTCAGCCAGGCTCTCTTGTCTTTACCAAGTGACTTTATAGCTGTTAATGGACAGCAGCAAAATCAAAAAATATTTGATTTGATAGAAAAATTTCACATCTTTCACCTTCATAAGTAACTGCTCTGTTCTAAGCTCACCAGGTTCCTATTGTGATGACATGGCAAATTAGCTGCCCCCAACTGAATTGCACAGTCCACTCCAACCCACATCTCTAGCAAATTCCTATGCTGTTTTTTGGGAGTCTGCAGCTCCTTTCATTTTTCCAGCTTCTTTTCCATTCCCATGGCTGATCAGCATCAGAAGCAGAAAGTCTGGCAAAAAGAGTGGCAGAGTCCAGCACCAACCCCACGAGAGATGAAGTGACAAGTGACAGGAAATTGGAATATTATTTATAAGAAGCCAAAATAACTTCAGTTCTCACCCCCCCTCTCCCCTAGTTCTAATCCTCCTCTATTTGCTTTTTTGGAGGTATGTTTGAGGTTCCCATTTAATTACTTTTAAAAGGTTGAGGGTGTAACTATGCCTGGCTGTTGGGTTGCGAAGTCACTGCAGAAGGTGACATCTAGCTCACAGACTAGTCAGTAAAACACAGGATCAGCCTTTGTGTGGAACACATCCTGCACCAAACGCCCAGGACATAACATGAGCGCACACAACATGACACACCTGAGAAGAGATGGAAGTTGTAGTCTCGATCCAGCTCCTCAGCCTCTAGCCCATCAGCCCTGCACGTTACCCCTTGGCCACGGGCCTCCTGGCAATGCCATCAGGAAGCTCTGTTTTAATTACCTTCCCAGATTGCAGAGCTTTCTTCTTCTTTTATAAAAAAGTATTTTCATAAAGAACACCTACAGGATTTGTGGTCCCATTTCCCTCTTGAACATCTTTTTAATTAGGTGGCTTCCAAGATAAAATGCCTCAATTAGGCAACTATTTATTTTCATTAGGAGCTCAGTTTGGCTTGCTTCCCAGCAAATTTCTGGACAGCCAAAATAATAGTAATAGTAATTCAAGTAACTGTGTCCTAAAAGTAGATACATCTGCAGTATTTGCTATTGGACAAGCAGCTGTGCCCAAATATTATCTTGTCATTTTGAGAAATAAAATATAACAAGTTTCAAGTGAAACACCCCTTCTACACCCATATCTTTCCACTATCTCCATTTTCCATACCCCAAAAATGCAAATAAAGTTTTAAAACAAGATGCAAACATAACTTTTCCAGCAACAAATACATCACATCGGACTCATGTAGCCATAAAACTGGATTACAACACACTCTCTGAAGTAATTTCTCAGTGTCTTAGCATGGTGGGATGTATCCACCACCTGACCCTACTGCTGTATGTCAGAATCCAAGTAGTAAAGTTCAGAACAAACCTGCTTACATCTTGCCTAAACCTCACTGAAACCTGTAAAAGATGATGTGGGGCAGTCACATCAGTCTGTACGCGAGCACGCTGCTACAGCTTTCGTATGTATCCCCCAATATCTGTTGAGCAGTGTCGTGGCAGGCAGCATAGTTTGGGAGTTTCTCCTTCTCCTGCTGTTCCTGAGCTGTGTTAACCTTGGGCAACACACTTCTTTTCCCTTGTCTGTGAGCAGTAACTCTTTATTAAAAGAAAGGGAAAAGGCTATCATCTTGTATGCTTCTGTACAACATCTAACCCACAAACGGCTCTAGTTAAGACTGCAAAGGTGGATGCCGATTGGAGAAGTAATGTCAGTAGCTCTGCCTGCAGAAAACAAGGTGCAGAATATTGGGGTATTTTAAGATGAGGACATTGCAGCTCTCCAACGGGCAGGCTCAGCCCCACAAGCTAAGACACGGCCTTACAGCGCACATACAGCTGCTTCCGCCCCAATTACATCAAGTTGTTCATACACAGCCCTAAACCCCTTTTAACTTCAGCCTATCTCTGGCTTCACACCAGCGTGTAAAGAGCCCCCAGCCAGCACCACAGTGCAGAACCAGATCCTATCTGCTCGCTGACTCGATGCGGGGCCATCCACAGCTGCAAAGGCAATACTGCCTTTGGTCTGGAGGCGTTTCTAAGAATATTTCTATCAAGTCTGAGATTGACAAAGGGTCATTACTCTGTACAGTAAACATTCTGCTACAGCAAAACAATTACATATTCAGCATCTGCTGTATCTGCTTCAAAAAAAAAAGAGCTTTTTAAAATAAAGTGACTAAGAACCATATTTAAAGATTAAAACCTCAGATTTTTTTTAATAAAGTCTGTTTACAGAATTGCAGGTGTTGGAAGGGACCTCTGGTGATCATCTAGTCCAACCCCTACTAAAACAGGATCACCTAGAGCAGGTGGCTCAGGGGCACATCCAGGTGGGTTTTGAATGTCTCCAGAGAAAGAGACTCCTCAGCCTCTCTGGTCAGCCTGTCCCAGTGCTTGGTCACCCTCAGAGTAAATGAGTTTTTCCTCGTGTTCAGACAGAACCTCTGTGTTCCAGCTTGTGCCTGTTGCCCCTTGTCTTGTCCCCTGGCCCCTTCCTCTTAACATCCACCCTTTAGATATTTCTAAGTGTTGATCAGATCACCTTTCAGCCTTTCTTCATACAGGAGATGGTCCAGTCCCTTCATCATTTTCACATGAAACCAGAAAGCCATTTTTTTCTGGAAGGATTATATAATTTTAAATAACTGCAAGCATCTCTACTAAACCTTTGCCTGTGTTTCTGTGGAGCTGAAAAGAAAATGATTACAAAAGAACTACCTCACCAGCAAGGATCAGACTAGATACAGCTTGCTCATAGCTTAGTGGGTGCCCTGTACTTCTGGGATCCACAAAACATACTTTGACCCAGGCCTCTAAAAACAAGCAAGTGTGTCAACCCATACCCATGGGAAAATAACAAACCAAACCACAAAACCTAAAGCAGAACTTTTAGATCAAAAATACCATCTATTTCACATGCACAGCATGTCCATGATGGGTTATTCCATGCAAGTAGCAACAATAGGAAAATTAGAAGAAAAACATAAACTATTTGATAATCATAATATGGGTTTCCAAAAAATAGGAAAAAACAAGTTTCTCACAGGGATTCAAAGTTAAGCTATCTACTACACAAAAGGAGGACTAGCTACTGTCTGTCATCAGTGCCCTACTCACAGTTTATTAGTCTGCTGACATCTCCATCTAGAAAAAAAATGGTAAATTGTCTCAGGACGAGAGGCCACAGTGAGTGAAAAGGACTTGCTGTGATGTGGTGGTGGCAAGCAGGATTTTTTAGACATCTCCACTTACTTTGTGATAAAATGCCTCCAAGATGGTGTCACTTCCCTCCCAGACAGCCCAGCTTTTCTTAGCACCTGATATTGAATCGGTGACCTTCTGCGCATCGGAGCTAATCTCAGGATATGTCACATCTGTAGCAGGAGGAACAGCTGAGCAACACTTGTCCAGGCATAATTGAGCCTCGAGATTGCAGAGCAGCCTGTGATTAATTGGCTGAAGGATTCCTGATAAAGAGGAAGAGGATAATGACCTGCATGGGTCAATGGGTGGTGCTCTGCTTATCTGGAAGCATAACAGGCATTAAAAGAAATGCTCCTGATCAAGGTCACAGGGGACCGTGACAGATTCTGTGACAGTGTGAATTTGAGGCATTTCAAAATCACATTCCACAGATGAGCACAGGGGTAAGTGTACCTCGGAAGAGTAATTTAAAGCCTTTTATGTTTCTGGTTCCATGATCATTATTCACAAAAAACACTGCCAGGAGCTTAATCTTGAAGAGATCTACCAATCTACAGCTTTGCAAGTACTTCCATATCGACTTGGAAAAGGTAAGCCTACAGCATGGCGAATCTCCCTTGATTTTCATGTGGATATTCTAGCTTGTTCCAAAGTCCTCTCAGGAGCAAACAGGCAATGGTCCCATAATGGAAAAGGGGAAAGAGTCACCTGGAACAACTTCTGTGGGCAACAGCTGTGGTGATACACACATGTGACTCCTGGCTTAGGAACTGCTTTGGCTCTCTAGGACCACTCAGGGAAGCTCAAAAGAGCAACTACCATTTCTATTCCACACGCCCGCTTCTCAGCAACAGTGACAACCTCTTCGGTGCACCCTCAGTGCACCCTCGGCCTTGAACGTTTCTAAGGATGGGCTTCGGAGCAAGTACTTACAGTAGGTCCATCACAGTCCTGTGCCAGGATGCCTTATGCAGATCAATTGCATCACATGCAGTAAGTTGGCAGCAGCAAAGCTGCTGTAAGCAACGTCTGGATGAGTTCAGGTGTATTTAACAAAGAGACACTAAGCATTCATTTACAATAATAACAGCGGCAACAAACAAAATATACCTTTTTATAACATAGCAGCAGTCTGTTCTGTCATCCAGAGGACTATCTCCTGGCACCTCTCCCTCAACAGCCTAAACAAATTTGACTGTCCAGATGGAAACACCCCGGGGGGTTCACATTTGGCTGATCTAACCACACCCTTTCCCAAGGAAGGCTAACTCTTCCCTTCCTTGCTCTTCGGACGAACAACAATTTGTTTACTCAAACAGCTCTCCCTCTTTCCTGCATTGATAAGAATTTCACCTCCAGCAGACAGCTGAGCAGGTATTTTTCCTCTTAAAGTCTAAAGATTCATAAAAGAGATTACATAGGAGGTGAGGTCTCTACGCCTCATGACTGCGCTCCAGCTGCCTCTAGCTTAATGCTGGTTGTTTTCATCTGCCGCACAGATTTTCATCCACTGAGGTTACTGCTCAATTATACTGTTTCTTGTGGAAAAATGAGAGGATGGCAGTTTATTGGAAATAAGTGTGAGGTAGAGTCCTACAGGGAGGAAAGTCACTCTTTGAAGCTTCACTCGGCATCGGTTTATATAGGCCACACAAGAGAAGGTGTGGTGGGTCACCAGCTGACATATGCTCAGAAGAAATCAAAAGTCATACTGGTTTTGGCACAAATACAAATGGGCAAAGCATCAACTAGAAACAGGATTTTTAGTCCTTAATGGAAAGTTTTCCACTTCAAACAACCACAACAAGTAGGAAAAATGAGCTTAAAAGACTTAAATAGTCAGACGATGAAAAGTAACAACGAAGACTTTGCAACCATTTTCACACTTTTTCTACTCCCTCTCCGGTCAAATGTGTCCATTCCAAGGAATTAACTGTATGCTGCTAATTGTATAAGCCAGGCAAATGGGAGTACATAATTTCACACAGTTGTCCCATCCCTTGACAAGCCTATCTGGCAGCACGTATCTTCTGAGAAACCTGGAAATGCCCAAATTTCCACAGGCAATCCACAGCCTCCCCCCGACAAGGAAAAAAACCCCACCAGAATTCAAACCGGGCTGTCCTTGAAGAATGGCATGAGCATCACCCATCTCCAGAGATAAAGGATTTGGCTAATTCCTGTTTCTCTCAAAGAAGATTTATAGCTGATCATCATACAATAAGTGCTGGGCAAGGGTTATTAATCCTTCCAAACCCACTTCACATTAGTGGCTAATTCAAACTGATTTGGTGCATAAACCACAGGGTACTAAAGCATTATGTTTTCCCTCCGCTTTGGCTGCAGTTCTGAATCCTTGAGGGTGTTCTTTTACAACCCCCTAATCTATTTATGTGGCTCCAAACGTGCTGAGCTGAATTCTAATTTATAATCTCCCTTCTTGCCCATGCAGCAGTTGCCCTCTCCCCAGCACCTAGCTTTCAAGCGTCCCACTTGCAGCGCACTGCCCTCCGATGAGGCCTCAACGACAGAACTCAAATCCAGCTCGAAAACCAGCTCCCCTGCCAAAGCTCATAGAGCACTATGGAGCCCTCACATGCTGTTGAAGCACAGAAGTGAGAAGATTAACTAAGGGAATTTGCAAGGTGGGATGCACGCAGAAAAGCTCAGCAATATTTCTATCTGAGCTTCCTTCTCATACAAAGAGTTTGGATGCGTTAAGAATACAAACCAGGTTAGAGAGGGCATTTTTCTTCAGGCTCTAAGGACTATGGTCCACTTTCTAAACTAGAAAGTGATGAATACACAGAAGTGGTCTTCTCCTCCTCCCTTAGACATGGATGTTCCCTTTTCCACAGAACCAACTCACCTGGCCAGAGCCATCCATGAGAGCAAACCCCTTTTCCCAAGGTGCGTTTTAAATGTCTGCACAGCAGGGGATGCCTGCAGCTGCTCATTCGCACAGCAACATGGCCAGTGGTCCCTGATTTTGTTTGGTGAATCTAAATGATGCTTTAATGTCATTTCTTACAACCTTGTTATGTTTTTATATGACTTTTCTTCTCTATTCTCTGTGTTTCTGTTGAGAAGCCTAGCCCGACCCAAACATCCTGTGTAAAACATGGCAGTTCCATGCTCTCAGAGCGATCGAGCTTTTACACAAAGACGTGCAGATGCTGCTATTTTAACTCACGCCAACCTACACGTAAACTACACCGCTGTCAGTGAGGTCCTTCCAACAGCAAATAGCTCTTACAAACTTGTAAAAGCACACGTAACTCAGTCCCCTGTCAGGAGGTTGGTATTCACTATAAACACACATTGTCATAAGAATCATCACAGAATCTCCCACGTTGGGAGCTCTTCAGTTTCCTCTAGAGCAGTGCTTTGGGATTTCACCTCTGACTACCCTTACAATTCACCAGCCTAAGTACGATCATCAATTAATCCAGCCCATGACTCTGATTCAAAGGCTTTATATCAGAGAAAATTATTCCACAGGTTCTCTTGATAATTAACAAATTAGTACACTGTTTTCTGTCATGGTCTGGATTTTTCATGCCATCGCTTCTATGTGAGTTTCCACATTATACTGAGGACATTAATATAAAAACTTTTCTCCCTACCTTGCTATCTTTCCCTTTTCTTTTAGGCAAATGAAAGGGAGTAAAAATATATCTGCTAAAGCAACTCCACCATATCTAACCAGTAGAAAGTCAACCGCTGCTGCTCACTGCCAGCCAGTCAGGGCAGCTATTTGCCAGCACAGTGCTGTGAAACACACACTGGGAGCTTTTGTTAAGCCTCCATGGCTGTATCGAGGTGGTCACAGCAAACTCCCTTTGTGAGCACTGAAAGGAGTAAGTATTGCAGACAGAAGCAATCTCACCCTAAAGCGGACGTACAAAATAGGTCACTGGAATCATCCTCTAAAGTTCTTTTCGCTCATGATTGCAGGAGCCCAGGATAACTAATGCAGGTGGAGATACCACAACTGCAGCTATTTCCAGCATTGCAGGCACTATATGTATATACCATCCACAGCCTTCGTTTCCTTAGAATAAAGAGAGAAAGCCACTGCCTACCCAGGGTTTGAGAACCAGAAAGCCACCTGCACTGGGAGAAAGGACACGCTGGTCTTTCTAACACTTAAAATGAGAAGCATCCAGAAGGCTGGCTTTTGATTAATAGCTCTCTCTTCTCTGGTATTTTCCATCTGTGGATCTCAAAGTATCTCACAAAGCGAATCAGTGTTATTATTCCTGCTTTACTGGTCCAAGGTCATCCAGCACAGGCATAAGCTGCACTCCGAAACAAGGCTCAGTACCACACATGCCTTCCACTCTCCACTAAAGATGCATTAGAATAATGTTATCTCCAGAAATGCAGAAATTTGGGATTCACAGTGTGAATCTAAGCTTCTAAGACAAATGAAAGTAAAACAAGAGCAATTCTAAATGCAAATTAAATAAGAAGCAACTTACTGGACTGTTTTTTAAGGCATCTGTGTTGAGATTTGCAGAGCAGAAATAACATCTCGCTGACATCACAAGTATGTACTTTTGTGCACTGAGAATACCCCACTGTTTATTTGGATCTTTTGAAGTCTAGTATCAATATAGCTTCTGAGTCCCCAGAGCGTCCTCAAGGTTTGAGATGTGTATTTTTAACTTCTGTACTTACTGATGTTTCATTCACACTATTTAGCTGTTCTCCCATTAGGGCTTCATCAGCTATTGCTCGGATTTTGGCACCACAGGGCTTGTTTGCTTTACTGTTTCCTAAATGCCTGTGTGAAGAGGTGCGGCCTGCTACGCCAATTAGTTCACCCACACAAAAACCTGTGTTAACTTCAGAGCTAAAGCCCTTTGAGGGCATTTTCCTATCAATGCAATCAGCATAAACCAAGGAACCCACCAGTGAAGGCAGGACTGATGCTCAGGCTGCTTGTACACACCACGTTTTACACGCCTTGCTGCCCACATGCTGTAATACCTGCCAGCTCTCACCGACCCCTCTTCCACACAACAAATTCGCCCTCACCTCCAGGATTTGGCCACCCACAGCGCATCTACGCAGTCCCTCAAGCACATGCACCCACCGTGGTACAAAGTGGAAGTGGCAGGAGGGAGAGAGCCCATGGGGAGAGCTCCTAGAGGTAGCTCAGGCTCAGTGTGCATGGGGAGGAGCAGCATTGCCATGCGCTTGCAGCGTATCGCGCCCCCCACAGAGGCGTACCCCTGCAGAGCTCAGTGTACACGGGGACCACCATTTGATTCCACCTGAAGCAATTTTAACTGCACTCAAACAACAGACTCACTTAAAAGTTCAAGGATTCCTTAAAAAAAGAAAAAAAATCCTTTACATCTGCTGAGTTTTTCAAATCACATTGCCAAAAAAGGGGGAAAAAAAAGAATTGAGGAATTTGAAATTGTAAAAGCTGACATCTATTAGTCTGAGTCCAGGGTATTTTAGAAAGCTTGTTGTAAAACAAGGCAATGCAGGAAGAGGATAGAAAGTGCTTCGTTCACGATTTACACTAGTGTTGGGTTTCCAGGGTGCTATCAGGGAAGTACAGGCAGTGCCTGTCAAACAAAACGTCACCGCTTGGTTTTAGCAAGGCAGAGAAGGTTCAGGGCTTTCAGGGCCTGATATTTTGTGTTACCATCAGAAACCAAATGCAGCCAGGAGACAGCGGTCCCTAAGACAGCACCACTCAAGCCCTCTGTGTGTCACACCTTGATGGTGAATTGGACAGGAAAATTATGACCATGTAAAATTTGAATTCAGTCTCACTGGTAACAGTCTTGATAACAAATATCTATTTTTCCAGCAAAATTCTTCCCTCTGTATGACATTACTTATGATATACCCATCCTAAAGTACCAGACACAAGTAAAGCTTAGTCTTGTTGGGGATAGCTAATTAAAACCAAACACGGTTCGGAAGTCAGCACTACCTGAGTCATTTCACCTTGTCCTTACAAAGCAAAATGCAAAGAAGAAAAGCAAGCTGGACACACCAAATTGGCAGGAGCATGGGAATATATTTTTTAGCTGCCATAAAGGCCTACTGAAACAAGAGCTTCCCAAATCTCTGCAGGTATGTCTGTGACTCTTCCATCATCAGTAGCCTGCTGCTTAGGGAAGCATTAGGCTTTCTTTAAAGGAGTTTTAAAAGCCCCTCTGTTCACTTTCAACTATTCATCGCAGTCATTTGAAGTTCTCTTCTGCACCCCTCCTTCTTACTCACATCTGGCGCAGCCTGTTAGTAACACTGAAACCATAAATAATGAAGGAATGATACGGAGATACTGGATGCTCTGTCCCAGTGTCCTCCCAGCCAAGCATTCAATAAAGTTCTTACATTTCCACTACAATAAGTATATATAGGAGAAGGTGGTGGAGGTACGAAGTTCCCCATTCTAGAATACAGCTTTTAAATAGCATTTTATTAGCAGGGTCAGCAAGCACACGGGCTAAAAAATAAATAGCATTTTTTAAAAAAGATATTTTCCTCCCTCAGTGAGAACATTCACATTGAAAACCCCAGAACTGACAAGATCTAGTGAAAGCATTTCAGGCAGGGAGAAATTTCATTTCTGTCAATAGTAGGTCTCCTGGCAAACTCTGGCAGTTGCACCTCTTACCTACAAGAGGCTGAAGCAGGAGAAGGCTTTTAAGTGTCTTTGCTCCAGGTATAAGACACAATAGCATGTTCTCCCAACACATGGACGTGTAACAAGGTTAGACATCGTATCAGATTGTGCTCTGCACTTGGTGAGCACTTCTGTAGCCACGTGACATTCCACCATTCTCCATCTCTGCTGTGCAAGCGTATCCTGGTCATGACAGATTTGTCTGATTACAGAAATGGAGGGGAAACCGTGATCAGTCTTACAATTTTTCTGAACAACTGAAGTCACACTGACAGCATGAGGCTTGTCACCTCCCATTTCCATTTTCACCAGAAGCTCTTTGCTGGCATATCAGTTGCTCTGGAAAAGAAGCCTCTTTAAGCAGAAGCTTGAAGAAATGGGGTTTGGCTGGTGGTCATTAAATGGTTCTTTAAATGCGTGATTATGGGAGATGACGCTTCCAGCAGTGAGGGTAAACTGTGCAAGTATGAGCACTTCAAAGTCTGGAATGGGACTGGGAAAACCATGTTCATCTCATAACTCTCCTTTCTGCATACTTATGGTGAAAAAGCCTTCTGAGAATAAATATATTAGGGCTTGTCAACTCTGTAAAAGCTACTTTGGGTTTATCAGCAAGGGTAAATATATTAATTCTGAGTATTCTCTGAAGATGTTTTTGAGTTTCAGTGTCTTGAGGACAAGTACAACTATAATGCCTATGTACCACTGAGACCTCACCACAGAAACAATGTTCCCATTCTATGATTCCCAAGCCCGTACAAACCAGGTTGTGCTCACTGGTTAAAAGAAATAATTCTCAAGAGCTTCTTATCACCTCTACAGTTCACAGGGAAATCATGAGAAATCTTTTCAGCTGTCTCCATGGACAATAGGCCCTTACCTTTCTTGGCTGCCCACCTGGATTTCTCAACCTTGCCTACTGATTTTAAACAATTACTTGCATTCACCTATATAGAAAGTTGCCCACACACTCAGACAGCAAACAGAATACATGAAATTCATGAGGGTTTTTTTCAGCAAAAGCTGTAGTAATATAAGGCAGCAAAGCATTTGGAGTGCTTCCTAGCAGGGAGGCACTCAGGAGTTAAACTGGACTACAGGGAAAGAAATCACTGGTGAAGGATTCATTTATTTACATTCCCATTAGAGGAGTCTACAAAGACATACATCAACAGAAACAAACCATTTTAGTACGTTCATTGACTGAACATCCATCAGTGAACATGATCTATGCCAGCATGTCTTCGGAGTGACAAGACATTATTATTGTAGTGCCAAAGGAGGAGGGGGGCAGGGGAGCGAACAAAAGGGAGCGCTGATCCCTGCCTTAACAATGAGCCCCTATTCTCTTTCACTGCACCTGAGCTCCGAGGCTTCAAACCCAATGGGCTTTTTCATGGGCCACTAACAGATTTGCTGTGGTTTGCTTCACGCCTGGCGATATAACCACCTCTCGGTGGTATACCACCCTATTTCCTTAAAAAGAGCCCTTCCTCTCAACATCTTTTGACTACCATACCACCTCGGCTAAATAAAGGACATCGTCTCGCTCATCAACCCCACGCAGCTTTACTCCTTCCCTCTTCCTTCCCACTGTTTACACTCACTGTTTATCTTTTTAAGTACCTACCCTCCTTCCCACCCCATTAATCCACTGGGCAGTACAAAAGATCCGGTTGTGAGAGACGGAGATGAGAACTGTAGGCACTCCATCTTTCTGTGAAACACCTGATCGTTCAAATAACCAGAGGGGGAAAAAGCAGAAAGCAGGACAAACCACTAGGAGAAAATTCAGTATGATGAGAGCTACCAAACTTTGGATGCCGGTCTTCTTCAATCAGTAGTGCAGAAAACACACACATCATCTATAATATCAAACTCATGTACCCGAGGTAGGCTCCTTACTGACCCTGTCCCTGCTTAACAGAGTAATGTGCAAACAACTTAACTGAAATGCCTTCTGCAGTTATTTTCTTCATTTTTTTTCCCTTTCCCGACATATAAAGTGCTTGCACCATCTTAAAATTGAAATATTTCAACCAGCTCCCTTCCTGAAACATCCTCCACATCAAAACCGGACCCTTCCATTGTCCCAGATTTTTTGTTTGATGTTCCAACAGTACCAAACCCTGTCCTAGTTTTGAAAAATGAGTACTTTAAGAGAGCATGAACACGGCTTTGAACTTTCATAGTCATTTTAGTCAGTCATCTAAATGTAACAGCAACTTTTGCATACATAAACACCTACAGAAAGGAGCAGGAACTAGATGGCTGTTAGATTTATCTTCTTTGAATACAAAGGTGACAACATACAAACAAAAATACCAGGTACATAGCATGGCTCTGAGTCATTCTCTCTCTTTTATGAAATGAGAGAAAATTATATACCAAACAGATTGTATAAGCACCACAGGCAATAACTAAAGCTGGAAGGAGGCCAGGCTACATTAATAGCTGCTATTTGATCTAGTTCAAGATCCCTAAACACCCAATACCTGATGAAGTCAGTAGAAAGGCTCCTATAGATTTCAAGAGGAGCTGTATTGAACCCAACATGGTTGGGAAACAATAGTGCATGGAACAAGGAGCAGAGGTGATGCTGTAGCAACTGAGCTCATCACCACACTGGAAAGCAGGCTCTGGTACTACCCACAGTAACCATATTTCACTACTGATCAGCTTTTTCCCTTTCCAGAGGAACCTGTCCTCTTGAGTACTTTTAAACCTCTGGTATCAATGGGATTACTCAGGGAATAACGCCCCACAGAACCTGCATATTTATGGTAAATCCACTGCAGTGATTTTTGATGTACTGCGATCCAAGAATTCTGAATAAAACATCAACAATGTAGAGACAGATCTTCAACCGATAGAAATCAGCTGTTTCCTGTTCAAAGCAAGGGAGCTGCACCAATTTGCAATCAGCAAAACCACAGCTTATAATTTTCAAAAGGTAAAAAATCTTTGGAGTATTTACACCTAAAAGCAGAACCCTGCATTCATTTTCCTACCATATAGTGATAGCTCATTTCTTGTAAAATAATAGATCATTTCTGTTGCCTCAAAGTGCAACGACTTATTTTTTCTTGTTGCGAAACTGTGGGTATTGTTTAAGAGACTATTTGGATTCCAGGTGGTTTCTTTTAAGTTGCACTGCTTACACATCAGTAATTTCTTTAAGAAGTCCCCAGAAGAAACAAAAGCATGCAATACCTAAGCAAGCACATGCACAGGAATAATACACAGCACACCTTGACTCTCGTTGTTAACACAACGTTAAAAGAAATACATGTATGTGTATGTAACAAGTATAGGTGTACGCAGGCACATAGCTGTATCTATCCACATATATTGTTATAGTAATAGTCACCCTTTCATAGGGCTCATCAATAGCAGGCTTTACTCACCGGATGGGCGGTTTGCCATCGGGGCCATCCTATCCGTCAGCACACCTTATCTGCTATCATGCCTTTCTTCGGATCCGTAGATACAAGTAAGAAGAGGTTGGATAGCTGTCTCCCCCTAAACACAACAAAATTAAAGCTGTGATTAGTAACCTGCCCAGGACAACCAGGTTACATTCCACTCCACATGTAGAGCCCACGCAGAAGTGACGGGCCCCTGGGGGATGACATGGGAGCCAAAAGGAGAGAAAGTCAGCCCCGATGTCTTCAAACTCAGAAGCTGGCTGAAAATAAGAGAGTTAAGCTCACCTTTCCTTTAGGATGCAGAGTTATAGAAAGGGGGTCACACCTGGATGGCACCTGGATTCCCACAAAGTTGGCCAGCATGAAGGAACATGGGGTTAGAAAAATTACCTCACAGACAGTATCTTGCTATCGATAAGGACTAGTTCCCTCAGGGTCAAAATGGTGCACAAACAAAACCAACAGAGTATTCCCACCTTTCTGAAGAAGGAGATTTCAATAATTTCCCCCAAATTGAAGGAATTAATTAAAAGTACTTCAAATATTATTAGGTCTGTTAATTCTGTGTACAACTCTGCCCTGGGATGGGGCTGCCGGAGCCACCCAGAACCGGGAACCAGCCTCCACCTCTCCTCACAGCGCAGCTGGCACCTGGGTGCCCACAGCCACATAGGGAGCAGCAGCACTGCCAGTCAGAAATCGTGAGAAATAATGACAAATTAGCCACAAATGGGTCCTGATGATTTTACAGCGAACACCATGGCTCCCCACAGTGGGTGGAAACAGCCCCAGTTCCACCATAGCCCTGATCATCTGGCATCTGCTCCCCAGTGCCCAGCCTGGCACTCTGAGGACACTCCTGACACCCAGCAGCCCAGGAAACATCGCAACCTTCAACTTCTCACAGAGATTTGGTTTCAATGATGCTGATTATCAGCTGACAGACTTCACCCATCTTCATTAGCCAAACTCAAGCAGCAGCTATGTCAAATGAATTTGCAACGTGCGCGCCATCCCGTCGCGTACATTCTCATCAGAGTATCTGCTCTTCATCCGACAGATCCATCATTAACACAAACATACTTTAGCTCTGCTTATAATTGAAACCTTACTTCTGGCCAGCCATTTGGCTGGGAGAGCCAGGAGAACTACTTTTTCCATGTTCACAAACATCACCGCTAGTCCTCGGTGTCACCACCTGATTAGATCTCTGGCACCGCTGGCTCCTCTTTGGCAAGGAGGAGAGCGTCGTCTCACAAAGCCTGCGCTAAAGCTTGGACTTGAGGTTGCAGGCAGAACAGAAAGAACGGCAGACATCCCACGTAACTCTCTTTTCCGTGGATCAGCTGGGCTTTTTCCTTAGTAAAAAGGAGTAATTAACTAAGGAGATCAAGCAAGAACACAGGGTACCTAAAGCTACTGCTGCTTCCAAACTTTGCCTACATATTTGAACAGTAAAAGTGATATTAAAAAACTCAAACAGATATGAGTCCCTGATTCCACCAAAACCCTCCTTGAGCAGACAGAGTTTAGCTGTTGAGCTCTAACACCAAGAACGTGTGACTGCTGCACAAGTCCACACCTTGGCCAAACCCTGGCAAGACATGGGATGCAAAACATCCATCCCAGCATCCTGATTTCCAGCCATTTTTAAGGCTGTTCACTGCAAAGGCTGTGAGGTACTTTAATGTAAGCAAAATAACGTATTCTTCCCTGTGCTCAGTTGCTGAAGCTGCTGAAGCATTTCTGCCAATTGTTTCCAAAGCAATTCATCCTGAAGCAGACCCAGCATGTACAATTTCAGCACGCATGGTAAACTTTTAACAGCATTAGAGGCTGCCACAATGGAAATTGTTGGGCATCACTGGTTTCACTTATCATAATGCAACTCGGTTGAAAGCTAGGAGAAGTTTGATGCAGTAGCTTTACATAAGAAATAGCATTTTTTGAAACCAAACTGCTTTCCAGAAACTGGCTTCAGCTGAAAGTTTTAACTTGCTGAGTTAATCTGGACTCATACCTTTTATTCTCACCATATCACTGTATTTCATTGTCTCAACTTCTTCATATGGTACATGAAAACAAATGGTAATATATGCCACGCGTGCATACCGTTACCCCCTACTCAGTATTACACTGCTATACCATACTATATGATCATATAAAATCAGTATTAAAAAAAAGTCGTATTTTCAAATTCCAGAGTCAAAATGTTTTGACACCTCCAAAGGGAAACTTCTCACAATATCCCCCAATTCACTCCAAACTCAGCACATGCCTTGCACCTTGATAGGCTGCACAAATTTGTCTTGAAACTTCACATTTTACTTCAACAGAGAAAGTTCCCATTTCCAACTAAGTCTACCAAAACCACGCAACACCTGAACAACTACTTTGAGTCTCCAAAGTGCTTGAGGAGCTTGAAGGTCAGGATCTGTGAAAGAGACATCTGGGCAATGAGAAAAAAGTGGTGTTTCTTCCTCTAACATTCTAATTGTGAGGGGTTTGTTTGTTTTTCCTTTAATGCTGAACAATGTTGGCCAGGAAAAAACAAGGATTTAATCAGTAATGCTACTGTTGGGTGGTTTGTACCTGTGTTCTGTCATTCACCTGGATGTTTTACAGAGCTTAAGTATTAAAGCTTTGCAACTTATGTAACTTGTTCATATACAAAAGCAGAGCAATCCTAATGGTAAGCTGGAAAGGTTTTCATGTCTTCTTGTTAAACACCAGTAGATCCCTTCCTTCAAATCCATGGCCCTCCCAGAGGCTCTCATCACTGACACTATCCTTGCTACCAATCTCCATCATCTAAAATGCAAGATCCCTAAAACACAAACCACGACCACAAAACTAAGACCCAAAGCTTGTGATGACACATGCCAGATTCAGCTGAAAATCAAAAATCCTCAGAGGAGCAGACAGAAACCATGCCTTGTGAGGCACATCTAGAGGTCGTATTGGCATGGAAGGAGGCCGAGGCCGTCACTGGAGTTGCCCTAGTGTGCATCTACCTATGGCACAGCAGAAATTGCCCTGGCTTTATCCTGTTCTGTTCCAACATGTTCTTGGTCCTTTTCTCACATCTGTCACCCACGCTGCACGGACAAGCCTGCTCCTCCCTGCCCATTCCTTACTCCACAGTGTCAATGGCAACAGTGCAAGGCAGGAACCATCTCTAACTGATGTTTTGAACACAGTGAGTATCTTGGGGCATTTCACTAATACAAGCCACAGCTAACGGAAAGCACCCTACTACCTTCAGCATGCAGTTGATCTGGCCTTAATCCCACATTTAATTTAACCCTATAAAGATACTTTCTGAGTCAACCTCATAATGAAACACGGAACCCACGTTGTACACTGTGTAAATTATCATGATGCCAATGAAACCAAATCTCTTCTACAAGATCCAACCTACCAACACCCCATTTTCCCACTCTAACTCCCTTTTTTTTAAAATCTGATATCAAGAACTTGAGTCCATCCAGTCCTCTGGGCAGGCAATTATGGTTATTAGCATGAGATTGGTCATCTTTGAACAAACTTCAAACAACAGCTGCTTTTGTAAACATTTCTTGGAGGTGCAGCTCCTCTTTCCTGCTCTTTAGCTAGAGGAGAATTATCTGTTCTAAGCTGCATCTGCTCCAACAGCAGCAAACAGCAACAGAGATCTACAGCTCTCTTGGACGCCTGTGTCAGACAGCTTCTCCTTTCCAGGTAAACAGCTCGATACTCGCATCTCCTTTCCATCACTTCCTACGCAATCACTACACGCCTCCTTCTTGGTCTCTAAGGCTCTCCACAGGCAGACCTGTTGTCTGCTTCTGCTGGAGAATGGTTTACATTAGCAACTCCCTATGCATTGGGGTGGTAGATGGTGTCTTAACTTGTCATAGGCTGCTGTTTCAGACACCTTAATAAACTCGACTGAACAACAGTCTAAAAAAAGGAAATAAAAGCTTTAACAGGCTGGCATTTCTACCCCCTTCTGCTTTCTAAGAAAAACAAAATAAAAACCAAAACCAAGCAGTGGCCCAAGCTGGGGCACACACACAGCTCTCCCCAAGAATGCTTCCCCATTAAGGCAGTGTTTGTCTGAGGTACCTACCAACCAACATGGTTTCAATTTAGCTTCTTATTAATCTTGCGTGTTTCTTTCAACTGCTACTTTAAAAATAGAAACTTCATGTTGAACATTTTAATAGCTTTAAGTTTCAAAGGCAACAAGCTGCTGTACTGATTTTTTTTCCCCAAAAAACTTTATTGCCAGATGTAAGTACGTGTGGTTATTGATATTCTTTGTTTTCCCACAGGTTTCTCTTTTCCTTATGAAACAACATATCTGCAGTTAAGCGGCTCCATGAGAGTTTAAGTGAGGTCCATGAGAAATCACTAGTCACCAGCCCACAAATCCATCTCACCTAACTTGAGGCACTTCACTAAACTGCTTAAATAAGGAGCTTATCTACACCGAGCTCCCCCTGCGGTCAGTAGGAACAACCAGATGACCATGAGGACCACAGGCACTTGCATCCCATCTAAATTTCTGAATTGCTTTCTGGAAGTAATTGTTTTGCTTTCGCTGATTACAGAGGGCTCCCAGGTCCACAGAGGAATTAGATCTTCAACTTAAGCAATTAGCTGAGAATCTAATGCAAAACATGATGAATCCAGACTCTGAGGTCCTCAGCAAACAAGCAGAGGACTTGCCAGAAGCACGTTTTGGTTTCTAGCTCACATGTATAATGTTAAATAAAGACAATGACCATACTACAGTTGCAGGAGATGACCTCATCTAAATTACAGCTTTGGTGGCCTTTGTGTAAGATCAAAAGCCTAATCCAGACAACAGAAATACAACTGAAGTTTTGGAAGTTTCTCCCTTGCAGAGAAAACCTGACAAAATTACACCACAGAATCACTGCTGCCTCAGCCAGTGACTTCCTAAAGAACAGGATTGAATTCTTCGTGAGCTGAGACAAGTCTGCTAAGTAAAATGGCTAATTAGCTCGCATGGGGAAATATGGGATGAGAAAAAAGCAGGGAATGCCCACCCCTCACTTTTGCAGTCTGGGGAGGTGGCAGTGGACGGTGCTGACCCTGGGGAACTAAAGGAAACCCTCACATACAGCCGTTAGATACTAACTGGGTGATCAGTGATCACATTAATTATAACGAAGAGATCCCTTCTCACCTACATCTGATAGTTCCCATCTCTTCAAAGAGACTGCAGCCACACAAACAGTAGATTCAGCACCCAGCACAGCTTCTTCCACCGGCAGTAGCTCTGCTCCAAGGCTCTGGCCCTTCCCTCATCATCCCCAATAACTCATTCCCACCACCCTGCCAGGCGTTTCCGTTCCTCCCCTTGTGCTAAATGCCAAATCAGCTGTTTATGTAGCTGTGCTCCGAGGGAGCAGAAATTTCCAGTGGTGAGATGGGAGCAATAACCTTGGTTTCTATCAGTGTTTTCCAACAGTTTACAACAGTTTACAAAATAAACAACCCTAATCTCAAACCGCACAGCTTTCCTAATACACAACCAGGACAGGTAAAGGGAGTGATGAGAGACACAACTATTCTTTCCAGTGTATGAGAAAAAAAGCACCTGGTGGGGCTGATCCAAAGCCCACTGGAAACCAGTAAGTGGACTCCCACTGACTTCAGTGAGCTTTGGATCTGCTCTACAAAGCCAACCAGCTGCAAAAGCTGCTAGAGTCAAAGGAAAATATGCTCTGAAGGAACAGTGGCCTTGCGGTTGAGCTACTGGCGTGATTTCAAGAGACCTGGATTCAGTCTTCAGCTCTACCATTCCTGACCCTGTGCAAAGCATTTCAGCTTCCCTTTCACAATCTGGGTACGCGATGACTTCAAGCACAGAGAAATTCAGGGATGTCTATGAGATGGGAGACAGATGTGTGGAGATGCTTACCAGCACCATCTCAGCAGGTGTAACTCTTCCTCTACCCCTCTCTATGGCCCCAGTAAGGTCTGTTACCCGCACAAGAGGGTACAAAAGTGAGCATCTCACCAGTATCCTTGTTTACTGCAGGCTCACTGAGCACACCTGGAAGCTGTAGCTATGAGCTTTTGTTGGCACAGCCTTACCTTGCTGGCTGGATGCTGAGATGCATGGCTAACACAGTGTGAAGCTCAGTGCAGGTTAACCATATCTTAGCACCACACGCCGAGCTCCAAGTTCCTGTATCCGCATTAACAGCAATACCCAAGAGCCTTCCTATAGAGATGGTTTGAGCATGTCTGCAGGAGCTGCAGGCCATGGCAGTGCAGGCACAGCGGGCTGCCTTGCCGCAGCCAAGGAGATGAGCATTTATCTAACTCAAACATGCAAATAGACCTACAAAAGTCAAAGTAATACAAATAACATTTCTTTCTTGGACTTGAGGCTCGGCAGAGGTAAGCTGTGCTTTCATGGACATTCAAGGAAGCCTGTCAGCCTTAACATTATTTACACACTTGCTCAGAATATCCTCTGAGCAACAGCTGGGGCTTCTGGCAGCCAAATGCAAACCATCTATTGTAATATTATTCTTCTGTTGCAGGAAACAAACTCATCCAAGCAGAAGAAATTCTTTAAAAATCAATCCAAGCAAAGGCACAAATTAAGGCCCAGAAATTAAATACTGAAATAATTTTTGCAGCATAGAAGGATCAAACTGCAAACAAGCTGCAAAAACCATTACTAATTTAACATTCCATTATTCCTTTTTTCCAAAGTGTGATTCTTTTCTTCAAGCCAAGCATACTTTGCTGGGACCAAACCTTCCCATTAGACTTCCTGTGCTGCGGACTTGATGAGATAAAGCAGTTATTTACGATCAAATCACTTCATTAAAGAAGCCCATTTGTAAATATTCTCAACAGCAATTAACATCCTGGCTTAAGGAATTTGTTTTGTGCTGCATTCCTCATGCAGGCGAGACCTCCCCTCTAACACCATGACTGCAGGAGAGGGTCCTAAGGCAATACTGAAGCCATCCTGGCTCTTGCTACTGCCTCCATGCAAGCTATTTTCATTCTTCTAGGTTGGAAAAAGCAGACTAAGGTTGGACAGAGCTGCTCCCCCTTAGTGCTCAACCATCCGGTGGTTTTCCAACTGTCTCTGAAGACTCTGGGGAACCAGAATAACCTACAGCATTTCTTCTTTGCAGAGCAAACAGAAGTGCTGGTGTCATCCATAATCCGGGCTGCTCATATTCACAGCACTGGCAATTTATGAGAAAGGTATTCCCACTATGGGTAGGTGGAGGAGGTAGAAAGTCTAGTTATAAAAATTGAAATGGAAAAGGGGGATTTTTTTCCACATCCATCCACCTCACCTAAGGGCCTGTCTAGGGAGTGTAAGGGTACGCTGACTGGTTGTGTATTACTCCCAATACATGTCTCAAGGCTGTACAAAATCCCAGGGTCAGCATGATCCCTAAAGCAGAAACTCAAGAGGCATTAGAGCGGGTTGCTTGGTGGTTCTGTCTGCAGATATTAAATAAATATATCCCATTAAGATGCAGCATCATTCGCTCAGTTTTGAGAGAGATACGCAGACATCAATATGCGGAAGAACTTTTCCACAGTGAGGGTGAGAGAGCCCTGGGACAGGCTGCCCAGGGGGGTTGAGGAGTCTCCTTCTCTGGAGATATTCAAGACCCATCTGGACTCCGACCTGTGTGACCTGTCCTAGGGAACCTGCTTTGGCAGGGGGGTTGAACTCGATGAGCTCTGGAGGTCCCTTCCAACCCCTACGATTCTGTGCTTTTGAAATGGTTACACTGAAAGACAATCTGTGATATTGTTCAAGAAATAAAACAATCCAGCTTTGATCCTGCTCTTGTTGAAATGGGTGTTCTCCTCTAGTTTGAGTAACCCAGCACTACAACACACTAAAAAGGACAAGACAATGGAATGGAAAATGAACAAAGGATGGGGATTCAGCAGTTTATCCCAAGCTGATGTTAGCTTACCAATTAAACTACTTCTGAATACTTATGGGGCTCTAACCTTATGAATAAGCCTGTGAGTTATCCTAAAGGTGCAATTCGTTAAGATATTTCCACCTTTGCAAAGACCCTGCATTTCTGTAGGGGAAATCATCTCCTTGCCTTTCAGAAAAAAGAGCTAAATAAACGCGAGTATAGGGACTGATTATAAAAAGCCTACTGAACTGGGGTAACAATAATGCCTCAGTCCTGAAAACACAGAAAGCAAATGCGATTTTACATTAAAAATCTGAAAACAAACTCAAGGTTAATGTTTTCAGGGGAAAATAAAAAACTTTGATCTCTTTTTCTTTCCGGGGGGGAGCCAATATCAACATGAGTGATTTTGTACTATATTCAGGAGTCTTTATGTGGCTTAATAATGTTAAAGTTATTCCACTGCTTTTTCAAAGTTTTCTGGAATCAGCTCCTTGGTGAAACAGGGCCCTATTGAAGACTCCTGAATTTGCATAGCATGTGCAAGACATTTAGATTTATATTCCATGTTAGGCTTGTGTGTTTAGAGTTTACCCAGGCATATGCAATTCATTGGCTGTATTGTTATCTTCACAATGAACAAGCGCACTCACTTCATCTGCAAGAAATACAGCTTTAAATGGAGAAAATTAAATTTCCATGAGAAAATGCGTTCCATGAAAATTTCCATCAATAAAGGCTGCACTCAAACGTACTGGGATCACAATTCCTCGATCTCAGCCTACTTGGGAACTGTGTGACTTCTGCAGCAAACCCATTAAATCGTTTGAAAAGGACTACTTTGAAAGCACTCCTGTAATGACAACTACGTTACAGCTCTCTTGGGTTGTTGTGATCTTCTTGAGTTCAGTGATGTATTTGCCCACAGAAACTGTCAGATTCTGCCATGAGGACTTCACAAACCCAATAGGTGAAGGAATCCTATTCCTTCACAGAGAATGATGTCTTCAGTGATGAAAAATGGAACCTACTGAAATACAGAAACCACAGAAATAACCCATCCACTCAGTGTCGCACCTCCCAAGCTGTGTGTCAGTGCTGTGGCCCATGGTCAGCCTTAGAATCATAGCATGGTTTTGGTTGGAAAAGACCTTCAAGATCATCGAGTCCAGCCATCTATCCAGCCCTAATAGGTCCAACACTAGACCATGTCACCAAGTACATCATCTACTCTTCTTTTAAAGACCTCCCTGGACAGCCTGATCCAGTATCTGACAACCCTTTAGTAAAGAATTTTTTCCTAATATGCATCTAAATTTCCCCCAATGCAACTTCAGACCGTTTCCCCTTGTCCTGTCACTAGCTACCAGGGAGAAGAGATTGACCCCGCCTCACTGCAACCACCTGTTAGGTAGTTGTAGAGAGCAACGAGGTCTCCCTTCAGTCTCCTTTTCTCCAGACTAAACAATCCCAGCTCCCTCAGCCGCTTCTTGCCTTCCAAACCCTTCACCAGCTTTGTCACCCTTCTCTGGCCGCGCTTAACCATCTTGATATCCTTCTTGCAGTGATGGGCCCAAAACTGAACACAGTACTCCAGGTACGGCCTCACCAGCACTGAGTACAGGGGAAAACTTCCCTTCTTGCTAGCTGGGAGAGCAACACGGTCCATTACACCAACCATCATGTGCAGCAGCAACATACTTCCCAGCATCAGTGTTGGCAGGGCTTCCCCAGAAATTTTAGTGCTGAACACAAAAAGACATCTAAAGAAATACACAACTGATGGATTTGCTTGTTGTGTGTGAAACACCACAGCTCATTTCACACTTGCCATCCCCACCAGAATGTGTTGGAGCTGATTTCCAACATGACATTCACATCGGTGTTACCTTACGTGCTTTTCTGGTCTTCATATTAAGCAGGAATTCTGGGAGAGGGCAAAGTTGCTAGCACAATCAAAGCGCCGTCCCACGGCAGATGTCAAGAAGATCTTGGCTGACAATGAAGGGCAGAGGGAGAGTAGCTGCTGTCACCAGGTATGTCAGAAGGATGCATAGCAGAAAGGAGATCCATGCAAGCTAAAGAACAACTTTGGCTCAAGAACAAAGCGGCACCTACAACCGTGAATTAATTTGGGCAAAAAATGAGAAGAAGGTGAGTCACTCTAAAAGCATGCCAAGAGGAGCTGTGAGGACAAAGAAATCTGACGCACAGTGATGGAGGCTTGAAAAGTTTATGGAAGTGATTTCATGGTGCAGAGCCCATGATAGCAGAAGGCTGGATTTCTGTCTCAGCAGGTCTCATCTGCTTCTCCTGTTCCCAGTTTCCTTCTCAAACCCCTGATCCAGCACCATTAGATTGAACAAAAGATTTGCCAACAGGATCAGCCCAACTACTGCAGAACACATGTGCTTTCTGCAGGGCAAGAGAAAGGAATTCATGGATCATAAAGTACTGACTACTGTGTGCTTTTCATTTTCAGTTCTTTCATTAAGAACTTAATATTTGTTTTCTTACTGTTTCATTAAACCATTAAACTTTCCTTCAGGCCATTGGCCCTCTCAAAAAAGGTGGCTAATTTGGCTGTGGAGCTGGTGGTCCAGAGGAGAGTAACATCCATCGTTGAAGAAGCTCTGGGAGATGTGCAGCGCAGCACGCACTGTAATTGCTTCTGTCTTTACTGAGCAGCTGCATCCATCAAATCAGATTAGAAGACTGATCACAATGGATTCATATGGAGATATATTGTGGTGGTATATATGATGTAGGACTTAAAACAAAGGTAATGCATCTGTTCTGAACTACTGCCATTGTGGATCCAAGCAGAACTGCTTGTTCAGATGGAGCAGTCAGAGATTTTGATACCATAAGCATTTCAGATGTTTGACTCCCAGTGAGAAATCAGGAAGTAGCCTTACCTTCAAAACCACAGCCACTCACCACTATAAATAATAATGATAGTAAAGACTCGGGGGGCTAACTTGCTCCTTTATCTACTGCAAAACCACCCAGTTCTGTTATTTGTGTGTCAGTCACCTGCATCACGCTGAGCAGTTCTTCGGTGAACAAAAGACTCCGTGATTACTTCCCAACTATGGAAAATTAATCCAAAGGGAGGATATGGGAATAGATAATGCCTGTTCTGGCAGTTTGGGACAACAGGTGGAGAGGGTGACAGCTCTGCATCCAAAAGGGCTGCCACCATGCCATGTACCTGATTATTTTTTAATATACAAGAGTTCATGGTCCTCAGCTCTTAGATGCACCTCAGACAGAGGTCCATAATAAATCTGGGGTTCTTTTATTCTTAGAGAATAAAGCTATTGGCCTTTAACATAAGTATTCTGCAGCCCAACTCATTCCCTCAGCGTTTGTGGAAAGTGGCTACCCCAACTACCTGCAGGTGACATCATCGTGCAGGTTACAAAAACAAACAATGAAATCCTACAATTACACCAAAATGTCTGGTTGGCTTTGGTCTAGAGAGAGGGCACAGGCCAAGTGTCATTACAGACACCTAATAAAGAGTATACAAGATATCGCCATTGCTCCCACATTGCAAAATCTGGTGACTGTCTCAGCTATGACTAACAGCTGACTGGAAATATGATGTCAGATCACTGAAACATGCTCTAATCTCTGGTCTTTGAGTAGAAAGTGTATGCTGATCCTCAAATACGTTCCATTTCCCTCTAGATCATTAACGAAGAGCTCACACACATCCAGGCACCCTGACAGATGGTTCACTGCTATCAACCCAAAGATTCTATTTTTCCACTAGACCTGTTTTTTGGGGGGTATCTGTGCTGCCCCATGCTTCAGTAAATACAGTTTCCTTAACTGTAGCTCGAATACACCAAAGGCCTTTGAAATAATGAGATGGATTGGAGATGCAGAGAGGAAAAGAACTGAAAATTATTACAAAGGAAGAGAAATTATACAGCGGGACTTGGCTGGGAAATATTGGAAGAAAAGAACTAGAAATACAAGAAATGCATCTAAAATAAAATAACCAGCAACACAGAGAGTTGATGCATATGGGAAACTGCAGCAAAATCCTATCCCTCCAGAACCAGCAAGAATGTTCCATTCAATTAATTGGGCTGCAATTCCTCCTTTAGGAAGCAACAATTCCAAAGTAAACTTAATGCTAATGAGAAATAAATAAGAAAATACAGCCCAGCAACATAAACTGCTGATGAACTGAAAGGAATGACCATAAGGGAAAGAGGGGGTGATCATTGCCGCAGTCCCAAAAGCAGCATTGCATGGGCTCTTACAAGAGGAACATAACCAGGATGAAGACAACTCTGCTGTCAGTGTCAGGGTTTTCGGTGAAGACACCTCGACTTGATTTCAAACACACACAACACAAGGCTGAACACCCTGTGTAGCAGAAAGCACTGCTGAGAAAAAACACACTTGTGTGCAAGCGGCACCATACCAGTTTAGCCCACTGATGTGAGATTCAGGGACAGATGATAACTGTTAACATTAGGTTATATCTATACAAGTAAATTAAGTGTGCCTGGGAACATTCCTGGGCATGGAGGCCAGCTGGCACGGAACAGCCTGAGTCTCCGCCAGTAAACACCCTTAACCTTCAAAACAGGGAGGCTGCATGCAAACAGCCAACTGGGGACGGTCCCAGGAACACGCTTGCTGCCAAACCGTACGCGAAAACTACCCGGGGCAACACTGGTTGGCGCATGCCAAAGCCTCGCCAGGGACTGTTCGAACAGTTTGCCAGGGCGGGCAGTCACGCTCCCGGCCCAGGAACATTCCTGCACATTGTTTAATTTATTAGCAGAGATAGAGCTGGCTCCCTCCTTCCCCCTCCTCACCTAGGTGAAGCATTGCTCGTGCATAGAACACATTTTAGGAGCCTTTTGCACTGATCCACCCCTTCTCCTATCCCAAATCATCTCCTCTCCTGTTCCCATGCACAAAACATACGTGGGAAGGGCTGGTTAAAGCACTGGAAATGATCTGACTTGAACTGCTGGTGGCTTGCCTGCTCTCCGGTTCACAAAGAGTGTTGAAGGTTATACCCACATTGCAAGTAGGGAATGGTTGTGCAGGAGGCTACAGGTGTAGCATGCACCCAGAAATGTCCCACCTCCTGTCCACATCGCACAAAGGTGTTGGGGACATCTTGTGATTTTTTGAGTATCTTAAGCACTACTAATACCAGGAACATTCCAAAACACAGCCAACCTCATGCTCTTGGAGCTGTGGATGGGCCATCCAGCCTTGTTATCTAGACAGTTCTTCAAAAGACAAAGAAATGACCCATGAAGCACATCTTGAGACTGTTGGCTGCAGACAGAATGTGTGTTTTTCTAACGGTCATTACCTTGATGCCTAAAAACAGTTATGCTCAAATTATTCTCCTTGAAAATATATTTTGCTTAATAAAAAGAAAAACAAGCTGTTCCTTTCTCTGACTCACCAGAAGACAGTGGCATGTGCAGAAGAGGGCAAGAACTTGAACAAAAACCTCTACAAACATGTGTGTTTATACAACAGCCTTATCAGTTTAAACTGTATTTTCTGTTAAGAAGATCGTTTACCTTCTAATAAATCCTAATTAGATCATAAGTTCCAAGCCTAGTGAAAATAAATGTGCATTGACAAGTATATCGAGTGCTGGGAATTCACAAGACTCCTACTTACAGTTTGGGATATGTTGATACATGTTGCATGTGCAGGTTAACAACAGTAGCGCCTAACCTTTCCCTCATTTGCTGCAATATGTGGAAAGTTGCTAGAATTCATCACCAGGAAGTTTTTGGAATTGGGAGAGGAACCCAAGCTGACATGTGCCTGTGACTCACAGCTGAAAGCTACCGTTTCAGAGCTGGTCTCCGTGCCTTGAATTTAAAGGAGCCACCTTCTTTGCTGGAACTCTTTGGACATGTTTGTCTTTGGGATTTCTGTCCACCCTCAGTCATACAGACAGATGGCCTGCCTTGCACTAGGTGCACACATTGCTGCACTGAGGTTTGGTAAAGTCCCTGATGTAAAGACAGACTAATCGGAGCTCCCTAGGCCCCTGAGATGACTCTGATGTAGATCTGAGACACACATTAGCTGGACGTTCACCTATTTGTGAAAGGCTTGCTAAGATCACCCTAGTTCTCTGGTAGGGCTGCAGGCTCGCAGAGCCCTCTCTAAAGTCTTGCTGCCCTCTTGAGGAGAGAAGAACCTGCCAGCCCAAAATGGTGCAGAAACCCAGGATCAAGGCAAGGGTCTGATGCACTGTCCTTTGTGAGACAGCGCCCTGTGTCCCCAAGGGAAAATCTCCCCAGGGACACCTCCCTGACAGCTGCAGAGATCCACCTTACCCTGCAGGAACGTACCTGTTGATATCACCCAAGCCATGGGGCAGGTGCTACCACTGTGGCTTGGGAATGTGCATGTGCTGGACTGGAACACCACAGTGGTGTAAGAGAGGAGGGGTGAATCCAGGGTCTCTGAGTCATTAAGGTCTGTATCCCGATTTCACAAGCCGAATTTGGAAGTCGGCAGGAGACGGTGGTTTGGAGCACATCTGAAAACAGATCATATTCTCACAAGAACCCTGGGCATTAGGAAGCACTGCAGCTTGAGATCCATCCTTACAACTAGCCTAAGGCTACATCAGCAGATTCTGTGGAGCAATGAATGAGGATCTAGAAAAAACCCAAACAACAGTGTTGAGACCTACCCTACCTCTAAACCTAACCTACAAACTGAATGCCTGCCAGCATTTAGATTGTGTTATCTGCATATGTTCTGGATTAGCCTCATCCCAAAGCAGTCCAGGACCACTCTGTGATGGTAATTAAAGTGTGGTAGTAGAAAGATTCACCTCAAAAGATCAAGCACGATCCAAACTGAAGCATGGATGCAGATTCACTCTTGGCACTGTACAGAAGGCCTGTGGCAGAGCTTGTAGATAGGCTCCATCAGTGCAGCTAGGTGTGCTGAGCATGTTTCATGTATGGCACTTGCACCACCGAAAACCAGAGGGGAGTTTCTAGACTCAAGATCCTGAGTCTAGAAACACACTCGGCCACAGCCTCGAGGTGCAGTGATCCACTGGTCACTGCAGGGAAGGGAGAGGTGCACAGACCCGGGGGATGGAGCCCCACAGGCTGCCATTTCCCATCAGTCTACATGCCTGCAACCACTGTGGAGCAATAACTTACATGGCAACCACCTACATCCCACTGACAAGCAAGGGATGGGTATGGGGCTTGGGCAGAAGCAGCAAAGGTAGTGCAACCATTAATGGTCAGGCTGGCACATAAAAAGCAAGCCAAGAAAGCAGGCTGCAGGTAAACCTGAACGTGCCAGGCTGTAAACGGTGGCACTTCCCAAGTATCTCCATCTCAGGGCAACGACGGCAATCAGAGGGGCAGGGCAAACCCCCGTGGGCAGTAGAAACTGCCTCCTATTAACTGACTATCACACATCAGTCAGAACCTACAGGCTCCCAAATCACAGAGATACTTTTAAATCACTTTACCTTCGGTGCCTATACCAGCACAGTGCACAAAGGACACATACCCTCTAGGAAAGCAGAGACTGCCATACCAGAACCACCCCCCGGCTTTGGTAATGTACTTTGTTTTCACATCTGTCCAGAACTGGACACTAAAATATTAGTTAAAATAGTACCAGGAGACAACCTGGGGTGAAACCGCGAGCTTTGCATTTCCTGGGCTTTGCAGTGACTTTCCCAGTGGTCCCACTGACTTCTTCTGCACTAGCCAGAAGAGTAACTCAGCCATCACTGACAAAGGTTGCTGGTTGCTACCCCTGAGGGAGACCAGTCTCTCAGACGTAGGTCTGTGTTACAGTCTCTTTGAACTTTTAAGTCATTCACACAAGAAAGCAAGTCTGACAAAAGCTGTGGAGTCTTCTGAACACCTCTTCAGACAGCAAAGCTGAAAGACAGACTTCCTTTCCTGTGTCATTACACATACACACACACCCTGCCCCAGAATCTGAGTTTAAATCGAGTTCTTTGACACACATCAGAAACATTCAGTGTAGAATTTCTGAGAGACAGCAAAATCCTTAAAGACAGACCTAATGCTGACAACCACCTTCAAATTGCTTAATCGCTTTCATCAATCGAAAGTGTCTTTTGATTCAAGAACAAATGCTTAGCAAGAACCTGGGGAAAATAGACATAACCTTAGGGCTGAAAAGCAGAGTAACATCTATAATTTTTCCCCCCTTTACTGATAAACAGAACTGCTTTTTAAGTAGCTCCTGAGAAGGACATCTAAGCATTGCTCCTGTGAATAAAGCAGACAGTTCACATGACGACCAGTTCCTGCCTGCATGCAAAAGCCGTGCGCCAGCAAATCTAATTGAAAATAATCTGTGATCTACGCAGCATTCTTCAGGAAAGCGCTTTTATCCCATCTTTTCCCATCTCTCCTTCTCCCCTCCAATCTTAAATGAATCACGTATTGAATCACCGCAGCATGGCTGTATTTGATCATGATTTATAGGGCACTGTCTGCCTTGCTCGGTATGCAGTCTTTGGAGGGAGGAGGTTATTTTGGACAGGGAAGAACAGGCTGTCAGCACTCAATAAATTATTAGCAACAGCCACTTCCTGAAGCAAAGACCGATATAAGATCGGCCTTCTAAGTGGACAGGTGCACGGAGGTGTCTTACACCAACAGCTTGCCCAGCACATAATCCAAATTCTTAGTAACTACGTTAAAATGTGGCACTGAGAAGAGGAAGATTTCACTGACACTCATTAATAAATAAATGGAGAAACGAGAGGCATGGCAGAGCCTGCTGAGGGACCAGACCCTGCTGCTCCAGGGCATCCTGCACCTCTGTAGGTAGCGTAGATTACCGTCTCTAGTTTCCTAGAGGCAATTACACAAGGCAGGCCTCTTAAAATAAACCTTCCGCCCTTGTTTGACTGAAGCATGCCATGTTACGAGCAGCAAGACTTCCAAATCTGCAAACTCAACATAAAGCTGTGTGCAGGAAACAACAGCGTGATGTTTTTATCATCTCTTCTCAGTCATCAGCATCCCTCTGCCTATTGTTCCCCTGCCTTCAGCCCTCAGTTATCTCCATTGCAAACAAGTCTCTGAGGAGCCACACGCACAAGGCTTCACTGTATGCTACCGTACTGATGCTTGTACAGACTGGTCTGTAAGTCATGCTTCAATAGGCTGCACACCTTAAGAAAGAACCAGTTGAAGGGAACTGTCCCCAGACAGGATGAGATGAGGATTATTTTGCTGTATTGTACCAAAAAGTGGGGTAGTTAAGCTGGTTTGTTTGCTCACACTAATACAGAGTGAAGCAGTGCCAATGCATCAAACACTCAGGGCTGAGAAGCAGCTACATGACAACTGCAAAGCTCCTCAGAGACTATGAATTTTTTAAACATGCCAAACAAGGAACCCAACTAGGAGAGGGGAAACAACAGGGCTGTTCTCTCTCCCTCACCTCAGCTTTCCTCCACCCAGGCTATTGCTTGAGTTACACAGCAGTAGCACCCAGGTGCACAAGGGAAGGCTGTTTTTTTGCCTCTCTCTAAGAGGGACAATTGATTCCTGGTGCATCCTGAAGAGTCTGAAAGCTGTTCCACCAGAGATGGATCTGGCTGGCTCTTACAACACCTCTGGACCATGGGTTTGCCGTGCTGAACACCACCAGAGGGCTCAGCACTGTACAACACACACACATACACAAAGGTCCTGACCCGAAACACCCTACACCTACACGCAGAGGTTTGTTGGCAAACCCTCCATAAACAGCCTTACAAATTACTGTTCTTTTTAAAACATTCTCAGTTTTCAGGAGAAGTTACTGTTTTCACAGCAGAATCGCCTGGAAAAGATTATTCCCTATTGCTGCATAGGAGGGCAAAGCAGACTATCAAAGGGCTTTAAACTACTCATAAAGTAATAGCAAAAATAAATGTATTGTGGTTCTACGAAAGATGCTTTCCATGAGAACACAGTGACTGAGAGCTGGTAACTCTCACAACTTACTGACAGAACTACAGCCTGCCTACCTCTACTATATACGGTCAATGCATACAGGCTGAGATCTTCCATCCTGGAGCTACACATCCGGCCACCACTTACCTGCACTGTCTCCAATTCCACCTATTCCATAGCATCTATGATTTCTGATAAATCTTTCTTATAAGTGAATTTTTCATCCCAACTTCTGAGTACCGTGTGATGTATCTGACACTAACAAGACAAAAAGTTGGCCCCTTGGGGTCTTGTCAAAAAGCTAATGTCAGACAAAATGCTCGTAAGCTTTGATTGAAATACTTCCTCTCTCCCAGCACCAGCTAATGATTCAGAACGATTTTGTTAAGTGTATATTTCACTACCTTGAAACAGATATCATGTCAAGTAGGATTTATAGGTAATTTAACTCAATCATACCTTCAAAGCAGCTTCAGTGGGCAACAAACGCTGATATAAAGAGCAGAGAACATTCAGAGGCTGCGCCAGGGTTAAAGAGAGCATCTCTGATCACCAAAGTGATGAAAAGTGGTCAAGAACGGAAATCACTGCTACTACTTGTCCTAAGCTATTGTCTTTCATATTGGAACTGCCAGAACATGCAGGATTTAGGGATGGAAATGACAGCTTACTATTCTGATTCCTCACCTGGTGCTGGGAGAGAGGAAGTATTTGAATCAAAGCCTTTAAATGTTTTTGTTTTACAACAGCATTTTGCTGAAAGGACGGTGGGGGAGTGGAGGAATCACCCACCACATAGGACAGTGGGCAAAGGCTAAAAAAACCCCTCAACTCCATGCTTGGCCGTGCCAAGAACTGTTTTGTGATAGTGGGTAAATCCCTTCACCCCTGCTCTCTTTCCCTTTCTCACTATACCTTTACCCTGTGTAGCAAAAAAGAGAGATGTCTCAGGGATTCAATGGAGCAAGCACTTCTCCTCTAAAATCTTCAAATGAAGATAAAACCCCACCCTTTGGCTCACAGCCTGTTGTTGCGGAGACTTGTACAGCACCTAGTATGGACCCCAGTGGGGACTGCAGGGCCAGGTCGTAAAGCAAAAATAATGACCGTTACACAACCATCACCATCTGTATGATCCATGGCAGGGGGTTGGGACTAGATGATCTTGGAGGTCCCTTCCAACCCAAAGTATTCTGTGATTCTATGTGCAGGCATTTACAGGGGAAAAAAATGTACAAGTTTCCATTCAAGGTCAATGTGGAGGTTGAAGCAGATTTCAGCATAAGACCAGTGTAACAAGTCCCAGCAAAAGTCCATCCAGCCCCTGATTCTGTCTCTGACCACCGGCAGGCACCTAACGAACATTACAATAGACAGGGTAGGCATGGAGGGATATTTATCCAGAATACTGTCCCAGCTTCTATGGATTTGTGAATTTCCCAAGCCCCAGATGGTGTCTTTCCATTCAACAGCCTTGGTGGAATTTTATTCTTGAATTTTCCAGTCTCTTGAGGCAAGTTAGCAAGACTTCTTCTAAAGAAAGTACCGAATCATAACCTAGTGAGATAAGGGAACGCACTACAAACCAGGGGCCAGAACAACAGATTACATTTTCTGATCATCAAGCACTCAAGGTAATGCTTCAACATATTTGTGTGAAACCTAAGTAAAATAAACAGCTTCCAGAAGCTGAAGGCACTTAGCTCCTTTGGAAAGGATGCAGAAGCTCACAGGTATCACAGCCCACCTGTATCAGCCATCTGCAGCCGCGTTTACTGGAACAGTTCTGGTCCCAACATGATCGCTCCGAAGCCAGGATGGAGTTTGACTCAATGAATAAAAAGGAAACCAGAAGCCCTCTCTTTTCCTGACACGTTGCATTTATTCTCATGGATTTTTAGGCAGGTACTCTCCCTAGACATTAGCAGCCCCAAGCATTAGGAGCTGTCAGGGGTACACACACCAGCCCCAAGTCCCTCCTTCTATATCCTCATTGCACAGACACACTGTGGGAGATCAGCTACTCTGTCCAGAACAGCCAACAAAATTCCTAGGTGTGGCAGACAGTTTCTCCTGAATTTTAACAGGATTTGGGCAGGATTGACATCTCTCACGTCACAGGGAAAGTTTATGACAGAAAGGAAATTTGAACTTTAGAGGTAGAGAAACCTTACCTCATCAACCCTGTGCCTGCATACAGTAACACCACGCTGGAGCCAACATCTGCACTAGATGGAAAGGGTGCAGACCATACAGTGTCAAGCCTCATTAGACCTTTTAACAGCCCTGGCCTAGCTGCCATGCTTCTGCCCCTTATTTAACAACTATGCTTCCAGTAGCAGATTTCTTTCTCTACAAAAATACATGCATATGTAGTAAGACCAACAACTCGTGTGGTCCAAACCATGGTCGGTAAGATGCTGTATTTACTTCTTCGGCATTCCTGGAGAATGAAGACAACTTTCTATCAGCATTCATCCTCCTAATCATAAGCCAAGATGAAATGTTAAGCCCTGAAGTAATAAATTTCATCCAAACTGAGAGGCGTCCAATTTAACGTATGCTGCATTTAACATCACAGTCATCTAGGAGACAAAGGACAGAGTTATCACCAAGAAGAGATGAGGAAACATTAGCTTCAGCGGGAAGACTCTGAAAGGCACAAGTAGGAGTATCATGACCCCAGACTTCTCCACACAGAGACAACTTGGAGAAGTTAATTTGAAGTATAATTCAAACACAGGGAAGGTTTTTCTAAACAGTGTTAAATCCCAGTGAGAACAGGCTGGCTCTGCATGTCTGGCCTCAAGTGGATTTTTCTTCTCTCACTTCCAAACTTGAGCTGAATCGAATTCAACTGTCTTATTTCCGGAATAGATTATTCACTGCTGGTTTAAAGCAGGCTGCCTTCCTCATTTTGAATTCATACCTACACCTAATATGAAGAAATCTTTTGGCATTCTTATGCATAGAGACAAACTTTCACTTTCCAAATTTATTACAGTGTGTTATTAATAATTATTATACCAAAGTCAAGCTGAGCTCAAGAATTCACCATGCAAGGATTTATATGAACAATTTGTAAGATTCCTAGGCCAGATTAAAGGCCAGAAGAGATGATTTACACCACTTAGTCCTGACCTTTTTGTTTAACACAGGACAGTTTTTCTACATGGATGCCAGTAGCTTCTTTGAGTACATTTTAAAAATAAAAACACATTCATTCTTGAAGAAGAAACCATTTCACATGGAGAATCTGCTACTCCCCATGACAGCTTGCTACACCTCTTTCTAGTTAACATTATACTTTAGGGATATTCTACTTCTAATTGGAATTTGCTGAGGTCAGGTCTAATCTCAGTGGTTCCCTGTTACACTTAGAAATTAAAACACTTTCAACACTGGTATTTTCTGCTTAGGAGCTTGAACTATTCCCACCCCCTATAATTTATTTTAGGTTCTTATCAAAACATAAAACACAGCAGGGCTTGTGCTGTAAATAGAAACAGTCCACCCTCAGCTAATATTCATCACTGATTTAATGGCTATCACTGATTTACATCATGTGGAACTCGGGCCTATATAAACATACGTATCTAGAGACGGACGGGGCCTGATACACTGCATTGCTTTCTATAAACTAAAGTGACTGCCACCAGGCAAGAGAGGCTCACAAGGCTTACATAAGGCTCTGTGTATATAAAAATATGTAAGTGCATGCACGGCATTTAAACGAAGATCTAATAAACTGGGGTATTGTCATGTCTATGAGTTCATAACTGCTGGCCACGGCACGACCCAGCCAGGTCCCATTCTGCTTAATAGGAGATCTCTCATTCACTGCATATTTTCAAACAGGAATCTTTTCTCCCTATTCCTCATTTCAAGTCATGAGGATTGCACCCACCAGTGTGGAAGCTCTCTGACCTTAGATGTCTCAGGAACCTTAGCAACACAACGGGACACACCATGAGACCTTGGTGAGGCAATATACACATCCCCTCAAGTATAAATCCTATGCACATCAACTCAAACACGGTTTTCACTGAATTTGGAAAAACACATAGCTGCCAAAACACTCATGGCTGCTGACACTGAGCCTAGGAGCGAGAAGGTGCTTGGTGTCAGCTCACAGCATTCCCACGGCTGGGAGAGCGAGCATCAAACCCATTCGACTGCAAGATACGCAACTTGAAATGTCTCCTGAACTTAGGATTCATAGAAGGGCGTAACTGAAATGGTGGCATAGTACACCCCCAGATGAGGCTGGGGAGTTTAAAAAGCTTCTCACACAGCGAGCGGGAAATTTTGGTTGGCTGAATTCCCAGGATGAACTGAGGGCAGGCACAGAAAGGCTGTACGAGGCCAAAGCAGCGCTGGGCTCACCCCAAAGGTCTCCCCCTTTTGCATTCCCCATCATCACAGATTCCTGCCCTTGTTGCATTAATGAGAGAGCTCTCGACCTTAGCTTGCAGGCCCTGGATTTGGACTCCATCCTTCCAACCCAGGTGAGGGCAACCAGATATTACATTCCACCTCTCTCTCTTGCATCTGGACGCAAGTATTTTCAGACCTTGATATAGAATTCAAGGTGCACGCAACGTCCAGCGGAGAAGCTGAGAGGTTTAAAATGCCACCAAACTGCAAGGCTTGCTACTAGGCTTCTGGCTTCTGAAATGAGTTCTGCTGTAAGGGGTTGGAAAACGTTGTGTAGTGACCAAAACATGGGGTTTTTTTCAGAAAAATCATAACACTTGCAGCAGGCCCTGTCCTGGAGCGACCTTCTTCATCTCGCTCTATCCCCTAACCATCACCAGCAATGAGCTCTGCTTGCAAAGCTGGGTACAGTGGGCACTTTCACCCAAATTTCTCCCTTTTTTGAAGTACTCCTTGCCATATTGTGGTTTTAGTTGCCATGGTGATTGATTTGTGTTTAATGAGCTCATGTTATTGGTTGAAATTTTTCTACGGTGAGTCATGCAGGTTTCATTTGGTAACATCCACATGGAGATATTGCCATTTAGATCAGCACCAGATTAGCTGAGAACTCCAGCTTCAACTCACCTATTTTAACATTCCCAGGTGAAGTCAACTTTCTGATGAGGAAGATAATTCCCTGCAAAGTAAATATGCAGTTAATAATGTACCTATTGTACTGTTGGTTGTGATGACATGGCAGCAGCAGCCAGTTTTGATTTAACATGACTTAACTATCAAGTGATTCCAATGATATTACAGGAGCTTATTAAATGAAAATAACGCCAATTGCATTTGCATGTACATGTGGGAGGGGGGGAAAAAATCCCAACAAAAAAACCAACCAACCTGTTGGGTCCTGGACTGACAGCAACTGGAATAATGTCTTGTTTGAATCGGTGGCATTTATTTGCACTGGTTGAGCCCGTACACGGTGAAAATGCAAAGTGTCCATTGAGGGCAACGCAATGGTTCTGATCTGAAGGACAGAACATTCAACTGGGAAATCAAGATACCTATTTTGGAGTCCAAACTTTATCCCTCTGCTGGCAAATCACTCCTTTGTGTCTCAGCCTTCTCCAGCAGTTGGAAGGGGATAACAGTACCAAAGTGTTTTGCATTGTGCTTCAAGAACCGGTCATGAAGGGGAATACATGAGGTAGATTTTGTTGGTTTTGTTTAGAGCTTTTCCCAACTTCAGCTTTACTTCCAGTGTCTGGGCCGCATTAGCCGCCTCTACCTATGGGTTAGGTATTGTTTTAAATAAACAAACCAGCTCAAACTGCAGGGGAGGCAGAACAGGGCTCCACATTAAGACATCATTAAGTTAAGCAGATGCTTGATTGAGCAAGGTTTCCATCGGGAACAAATCACATATGCAAGGACACCTGTCACTAAAAGCAGTTATCCTTTCCTAGCAAGGCTTGCCTGTCCATTTGATGACACCATGTTATTATCCTACACTACTGCCTGCAACAGCCCTCCCTAAAATCCATCTTCTGTCTGAGTTTTGGATGTCACAATCCCTGCCCTCAAGAGCTGACAGTCTGAACAAAGAGGAGGAAGAGTAAAAGAAGTGACATTTATTGCAGTTAGACAGACAATTAAAAGTATGCCCAGAGAGTCTGAGCATCCCTGCTGAGTGCCCTGTTACCTGCTGTGGTGAAATTTCTACCAGATCCCACCAGAGGTGCAACATGCTTCAAAACAAAAAGTAAAAAAAAAATTTTTACATTTTATATATATATATAATTTCATTAGTTACCTAGATACAAAACCATCCTGCTGGCAGGGCTCAGACCCTAGAGGAAGCTCATAGCGGCACAGCACAGACTTGAACCAAGACACCCGGGGTATCTCTTTCCCTGGCCAGCCTTCCTCAAAATTAGGAGACATTTCTTCTCAGAAAGAGCAGTTAGGCATTGTAGCGGGTTGCCCAGGGAGCTGGTAGAGTCACTGTCCCTGGAGGTGTTCAAGGAAAGGCTGGATGAGGTACTTAGGGACACAGTTTAGTTAGTAATATGGGTGGTAGGGGCACGGTTGGACTAGACTGTCTTGGAGATCTTTTCCAACCTTAATGATTCTGTGACTGTTCCTTCCAAGAGCCGTGAAGCACAACTTTTAAGAGCACAGCAGATGCTCCTGTAGTTGCTGAAGCAGCTTCTTTCCAGTTACATTTTTCAGTACTTTTTTTTCTTTAATCACATTGTGAGCAGAATCACAGCCTAGTGCCAAAGAGCTTCTAATTACTTAGTAACAGTAGCAATTGCATAACTCTCTTCCAGCTCCCTGCAACAGCTCAGCTCCACGTTCGCCAGTGCAATGTCACATTTTTCCATGGTTTAAGTATCTCTTTGCACTAACGCTGCAGCCAATTGCTTCTAATATTGCAGAAAAGAAGGAAAAATGCCGGGATTATACCCCTACAAACCCTAATAGCGTGTTTACAATAGTCTTCAGGTTCATTCTTAACCACGAGGTCTATGACCTTCTAGTAAATTATACTATACTGGAAGGTTTTAGCTGCTGTTCCAGCTCCACTGTAAACATGTAAACTTGAGCCATCTGTGCTTTTTTAATATTTCCTGTAAAGCCTATCACTACACCAATCTGCTGTTTCAATTGGCGGCACAAGAAGTCATTGTGTGCTAATTTTTCCCAAGGGCACTTGATGCACTTTATTAAATAGGGTTGGTTTTTTTTTTTTCCTTCCTCATTAAGGCCTTTCCCCAACAATAAAACTATATTTTGGATACCCAGGCCAGCAGGCATTGTGCTGTTTTGTATGAAAAACTGATCCCAGCCATGCTATGCTTTTAGCAAAGAACAATTTGGAGGGAAAGAAAGATTTAAAGACGTTGCAACCTTTTCTTTCAGGGCGCCTGCAGGGAAAGCATCTTGAAGGCAATACAACAAATGATGGGAAGAATTTGGCTGAACATCCCCAAAACAGACAAAGGATCAGATTCTCTCAGAGGCATCAAAGTTTTGCTGGGTCATACGCTTCTCACACACCTCAAATTGCTGTTGACGGCTGGAGTTTGGCATGCGCAAGGGGGAACTGACATGCCAAACCGGATCAGATCCATGGTTCACCTAGTTCACTATCTTCTTCTGGGCAGTCACAGACCAGATGCTGCTGGGGAAAAGCGCAAGAAACCTACCACAGAAGCACAAAGCTTTCAGGCGTTTATAAAGGTCTTAATTATTATATCCACTACTGTGCCATCCTGACCTTTAATAAGACTAATTTCTCCTCCTCTTCTCCTCCTGCCCATTGGCATAAAACCTGTTAAAATACTCCTCGCTCTGTAGAAGCTGTTTCAAAAGACCAAGGCAGGCATCAAGTACCAAGGGAAAAAGTGGGGTGGGTTTTTTTGTAGTTTTAAACTATACTTAAAGAGCAGAGTGCCAGAAGTGACTCTTAAAAAAACAGTGGGGGATAAATGGGAAGCATATATAGGATAGCTTTTATTCAAAGATTTCAAATCAATTTATTTTCACCTGCATTTAAAATATGTAGAGTGTATATCTTTACTTACTACTCAGTAATTTGACCTAAAATCATGGTAAAAAGTTCACTAATAAACGTGGGGGGGGGTTAGCTGTGTTAGTTTAAGCAGATTCCTAGAGTTTAAGGTCAGAAAGGACAATTGTGATCCTGCAGTTTGACCAGCTGCCTCACACAAAAGAACTGTTTATCTTTTTTTTTCCCTTTCTTTCTTTTTCCCAAAAGCCATCTTTATTTTCCTAAAAAAAAATATTACTGACCCACACTACACGCTCACTATCAGTGACTTTAATGTACCTCTGCTCAAAAATGCTATGCCAGAAGAGGAGGTGGAAGCAGGTGTTCAAATACTAAGCACTAGCTGACTGCCCGTAAATTTAATCTGATGTGCTGGGCAAAACAATTGAACCAAGTCCAGATACTTTGAAGCAAATAAAAAAAAAATCACAGCTGAGAGGGGAAAGAGGGAGGGAGCTTCCTAGCAACAAAAAACGTACCCACAAGACTTGCAGCTGAAAGTGTGTGTGTCACAGAATACCTCGTGGATGCACAGAGTGGGTTTGGGGAGGGAAGGGGCGAGGGGGAGCTTAATGCTTTGAATTTGTCATTTCTTTCTCAACTGGCTTTTAGTTCTGATCCTGAGCGAGAAGAAAGGGGTCCTTGTTTGATAAGAAGGGATGATAACCTGCACCCAAGCCAATAAAAGGGATTAACCCGAGACTGAAGGCTCAATACTGGGTTCTTGCCGATGCACAGTTCAATTAGACTAAAAGCTGTCCTACAGCATTAAAGCAAGTTACCTTCATTTTCAGCTTCAGTGAAACAGACCCCAGATGACAGGATAGGCAAACAAGGACTTTTTCACTTTTCACAATTGCTTTCATCCTGCACTGCCAATATTATTAGACTTTAAAGAAACTGGAAAATCAGAGGAGTGTTCAAAGTAGGTGGTCTCTGTGTATTCATTACATCCGGGCACGTCAGGCTGGACGACGCATTTTGTAAGCGCGGCAGTGTGGCTTGCAGTTCATTTCTTCAGTTCATTTTCACCTAATAAAATCAATTTTCGACCCAAAGTGATGGCCTACAGATATTACTTTAGAAGTCCAGGATGTAAACACTTCAGACAGACGTGCACCTCCAGCAACACCGAGCTCCCCAAAGAAGGGAGCCTGTTCCTCCGAGGCAGCCTGCTTTTATCCCATGCACCTGGGTAAATCATGAAGAGCAGTGTCTGGCTCTTTTCAGCAGCAGGGGTCAAAATACTTTCCCCAAAAAAAAAAAGAGAGTCGGGATCACAAGTAACGTTTTACACACATAGAAGCAGAGGCACAGACCTAAGGTCATCTCTGGCTGGATGGCAACACTGGGAATAGCCAGGCATGGGTCCAAAGCACTGCTCCGTGCTCCCTCATCCCGCTACCCAGGTCTGAACACAGCAAGCAAGGCTACTCAGCTAATTTATAGCTCAGACTTTTGTTTTTGTTTTAACCATGGTGTAAACAGAATGAACAAACATCAGTCTGAAGCACCGGAAGCCTGTTTATGGGCAATATGAACAACGCTTTTGCTATTTCCCTGATAAATAAAGTCTGGAGATGATTCCTGGAACTATAATCCCCCCTAGCTGCTACTGAAGAGTGTCTGTTGACATACCCCAAAACTCAAAACACCCCACCAACCCTGCAATGTTTTCTCCCACATTTTCCATGGAAGCTAGCTACTGGGTTGTTTTCTTTTTCAACCACTTCTTCCCTCTTCAGGCAGCAGTAACACCCTGTCTTCAACACACGGAGCATCACAGGCAGGAATTTTGATCAGCCCCATAAAGAAATTAAAACAGAAACCTTGAACTGCCCCAAAAGCCATGAAAGAACACACGGGGCTGGGGTGGGAAGGGTAGAGAGGGAGGACTTGCTCAGGGAAACCTCTATAAATCACCTTATCCCAAACAAGCTGGAAATAGGTCTTTAATTTGAACACAGCAGCAACAACAAAGCCTGAAAAGCTGCAAAAATACTCCTGCAGCTCAAGCATGACATGAAAGACAACTGAAAGGGTATTTTCCCCAATCGTGTCGTTGAGATACGTGCATCGAGAGGAGACAGGGTGGGTGAGATATACAGACACAGGACCCAACCTTGTCTACAAGTAAGCAAGCTCTCCAAACAGGGACCATGCCACATACACACAGCACTACTGGGACCTACGATATTGATAGAAATTGCTTTGCTTTTCCCTTTCACCACTCTGAGTCTGCTACTAACAGTAAGAGAGAAAGCAGATTTCAGCTTTCATCATCTGCACAACCATGGATGGAAGATCTCAGAGGGCTCCGCTATTCCCACACTTTTATTTCAGCTTCATCCCATTCAAAGCTAATTTTCCTTGATCCCTAGCACCCTCCTGGAGGCAAAGTGCTCTACAAGGAAGAAAACACTGTAGATTTCTCCATGAGCAATTCACAACCATGGGGATGTTGTTCTTCAAGAAATTTGCTCCAGAATTCTTAAATCCAGAAGGAGTCAGCAAACCACCAGGCAGTAACTGGGTGGGCAAACAGTGATACTGCGATGCAGAAGAAATTGCATGAAAGGACTCGTGCATCTCTGCCACGCAACACCGAGGGCAATGAAAACTGCTACTATCATCACGGCATCTAGCCTTGTCATTGCTGTATAATTACACAGCTGAAAGGTAGCAAGGATTGAATACAACAGCACTGTAAGAACTAAAACCAGGTCAGAACAGGCAGGTTTTTTGTAAAGAATTAGAAGAAGAAAGGCCACATTGAGATGTATTTCATTTGATAGGGGCTATGCTGACCGTTCCTGGAAAAGCAGTAGAAAAAAACAACATAGACTGACCACAACTGGAGTGCTTTCCACTCACAGTTTGGTAAAATGACTGTGTGGCAGAGATCCAAACTTTTGATACGCAGGAAAAAATATGTTGGAAACTTAAGTCATCCTGATAGCCCAAGGCAGCCTGTTTGCTTGAATTTTCTCGGTGTAAATAGAACCACCACACAACAGCTCAAGGACTGTCCAAGCGAGACTGCCAAAAGAAACAATTATTTTTTACCCAGATCATTCCCAAGATTCCTTTTTTCCTTGGCCTGCAAGCGGAACAAACATCCTATTTGCTGGAACATCCGCACCGCTACAGGCAGGACTCGGGTCTTCCATATTCATCAATGGTCATCCTGCCCTGGGCAAAGGGCGCTGACTGAAACATGTGGGAAACAGGAAAAGCAGCTTAAAATAACGTTGTGGAACTGCCTGTGAGAAAGAGAATTTATGAAATGCTGATTTTTTTAATTTTTTTTTTCCCAACTCTTAAATTGAAGTGTGAAAATTTGCTGGAGCAACGTTGTTTTTATAGCCTATCATGTAAACACCGCTGAGATTACATCAATACAGTTGAACTTAAAGCTGGGTAGTGGTCAGAGTGGAAAGGCCACCACACCCAGAGCTGACTCTGCCCGGCACTGCGATTGAAAACTGTTTTGGTAACTTTGACTTTCTCCTTCCAAAGCATGACAACAAACCACAGCTTATCCCTGGAAGGTGGTTGGATTTCATACATCCATCACCATCAGTAACAGGACTCCTACCAGCAAACTGCTCATTGAGAGCAGCATTTTTGTCTACAGGAGCACGGTGAGTGACACTGCACTGAGACCCTCCAACTTTCATCTCCATCCCACAGCGGGACGGGACAGATGGCACCAGGCAGCTCTGCTCCAGGCTGCAGCAGACCTGTGTGTCCCAGCAGTGTGCAAATTTTAGAGAGACCCTGGGCTGTCATGTGAAGCTCATTAAGAGGGTGAGGGTTACATACCAAGCACATGAGCTTGATGTAGAAAATGTGACCACACTCTACCTTGAAAGCTGCTTTGTGAAGCCATGAAGTTATGCTGCTGTTCAACCTGGGCAGCACTGTGCCCAGCACCAGCATCAAGATGCAAAGAGAATACAATTAAAAGACAGTCAATTAGTCACCTTGCCAAGGAGCAGACCCTAATTGCAACTGACAAAGCTGCAATTCAATCTTCTGGAATAACACCTTCAAGGCCTGGTGAGATGGCATGGACCTGTTGGCACTTTGGGCTGATGTGGTACCACACCACCCACCACCACCCAGCCATTCCTTCAGCTTGAACTGCTTTTTGTTTTACAATTATCTAAAGGTTCTCCTGATATGTAGCCTGTGACCATGAATTTGGGTCTCGAATCATTAACAACCCTTTTAATGATGTTTTGCTGGCTAACCCTCAATACAACACTAACATTTGCACAGTGCCTGAGCTACCACTCTAAACTGGGAATAAACTGGTGCTTTTCACATGACATACCAAGAGATTAACCTTTCAGAAAGTAAAGTCAGATGAGCCAGTGGAGGACACTGCAATAACAGTATAGTCTACAGAAACACCGTAAACTGCTTCAGAGCTACCTGCTACACAGAACACAGGTCTGGAGCACAAATTAATCAACCCAATTGCTGCAACCACCAAACCAACCTGGGAACAAAAGGAGCTGCTACTTAAACCACCATTTAACAGCCAAAAATCCCCATGCAACCGGTAGTGAGGAGGAAAAGTCTAAGCTTCCGTTTTAGTTTGACAATCTATGGCCTGTGGCCATGGCAATGGGTTCCATTGGCAGGGACACAAATAATCGCATGACCTTCACATTCACAGCTTTCTGGCTGATCATATCACCTGAAGCAAAGGTACAAAGGTTAAGTTTGACAATGCTACGGACATACGATCTTGGGTCTCAGTGGACACCCACAGAAATCTTCCAGTCTTTTGCTCACTTCAGGAATTTACACACACACAGAGCAGTAGTTTGGAGCTTTCTCCCCAGTAGCTTTAAATTCCTGTCATTACCAAAAATTTGAAGTTTTCCCTCCAACAAGAAACCACTGAATTCACCTGGGCTCCTTAAAAAGTCTCCATGTTACAAGAATCTGGCCTTGAGTCTTGTTTTTGAGGAGAGCCTCCTCAGTGCCAGATTCAGATTGCAGTTACATCTAAATAGGAGTAAGTGTGCCCTGCTTCACGACTGAAAATCTGTTCTCTCATGTTGATTTTAAATTACCGCTAGTTAGTGATTTACTGTCATTAGTGCCTGGCCTTCTGTCACGCAGCCTAATTCTTCAGCGCCCTGAAGGGCTGGTGCATGAAATCCCCCATGTTATAAATACTGTACTTCAGCACAGACACCAGGATGACCTTCAATACAAGAGTCAGAGCTGACCTCTACATTTCTTCACGTTGCCAAATATTCAGGAGATACGGGACTAATAGGCACGCTAATGCCTAAGGAAGAAAGTGAGAACATCAAACTCTTCTTAATGGAGTTAAAACACATTCTTTAAAAAAAAAAAGTCATCTCTCTGAATGTGGCCTTTCACTAACACAAACAGTTTCAAAGAACAGTTGTGCCACAGAAGCAGTGACTGGAAAATTGGAAAATCTGTATAAGAACTGTTGTCATAGTGGATTTCCCATAGGGATTATTTTAATCTAGGGAAACCATTAAAGAACATTGGTTTGACTGGAGGATCTCAACCTTTTCTTTTTTTTTTTCCATGCCCCTCTCCAGACACATACATCAAACTCTGTTGGCCTGTCGCGTTATCTCCAGCACTCCCTGAAAGCTCTATGGCAGTGCTAAAAAGAAAACAGTTGATGGTCTCATGAAGTGCTAAGAGTTATCAGAACTAAGGCGTTAATAACGCCATAATCTGAGGCCGATAATTATTCCCCCCATCGGTAATGCAATTTAGCTGCTTAGTACACGGCAGCTGTGATGCACACCAGATTCACCGCAAAGCTCTTGGAGGAAATGGTCCTGAGAAAAAATTAACACACACACACACACACATATATCTCCCTCTGGGGGTTTTCAAAGCCCAGGCATGCATGACATACAGGGTAACAGAAATTCAAGGAAAGGGAGGTGCTGTGTACTAAAATGCTTAAGGAACAGATCTGATGGGAAGGAAGCAATATAGGAATTGGTTAAAAAAAAAGAAAAATCAGTCCAAATATTCACTGTGCATTTTGAGCCACTCAGGGGCTGACATTTGGGCATTCTTTATATATATATATATATTTTATTTTTAAGTCACTTGTATTGTCACTCAGTTTCAGCTTTTTTCCTTCTATCATACACACAGAGTTAGTCAATTAATGTGGGAGTCCCTTCCCAAAACAGGTGTTTCTGACAATTTTTCTAACTGCCCTACACCAATCCAAAGGAAGGGCTTGAACAAATCCCACCAGAGCTGGCAGGAAACTTTCCATCATCCATTCAATGGGCCCCAGACCAATCTAAGAGACACACATGAACATTCACGCTGGGCTATGGGAGCCAGACTCACCAAAGCCATCACGCCAAACTTGGCTTCCAGGGAGTAAAATGAATCTGACTCCCTCTACACACCAAATGAGGGAGAAAACAAAAGAATCTAATACAGTCAAAGGCTCATTAAGCTAATTCAGTGGGGAGCAGCATTTGGGGTGGGGGGGTGTAGTGGGGTGGAGAGAAGGGTGGTAGTGGTGAGAGGAGGATGACTTCCCTCTGGTCCTAGGGCAGACAGTCCTGAATGCATTTCAAGCCATTCTGTTCTTCTGCATATGATATAGATGAATATGTAAAAGTTGTCACTAAATCCAGGTTTGAAAAAAAAAAGAAAAAAAAAAGCCAGAAGTGCAAAAAAATTCCAAAAATGAACTTTCCAGCCACAGTATTAACTCAGCCACAACATACATCCTGTATATTGTAAAGCAGAGATTAAATAATAAACGGTAACACATTACATTTAACAAGGAAAACTGAACTGGAAAATGCCTTCTAGTCTCACCCTATGCACACCACAGCTGAGTTAGTGATACAAACCACATACTTCAGGCTTTTCTTGCCCTGAACTTTGGACTCCTCAGCTTACATATTATTCTAGCACTGATTTTTAGCAATTACTTAAAGCATAGGGGGATTTCTAAAGGCTGCAACATCTCAATGACTTCTTTCATTCATTGGAAAGGTACAATGTTTTAGGAATCAGCACCTAACACAGCTCTGACAGAGGCACCAGTAAATGAAACCTTTTTAACTCTATGAGCCTTCACCTAGGCATCATTAACAGACCTAGGCATCTTGCATTTGGCAGCCAAGTTCCTTGGTGGAAATTCAGCTCCTCTGAGAACATCCACCAACTGTCCTCTTACACAAAAAAAACCCAAAAGCACTTACAGAAAATGAGAACATGATAGAGAACAGCAGTAGAAGACGCAAGCAAGTAAAACTACTTAGTCACAAGTCTGTTCCTGTAACACGGAAAAGACTTTGCAGGTCTTGCCAGTAGCAATGGAGAGTCCACAGGAGCCACTGCAGCAGCACTTCTTGTGCTTCTGGTATTGGTGGGATCTAAGAGGTTTAACAGACAAGCTCAAGCAGAGTTCAGCCAGAGCCCTTTAGGGTATCACCAAAATTAAAACCAAACCGTGTTTAACAGTATACATAGACTAAAGTCAGGTACAGATTGTAACACTTTCCCACATAAAGATTTGCCTACAAGTATTTTTGTTACTTTCATTCATCACATTTAAGATTAAAGGTTCAAATCTCTGACTTAGAGGCATAGATTAGACCAACATGGCTCAGGTTTTGGTAAGGAGCACACACTATTGCAGACCAAGCCAACCAAACCCTACAAACCCTACAGCACACAGTCTCACAGGAACAAGACCTCCACCATGATCTAGTGCAACTTAGCTGTGAGGCACATCATGGACTTCGGCATATCAGTAGGTTCCTGATCCAAGAGGGGATCAAAGTAACCCCATGCTTCATGAGAAGAGAAACGCTCCTTGCCCAGCTCTGGTAAAACAGGCTTTGCTTTCAAGAGTGGCAGGCATGCAGGTGCCTCGATCCTATGAGATTCTATGACATTTAATCTCCTAAATGTCAGTGTTGCTTTTGAAATGGGCCTAAATCATTACATACTTTTGAGAATGTCATCCGTCATCTTTAAAGATGCTGTGACCACACACAGTCACCACAACCCCTACAGTTCTCTGAACCAGGATACTCTGCAGACATCAATTACACTGCTTTCTTTCCTTACTCAGGGCTACAAAACAAATCTGAAGTTTCTAGCTTCAGAGACTTTTCAGAATGCAAAGGTTTCATTCAAACACAAGGAAGGGGGGAAGAGGTGTGTGTGGGGGGGTGTATGTATTTTATTCATGCTCTCATAATTCAAAATCCTCTCAGACTTTCCAAAAAATTCACCTGAGGGCTAACACCAAGCACGGAAAATTTCAGAGCAAAAAGAATTTGAGAAAGTTATTAGCAAAAAGTTATTAGCCAAGCGTGGGGATTAGAACTCCCCCTTAACAACTGCCTTTGCTATTGCAACTACTATAATAATTTTTACACAGGGGCTGCACAGCAAATTAATTTTCCTAAGGCATTGCAGTCAAACTTAGCAACCCTATGTTTGTGTGCACTGACTTACACATTGCCACCTCATCCCCATCTAGCACGGGGCTGTCTTGGCACACAACAAACTCTTATATGGGCTGCTACATATTGGGCTTAGCTCTTTGTTCTCCTTCCCAGACACGTGGGAAATAAATACAGCTCTAAGGCAGTTTATTACAGAAGCTTTGCTGGTTCTAACGGGCATTATCTGATTTGCAACACAACTGCAATGAGGAACAAGACCTCCACCATGGTCTCCTAAGCAACTTAGCTGTGAGGCACATCATGGACAACACTGATGTACACCGATGATGCCGTGAATCGTGGCAATGCCAGGCAAAAGATGACCTTGGTTAACAGAGTGCAGCAGCCACTGCTACGTAGGCTGTGGACATCCCTGAAAAGCATCCCCACTGACTTCAGCCTGCATCTAGGATGCACCTTCTGCCGTTCCAGAGGAAGGTACCATGGGTGGTCCAGAAGCTTTAAAGAATGTAGGTACTCACAAAGGTACAGGGGGATCTGTGCCTTAGTCCTCTACCTGTAAAGTCAAGAAATTACGTTTATCTGACATCTGACCAGTTTGGGGGAAATAAACATATTGACAGCATGAGCATCCGTGGACCCCAGCCGGATAAAACCCACCACTGGGCATTTCTGCCCAGTCCCTCTTACTGGGATATTGTGTTCATGTCCCAAAGCAGGAAGACTCTTATGTCTTTCAAAACTTGAAAATATTTTTCTTTCCCCTCCTCTTCCCACCATTACTGATGATTCAAAAAGTATCAGATACAACAACGTAGCACAGGTAATGAAAACTTTCTGCAGGGATATAGCAAGTTTGGGGTTCATTTGGTCTCAGACCTCGCTAGCCTGAAGCTATGCAGCACAAATTTAAGGATCAAGTCCCTGTGAACTCATGGTACCTCACCTGTAACATCAACATCTCTAAAGCTACACACATTGGCGAAAAAAACATGCTTCTCTCCATAGGCATTACTTAATGGTAATGTCTATTCTGTATTTCTTTCTGTTCCTGCATTATTTTAGAAGTGTAAATCCTGCTTGAAAAATCTCCTTTCACAAGTTGAAAAATCTCCAAAGACTCCTAAGCTGATGTGAAAGATTGACTTAATTGAGCAGTATATTTTTGATTTACTAAAGAAGCCTTAATCCTTTGGCTAAACTGATGTATAGATTTGAGAGAGATTAGCAAATCTAAAATGCATTAAATTCCAGGGCAATAAACCCTTTCTGACTGCATTAACATACATCAACGTAAAACTTCACCAAATGCACTTAGCGTTGCCAGTTTCTGCGAGCGCTGATTATCTTTGGGTTCTCAATTAATGATTTTGCATAAAACAGATATGTCATTGATTTTACTACAGTTGGTTTATGTTACAGTAGAAGTACTTACAGAAATGACCATAAACCTATTGACACCAGTACCGGAAACCTATCGTGCTAGCCATTAACCGACACAAAGAGACTTCCCTTTCCTGCAAAATTTCCATCAGGTGTCTTAATCAAGCAACAAATACAAGAAGAAATTCATTTAAAAAAAGAAAATAATCATTGCAGGATACATTGCCAGCACCAAGTTTTGTATGCACTGCTACCAAGCCACACAGAATAGCAGCTTTAATTACCAGTTATGATGCCAAGGGGCTGGAAGTGGCAGGAAAGCTCATGAAAACTGGAGGGCTGCCAGCTTTCTGGAGGTCAAAAAGTCTGGGGAACCTGTGTTTTAGTTTACAGCTATAATGCTTCTAAAGAAACTGGAGGTTTTAAGACTTGATCTCACAGACAACCAAGAGGACCGGCAGACCCTGTGAACACCCAAGGCTGTCCTTGCTACTTCACTGGAGGATGCTTCTAGATGTTTGACTGCAAGCCAGAGTTGGGCAGCAAGGCTATCACTCTCCAACAGATTTGGACAACCAGGGCAGCATCTCCAACTGACACCAGCAGCAGCACTCTGCCTCCTCGCAGGAGCACCCTGGGAATAAGCATGCTGAAGATTAGAAGGGTGCTCACAACCCCTGGTAATGGAAGCCACACAAATACCTCAGATAGATGCTGTCCAAGACCAGATAACATTTCCAGCTACGAACCCTCTCCAAAACACCAAGTAACTCACCCTGGCGTTATTTTTAAAAGACACAGTTTCATATCCAGATCTATCTGCTTTAGTTAGCATTCTCTGCTTATTAATTAAGTTCTCCGCTGTGGCAATAGTTAGAAGGGGACTCACAGATCATTAACTCGTTCCCCAAGGTTGCCAGCTCAAAACCAGGTTGCTCGGTGATGCAAGGGTGTTATCTCAAAGAAGTTTGTGATCTTCATATCATCCCTAAGGTAAAACACACCACCTTCAGTCACACCACAACATGCTAGCTTGCAGAGGAAAAAGAAACAAAACAAACAAACCAAGACCCCCACACAGAGACTTGTGAATTCAAGCTCGCTTTCCATCACACTAAGTTTTCAATTATCTTCCCCTCCCCCGTAACAGTGTGGGAAGAAGCAAATCAGCACTGCTTCTTTGGGTATAAATACGCCAAGTAAACCCCAATATTCAGCAGATCCACCGTGTTGTCTTTGGCAAAAACCCAAATCGTTTCTGAAGAGGCTTTTCAGAAGAAAGCCCTGGCAGGAAGAATCGCATTCCCAGCACTCTGCGTGGCCGATGCCAGGACACCTCCTGTTGGAAAGCAGTGCCACTTGGAGGGTAAAGCACTGGTCCAATACTCCTACCTCTTCTGCATGACCTTGGGGTTTCCAAGTATTTTTCCTCCTCTCCCATCTCCTGGTCAATTGGTTTCTTCAAAGTAGAAACTGTCACTACGCAGACACACAGGTTCTAGCACTATGAATTCCTAATACCAGCGAGGGCCCCTCTATTCCACTGGAATGTAAACAAACCCCAGCATTTCTCCCAGACTTCTGCAAGTCAAATAAAGAAATTGCAGAGCACTACCACCAAGGCACATGAAAACGCAGTTAAGGGATTGATTCCGGTTTGTCTTTGAACTTCCTGTACCCTCATCATAACCTTCCAATCCCTTATTTATTTTTTTTTTTTAAATCTTTTCACCAAACCCCATGATAGAATACAGAGGAACCAGAAAAGGGGTACTAAAGAAAAGCAAATTAATAGACTAAAAATATTCTTGCCAAACATGCAGAAAAATAAATAGGTGGAAAATAAGCCCAGCTCTCTTGAGGCCAGAGCAAGGCAGCACAGACCGACGGGTCACAGGGATAGCTGCAGTAATTACATTTTACATTGCTTTAGGTTTCATTTATGCTGTCAAAACTGTTTTGTCACACTGGATATTTTTTTAATGCATTTCAGGTTTTGCTAATCTCTAGAAAATCTATATATCGGTCTAATCAGAGGATTGGGGGGCTCCTTACTGTATCAAAAATATACTGCTCCATTAAGTCAATCCTTCATGCTGGCTTATAAGTCTTTGGAGATTTCCAATTTGTCAAAGAAAGGGTTTGGGGTTTGTCCTGTTCATGTAGTTAATTTTTTTTTTCAAACGATGAGTCTTTAAAAAATAAAATAGACCAAAAGTCACAGTCATTAAAAAAGGTTGCATTGACCAGAACTTAGCACAGAAGTGCCTGAAATCTCAAACATTTCCACCAAGAAGAGAAAATTATTAGGAAATGGTCATGGTAGACAAACTCTTAGTTCCTGTTACACTCCATCAGACTATTTATCTTCATTTTCAGGTTCCTCTTGGCCCATTCTTACCCGCATTACCATATATCACAGCCTTCAGACAGGTTCCAACGCCTGTCAGCCAGTGGGAACAGCCTCGTGCCCACTTATGACTGCTCCAAGCAAGCTCCTTCATGCTTTCTTGCAAAGTCCTCTCAAGCATGGAAGGGATTCATTGTAAACAAGACAAATCCATTCTGCTCTCAGCTTTCAAATCCTTCCCTTTAACCTCTCTTCTGCTTCGGTGACTACAGAAACACTTGACTTTGACTAAGCAGCTTGTGGCCCCGAACTGTAGGAGGAACAACTTGGCAGACCTTTGGAGTGAAAAGGGTTTGGCAAACAGCAGATGATGGTGATCACCTCTTCCTCTTCAGCATCCACCACCATATCTCCTAAATGTCACAACCTCCACAGTGGTGTTGCACACACAAACACTTCTTAAAGCACTATGTTCAGAATGAACCAAATTAATGAAGACAAACTAAACTGGCTCATGTGGATAGAGCCAGATTAGGGACTGCTCATACAAGCCACTGCTTTCCTCTGCTGTGAGATCCACGGTCCCAGCAGAGAGGCAACAATCAGAAGTTGGGGCAGGCTATGAGAGGCAACTTCTACAACACAACTGAATAAATAGAGAGCATCTACTTACAACTGTGGGCAGTGTGGAGGCCAAGCAATAAAGTACCCATTCTAGGAGAAACAAAGACACAGGGCAAGTGTCGCTGTCTAAGAAAGCCTCCAGGATAAAAGGAGGTACACAAGTGTTCGATCAGAGGAACTTATTTACACTGATTTTTTCTTGCCACATCTTGTGACTTAGGGTCTTCTGGGGAACAGCCAAAATCAACTTGGATTTTCCTGCTTTAGACATTATTGGAAAGAGCTGGCATCATTCTTCTTCTAAGGGAAGTTGCAAGGACTGGAGGGCAATAGGTAAGAGACTGGAAACTGGAAGAGAAAAAGAGGAAAGCTCTAAAGGAAAGATTTTCTGTAACAGTTATGTTAATACCCAAGACACATGAATGCTTACACTGCAGTATTTTTCCAAGGTATTTCCAATTTTTCACTATCACTTGCAGTTTTCACATTAAGCACAACCCTGAACAGCAACCTGAAACTTCACTTCACAGTCCCCTGTTTTCATGGTAGTTCCTTTCTGCTCCTAGAATAACATCTGTCACACATACTTCTCATTAGCACAAATAGAATAGAATCTCTTTGGACTCTCCTGGTGTTTCTAAAGTGCCAAGAAATAGGAAGCTCGCTATAAGACTGTCTTGTTGAATCTGTGCACAGAAAATAAGAGTGACAATACAATTCTCTGCCATCACACTTGGGCACAAACTCCGTGCTGGTCTGCCTAGAGTTTAGCTCTTGTGCTTAACAGTTATTGATGCACAAGTGTAAATCAATTAGCATTAGTCATTTAGCGCTCTGTCACCGCAAGGTCAGTCCATGAGTGTAGACACAGGATCCCAGCTACAGCAAACCCCAAATGAAAACTTTAGCCACAAACTCCTTCCAACGGAATTTCAATTACAAAGTGCTTCAGAAATCAGTGTTAGGCAAGAACGACTCAAGCCCTGTGAAAAATTCCCCCAGCCTTGTTATCAGCTCAGGTCCTCAAAGGACAAACAATGGAAAGCCAAACCACACTGTACAGCAAACAGGACAGTCGGTATCACCGCGCAGTAGCGAAGCACTCACAGCCTCAGCAGATGAAAGATTAGCCTCTCAGTCACTTCTTGCTAACCAAAATCCATTGAAAGCAAAAGGATGAAAGTCCACCTGGTGGATTTAGAGGGCTTTGTGCTGATATGAGACTATTTAGTCATGAGCAGTGGCCTTTTGACATGGTTCAGTTGACTGCCCTTGGCATTTGACACACACCTAAGGAGTCTAAGTGGTTACTGCTATTAGCAAAGACTTGAAAAAAGATACTTGTCACATTAGGTCAGCTATCTCTTAACTTCATCCTGTGAAATGTCACCAGTACCCCCAGGCTCCTCATTTCTTATCAGCCTTTCAAACAGATGTGGGTATTGTTTTAAAACAGTAAGAAACAGAGAGAGAATCAAAGAAAGAAAAGTGCAAGTGTTTTATTGCTCCTTCCATACACAACAAATCAGCTCATGAACCTTTAAGAAAAGAACAGAACATTTGTGTGACTTTGAAGCGCTGTGGTTTCTCTCCTGCAGCAAACCACCTGTTCAGGCCTTTGGCTGAAGACTCCTGCTATGGTTGGCCTGGCACTGAGACCAAGGGGTCGAGGTCCACAGACCTTGATGCCTTCATGCTTAAGCATCATCACTGACATACTTCAGAGCCACCATGAGTGTGCTCTAGTGTATAGTGTAGAGCAACGTCCAGGCTGCCCACCAGCACTTAAAGACATGGAGCACTTTAGCCATCCTCGATGGCATGAAGGGCCAAGGTCAGGCACAGAGTCAGGCAGAGAAGCATTACTGGACTGATGATATGCTTGACACAGACATAAACAACAACACTGGGAAGCAGCAACAGAGTTGTCCTGACCACTCTGTTCTCACCAGCTGTTCTGACCAAATTCAATTTCTTTGAGACTCTGAAGTTTCCCTTTTCTACACAGGTTAGACATGTGGCATGCCTCATTTTAAACAAGTATTCAGTTGCTTTGCTAATTCATAGAATCATTAAGGTAGAAAAAAACCCTCTAAGATCAAGTCCAACCATCAACCCAACACCACTCATGCCCACTAAGTCATGTCTCAAAGTGCCACGTCTACACATTTTTTAAGGCCTCCAAGGATGGTGACTCCACCACTTCCCTAGGCAGCCCGTCCCAATGCTTGACCACTCATTAAGTAAAGAGATTTTCCTAATACCCAATCCAAACTTCTCCTGGTGTGACTTGAGCCCATTTCAGAGCTAAGCTGTTTAGCCTCCTGCAGAACCAAACTAATAGAGAATCAGAATCCAGCTTTTCTGCCTCATTTAAGGACTAGATAATCTAAAGCCTTGAATTCCTGCCTTGCCATGGGTTGAACTGCAATGGGAGAAGGACGGAAATGTGCAAAAAAGGAAAGAAACACAGAGAAGGGAGACATAGATGGAAGTCTTTTATAATCTCTTGGTTGGACAAGTTAGTGTTTGACAGCTTGAATTTATGTGAACATTAACAGATTTGATAAGTCAGGGTCTTGCTGACCTTGGTAATATTCCAGAAGTAATATTTTCACTAAGGTGAACTATTTCTGGAGATTTCTCCAATGTACTGAACACAAACATTTTTTTTTCCGACACTGGAGTGAGCACAGCTCCTTGTTTCTGTTCTCTGCTGAATGGGAACAATATATTCTTATTGCAGCCAAGGTCATCTAAATTCTTGCCCCTTGGCAGAGATTCACATTTTTCCTGCTAAATGCTTTAATGAATGGATCTTGCTTTTCTCTCCTTAAACAGGTTGCATCTTCCCCTGCCCCAGACCTCAACCTGTAAAGCCAGGCTTCTCAAAGGTGCGGTCCTACCAGCAGAAGCCTTGACTTTCAGATAAAACTTCACTTTCTCTGTTTTACCTTGCTGTGTCTATCCTCAAGCAGCACAAACCACAGCTTCGCTGCCACTACTTATCAGCACTCCCAGTGCAAACTGTGAATGAGTTCCTCGAGCAGAGCAATAAAAGGTATGGAAAATGAAATCAAGATTTCCTCAGATGCAGACCATCTACTTTGCTTTTGAATGTTTTAATGAGTTAAATGAACGTTATTCCTCATCAGCGTGATTGACAGCTGGAAAGCATGTAGCACCGAGACCCCGAGGGAAGTTAAGTGCCTTTTCCTTTCCATTCTAAAGCGCCAAGGGGCACAGTCTCTTGGCCTGACCACACTCCACTGCCTGAGAATAAAAGATCCAGAAAAGCTCCAGTGACTGCAGCTTTCCCTGGCGTGCATCAGCCCAGCTCCCTGGCCTGGAGTGACGCTGATTTATAGCAATTGAGAATGTAGGCAGTTAAACTCATTTAATAAGCAACCACAAAACATGCTGCATGCAATCATCTCAAATAATCTATAACAACAAAACCTGTATGCTCAAGAAAATTGCTTGATGATACCGCAGATATACACATTTACACAAGGTAATTAAAAGAGGTCTTACTGAAGCAGTAGAGAACATATCTTTAATTACTGGCAATACTCTGAATGGCCCATGGCCCACAAATGTATCTCTATCATAATCATATTCAACCCTTCTCCTCTTCAAAGTGTATCGTAATTGTTTACTAATTAATCTTTAAGCTCTTGTACCACACAGCATGTTTAGCCTTCTATAAGCACTGACTACGCAGTTCTGGAGAAGAAAAGGAGGGGATGATGTGTTAAAGAAATTACTACATTTGCTGAAAGACTTGCTACTTTGCATTTATTTTTATTAATATCTGTGAAATCCTGAGAGCCGAGAGCTCTTCTTATCCCTCACACAGCTAAAAATCCTGATTTACTGTCAAGTTCTAGGTAGCACTTTAAACACAATACCTACTGTAGCAGTCAAACACTTCAGGCTCGTGCATCACCGAATCCTGCCTCTACTCAGAATAACCTATACATAAGTGGTGTTTTTCTTGAGCAGAGTCTTAAAATTCTACTTGCAATATGTTTACTGCTGACATTGATAAGAAATTAAGCTAGTCTTTAATTCCAAAGGTAACAGTAGGGAATGTTAACCTAGCACATCCTTGTTTAAAACAGGGTATGACTGCAACAGTTGCAACCATTAAGGCTGATCATTTCCATGGTTTATGTTGATTCCCAGCTGAGTTTTGCAGAGATTATTAAGCCGTTTCTGCAAATAAGAATACAGAATGAAGCCGTTTTGCTGCCAGGTCAAATAACTCTGTCATGGTTGTGGTCAGAAGTAACTTGACATTGTGCAAAGGAAGTAATGTTCTGTTGGAGAAATCTGAACACGGCTGAGTTACAAAACAAAACAATTATATAGTTTGAAGCTAAATTCTGGTGTCTCCGTATCACTGCCAACATACACCCCATCTTAAGTCAACATTCAACGTCAAACAATTGAAGTTAGGACCTGCTGGAATTACGGGTTGTTTGGGCAAGTTGTGCTTAGCTACACTGTCAGTTTTCACTAGGCTGGAGAAACAGAGATTGCCTACATCCCCCCCCAGCCCCGTGCCGCTGCACCAGGTACAGACCATCAGAAGTTTCACCCCTTTCTCCCTCTTTCTGAGCTCAGACATAAATCGATTCTTTCTTTTACATGAAGGTCAGAGCAAATGTTAGGAGAAAAGTCACAGCCCTCACTACCCTTCTCTTCGGTGGAGGCATGAGCAAAAGTACTGAAGTCACACACAGCGCGAACAAACTCTGTACATCGCAGCAGTTACCCCACACAAATAAACCCCACTATTCCGCAGGGACTAATGAAGTGGGGCTTTACAAGACCACAAAAAAATAAAAGAAAAAGAAGACTAATTCTGATGGGAGAGAGAATTTTCCTTCTATGAATAGGACTTTTCAAGGGCATACAGATGCTTGGGCAGGTATGTGTCTTCACACATGCATGTACGCAAAAAAGAGAAAAGGGAGATTTCAGTAACCCAACCGCAGCTTTGGGACCATTTGTGTTCTTATGCTGCTAAAGCTGATGATGTGCCAGTATGAACCAGCTCATCAGATGGGCACAAGCTCCCTCTGTTCTTTCCTATGAAGGTGGCAGATAAAAGACAAGGCATTCAAGTAGCTGACAGGGTAACCTGTAAGTGCCTGTCCTGAGCAATCTACTTGTCAGCTTTCCTGGCTGAGAGGGGAGACGTGTGCCACAGCTGTCAGCTTTGTGTCATCTTTCTTCTCTGCCTTTCATCGTCCTTCATCCCATGAATGGAGGTTTTATTTGACTTTCTTTTTTTGGCCCAGCTCACGGGAGGAGCTCCTTTGTCCTGCTGCCCTAATGCATCTTGCAAGTGTGCAATTCTGGCCAGTTCCAGGCATGGCTAAATGAAAAACAGGACAGAAGACACAAGGAAGCCATCATCATTCAACGGGCACACTGAGGCCTGGAGATATAAATTCACACACCATGCCATAGGTGAGCTAAGGCAGAGTCTGCCCTTTGGGGCACCTGAGACACTGACCACCATGTACAAAACACTATACAAAAGACAGGGCTCTCCTTTTTGCCTTTGTGTGATTCCAACAAGCATTTCTTCATCACAGCAAGTATAAATGCCAGCAAAACCAGAGAATCTCAAACTGCTTTTATTTAACAGTGGTATCAATAACAGCATAGATGAAACTACCTTCCAAGTCTGACATGGAAAAGCTTTGTACCATTTCCATAAGTGTCTCTAGCAGAAGGCATCCCACCCAGTCACTCCCACTGTTGGAGACTCTGGTGAGCATGAGCACTTAAACATCCACCTCCTCCCAAAAGACACAGGGCTACCTCCCTGACACCCTTTCCATTCACCATAATTATCTAACAGAAGAATAAGGAATGGCTTACCAAAGTCTCTGGCTTTGAGTAGAAAAGTCTAAACCAATAATCATGTTCTTTAGGCAAAGGGCAACTCCGTGATTCCCCAGAATTGCCAACACACATCCTGCCAGCACACAGGAAGGAAACAATGGAGCTCCTCTGCAATTTTAGAAGAGGAAAAGTAGTACCAGGGACTGGAAAGGGCACATAACACATTTTGGAAAAATAGTTTAGAGGTGATTGGAAGATACAAGGAGAAGAGGGAACAGGAGCAGCAGCATGGAACTCTGGGAAAAATAAAGCGTCAGCGCCTGGAACTACAACTCTGATAAGAGGCTGTGGTATCACAAGCAGATGCATTTCATTGTCAAACAGATTCTAATGAAGTGTCTCAATTAGAAATGGCAACAATATTCAACTTTGATCAAGAATATTTCATCATTCTTGGATCAAAGGGTTTTTTCCTGAACTTTTTCCCCCCTTTCTTTTACAGACAGAAACCATCAGATTTAAAGGTACATAACTTTTGAGTCCTCACGGTGACTGGGAATGGAAAGGATCTAACAGCAAAAGCAGCTCACCCCTGAGAGCAGGGTAGACCCGATGAGGTGCAGGGGCTGCTTCCAACCTGCAGCTGCCTTCGATTCTGTGAAGGTAAATGACAAAGTGAATACTGAAGTGAGGCCCTGGATGGAAAGGCCAGTTTCTGCTCATCACTCGCGCTGCTTTCTGGGAGGCAGCAGGTAAAAGCACGCCAAGCTCTCCTCTCCTTTCCTACCCACTAGCTCGCTGATCTTTGCTTTGGTGTTTCAGTAGTAAGCAAGGAAGCCTAAGCCTGTTCTGCTTTGAAGTGCAGACAAACTAAAAGAACAGAAAAAGGAGAATTGAATGAGAGAAAGCATTTACCTTTGGAAAGGCAAGTGTTCAGGTGGCAAGCAGCTCTCAGTTTTCCAGAGTTATGTGTCAAAGATGCATGTTCCTGCATGCTGGGCTCCAGGGTTTCTTTAAACTATCCATTAGAGAGATGAATTTTTAGATAACTAACCTGACATTTGCTAGGTTTGTACTGGTCATTCTGCTTGGGTGTTCCAGCCCTCCTCTCAGCTCGGCCTGTACCTGCTGCCCTTCTCTCCAGGTGAGCTCTGTGGGTGTTTGACATAGTGACTTGCACAACACAGCATTGCTTCTGGTACCTTCTACCCACCGCTACAGCCATTGCTGCCATCACAGAGTTTAGAAACAATAAGGGAGGTAAAATGGGCTTTTTACTTATCTCAGGCATAATTACAATTCACACCTGCAAAACTCATACTACCTGACCACCCTGTATGCTTACCCAGACAGGGAAGTTCGGCACAGAGAGTCTGACCAGTCCAAAAGGTATTCGTAGTCCCAGAAACACCCCTTGGAACTGACTTCCACAGATCCATCCAGTGTCGTAGAGAAAGTCTGTTATAGGGTAGGTGACAAAGCTCCCGACTATTCACAGTTTCTACACTTCCTAAATTTCTAGATGGAAAATGTTTGGTGGAAAGCAGAATCTGGTTTGGAAAATAGCTCTAGAGCACTGCTGCAGCAAGGGACATTTGGGTCTGGCTGGAAAGAATGAGTTCTGACTGAAAAGCATCTTATGGTTGATGGCTTTTTTTACATATAAAATATTGCTTTACAGAAAGTATAAGTGATTGCTGTTATTTAGCAAAGATAATTCAAAACAATCAAGAGAAAGCAAAACCGAAATAAGGTAACTTATTTTCACAGATACCTGCTCAGTATTTTAAACAATAAAGGCCACGGTTGGACCATAGCTGATAAAAAACACTCTCAAAAGATAATCTAATCCAATCCTGTTTAATACATCGTTATTGCTTGGCAAGAAAACAAACAAATGCAGAGGTTTTATCACAGCACTTGCATTTGATCAACAGCACAATAATCTCATTCAAATCAAAACCATAATTAGAAAGTAATTGCTGTATAATCAGACATCAAACAGACAAAATCACCCTGGGTGTTTCTAACAAAATCACTTGGTGTCAGTTTAATTCTACTCCCTTTGGAGACTTTACTCAGAAGGTGACAATACTGAGACTTCCTGAACCCCCTTTCTAATTTGTTCCTTGCAGCAAGTGGGGAGATGCAGAAATCCAGCATCAGACAGCTTCTGACCCAGGAACTTCAATCGGTGCCTGGCATGATGGACCACAGTGCATCGCTGCTTTCTGCTGCAGTACCAGAGAGGCACACACACCCAGCGAAGCGCCCTTCCCCATTTTCATGTATTAACCCCAGATTTAGGCATGGGCAGACCGCAGCACGGTACTGTAAAGCAGAAAGTCAACGTTAATGAGGGAGAAGTATTGAAGCCTCTTCCCAACGGACGAGGGATATCCCACTGAGGACATGGTATGGAAGTTCAGGCTTCTTAGCATCTCATCTGATGCCACACGCTCTTAGCGCAGGACACAGCACAAGCAAGTTTTTCATGACACACAGTATGCAAAGGCTTTACCAGCAACCCGACTGCTTCTTCCCCCTCTCTCTAAAGAACATGCTAGTAGGCAGCAAAACACTTGTGAAGAGCCAGCTGTTATCCATGGTCTCTTATTCTGGAGATCAACACAATCTCAGCCTGGAAGCCCTTTCCTCAGTTTCCACCAGGCTGATCAGAGCCATGGAAATCACGGTAGGTGCCAATACGCACCCCAGTCAATTGCTACACACAAAGGGACAGCTCTACGTGAATATTCTTTTGTACTGTGCATCAAATAGCCTTGTAATAATTGTGTCTTTTTTTCTGAAGAGCCTCAAAGCAAACTATTTCAAAGGCAGGAAGAACCAAATACCTGAAGCTCTCTAATTACAGAGTTTGAGATATGCGTGGCGAAGTATTAAAATAAATGATATAGATGAATTATCAGAGAAGAGAGCAGGGCTGATAAACCGTATTTAGTATACTAATCCTGAATGTTTGTTTTGCGTTCTTTGAGCCTTTTAAGATGACAGGTTCTGATCAACTGCTTCCCTTAGAGGTTGGCAGCTTTCCTGCTCTAGCATTTGATTTCTGTTTGATGTTCTCAACTTTGTGTCAATGTACAAACTACTGTTAAGATATATAGCAGCGATTAAAATAATTCATCCATCTGGTTATAATTAAAGACCTAGTTAAACGTAATGACAACTTGATCTAGCAAATCCAGCTCTCATCTTTTAAAAGGGCTGTGTACATTCAAAAAATAATGCTGTAAATGGGTGACAGCCTACTGCAACGTGGCCATTAAATTCAAGTGAATTAATTAAACTTGTTTCATAAAAGAGTCTTAATGACATTTACTGGCAAGACAAGCAAGGCAGAAATTGCAAGCATCCGCAATTGCTCCCTCCGGTATCTTGCTGCCTCCAGAAGGCCTCAGCAGACTCCTCCAAGCACCATGGCAGAGACTTGAACTGAGGCAAAAGGCTTTTATGAATTTGTTATCCTGTAAGGGTGGTAACTGCTTAAATAACAACCAAATGGTATTCTCTGCAAGACAAGAGGCTGGCTAAAGCTAGACACAAACCAATCCCTTCTCTCCTGGACTCACTGACTGGTCCCCAAAAAAGAAACGTAATCACAGGGAGAGCGCACACAGAGACAGGATTACTCCAGGCATCACGAACACTGATCTTCTTGAATGAGAAATAATTGTGAGATTCAGAAAACAGATCAGAACCATAGAGCTCGATAAAGATTTGTTCCCTTAATGAGATAAAGCAAGGGCATTCCCAATAAGCTGGAATAGGTGGCATCCCACTTCATGGCTCTGCCTGCTGGCAACAGGAAAGCTGTACCACTTATATGAAGTATCATCTGTTGTGGCAGGAAAAGCACAGGAGCTTCCATCACCTTACGTGAGATAAAGGATTTCTGTTGTTTTGAATAAGACTAGGATCATATTCAGAAGCTGAACTACATGAACAACTGGTTTTGCCTTTGCAGCAGTCTGAGAACCGGAGAGCATTTTTTAGCTCTCCAAAATGCTCTCCAAAAATTCCAGCAAAGTAGAAAATCAGAATTACTTAGTTTGGACCCAAACTTGATCTGAAGGGACTACTTTATTTCAATTTTGAAGTGTTTCAAAGAGGGGAATTTGAAACACAACACACACCCCCACTGAGCTATTAGATTTCAAGATCTACCTGATCCAAGTAATTTTCTTTCTGTATAACAGAACAATGTGGCGAAAGCAACGTATTTGTGAAACTTTTACCATAGCTAAATCTGCACTTTACCCTGAAAAACCTTGTTTCCACTGACAACTTTCACCCAAGCCAGGAGCTGGGAATATTTCATTAGGTGCCGGCACTCACAAATTGATTCTCACCTGATTCCATTATATCCTTTTCAATTAAATCTGCAGCTATAAGACTGCAAGGTCTGCACAGAAAACCAAGGCTGCAAAAGAACCTAATCAAAGCCTTACTTACCTCTGAGATGCTATTTTAACAGGTGAGAGCAGTGAAGCCTCCTGTAATCCCCACCTTCCATTCTCATTCTGGATGTAAAACAAGATAGTGCTGAAAAGTTTCACATATTTTTACAACTTTTTCATCTTTTGTCTTGCTTGCAATTTAAAAAAAAAAGCTCTACTTTCATCCTGTGTCTTGATTTTCTACTCCTGAAAACAATATATTACCGATTGATTAGTCCTATTACCAAATTGTTAAAGCCACCATGCATGGTAGAAATAGTGATCTTTTCACATCATCACAATAAGCTGCTGATTCTACTCTTAATTTGCTTTAAAGTCTCTTGCCAATTGATTTTATTTTAGGACAAGCAGGTCCGAGTTTTGGGGATTTTTTGTCTTTACTTTAAGCATGTATTTTAATTCTTTTCTCTTGAACATGCAGACCGCAAGCAACCTGTCCCCTTGTTCCTCCTTAACGGATGCTGAAATTTTCTCACTTCCACATATCTTTTGCAGTTACAATTCTCTAATATTATGAGATAAAATTGGCAAACTACAATCCTTTTCTCACTCATGTTCACTTGATGGACCGTACACTACAAATTACAGTGTTCTGCAGCACACACGCCTGTTTCTGTCTGGTCTAGGTCCAGAAGTAGTGAAACAAAGGCAGCTGTTAGCATTTCCAACCAGCCAAGTGAAAACCTGAAGGATAAGACATCTCCTGAGAAGACCTAGAGACATGAGATTTTCAGTTAGATAGCCAGACCAACTTTCAATGACCTTTCTAGAGAACTGAAAACGTCTGGCTGCTTGTCAAAACTGAACATCCAACCCTACTGCTGAAGGAAACCCAGAGTAAGAGATAGCCAAAGCAATATCAAAGGCACAAAATCCATGAGATAAGTAATATAGTTGTTTTGGGAATAGCCTTTTCTGCATCGCACGCTCCATACTGCTTCATAATTATGTGCAGACACACAAGTTCCTGTTCTGCCCTAATCATGATATCATGATACTTACTGCCTTGAACATACAACCTCAGCGTCCCCTCTTGGACATCTCTTCATGGGCTAAAATTGATCCAAAATGTCAAAATATTACTGGAGAAACCAAAGGGAGAGCTGCCAATATTAAGATAGAGCAGTTCGTCCATCAATCCCGCTTTCCACATTATAGCCACAACCTACACCCCTCAAAACTGCTTCATACTATTGAATGTGAGCAAGGATAGAAAAATCTAACTCCTAATCCATCCGGACCAGTGACTCATGGCCTACACACTAAGTAGAACCAGCAGCACAAGTCCATTTTCTAAGCTGGGAGCCAACACATCCAGACCCTGTCAATCACAGGCCACTGGTTTTGGCATTGAAAATAGACAGCTCTGGAGGAACATCCACATATGGGAGAAGGCTAAGAAAGGAGGACAAGGTTGTGGGATCATTAGAAAAGCAGCACCGAGGAAAAGAAACAGGATTTGTGGGCATACCAGTCTGAATTTCTGCACTTTTGTGACTGTGCCAGTAGCATGATGGTTTAAGTGCAGAGACAAGTTACCTGCTGTGGGAACTAGATTCAGGGCTTGCTGCTGCCAGCTCTCCAAAAATAGACACCCTCATTGCCTGTGTTGCTCTCAGAGTCCAGAGCAGGTGCTTGGCTTCAACCTGCCTCTTGCCTGTAAACATTCCACTCTTCAAATATCCAAAACCCAGGGCACCGTGTTCCTGACCCAGGGTATATCTCTCCCCAAAGACTGATGCTGATGTGCATCATAGAATCATAGCATGGTCTGGGTTGGAAGGGACCCCAAGGATCATAGAACTCCAACCCCCCTGCCACAGGCAGGGCCACCAACCTCCAAGTCTGGATCTACACAAGGTTGCCCAGGGACCCATCCAACCTGGCGTTGAACACTTCCAGGGACGGGGCATCAGACACCATTAGAAAGTTATGTCAGGTGAGAAGAGCTATGTTTACTTCTGGGGTTAGCATACTTCAAAAGGTGACTCCATGGGGCTTTGTAGGAAATAGGCTTTCCTGCAATCACGCCATCTGACTCAAAACTCTCAGGGTTCTATGTCTCCCGTGCCAGCGACAGGACTCCAATCCAAAGCTGTGCTCTGATTCCTCATGATTCTCATTATTTATGGCAAAGCAACAAATAGAGGTGAAGGGACACATAATGAGAGGTAAGCGATACCACCAAATGATAGCAATGCTTAGCAGGAAACAGGCAACTGCTACAAAACACTGGCTGTTACTCCAAGCACCCTACCTTCTGCCACACAACAGACCTGCATTCAGAGGACTCTCCAAAAAACCCAACTTGGAGCTGCAAATACAAAAGCTCTCGGGACCGGACTCCTCTCAGCCATTCCAGGCCCAGCTGGTTTTCATTTATCTCACTATTCAGAAACATGCCGCTTGAATCTGTAATTTTTAGTCCAAACAAAAGGCTCTATATTTTGGGGTTGGGGCAGGGGGAGAAGGGGGAAATCTGCCTCACCCCCAGCTACTGCAGAATTGACCAGCACAGAAGCTGAGGTTAATGTGCAGCAGGAAACAGAGGATCTCAGTTGTGAAGCTAGGCCTGAGTCTCCCGTAGAAGCTGCTGTACACCTTTGGATGATAGGGTCCACCGCAGGCTTCCATTGCAACTCTTCTTCCACAGTTATTTGTCCCATCTCTTTAAGTCCAGCACTATTCTGCTACAGATGAGGTGCCACCTAAATTACATTACTTGGATTATTCTCTGGGGCAATGAAAAATAATTGATCTGTTAATTTTTATTACATCAAATTGAATTGTTAGGATTTTTCAAATCTAAAGGGAAGAGAGATTTTCAGAAAGCTTCTTTGTTGGCAGTCTTGACATAATTAAAAACAAATTACCCTCAGGAAGTAGGTACAGTGTCAGGATAACATGGAACCATACACTATGCCCCTAAAATCCTACCAATGACAGAGACAGCATGCCCCAACCATGCCTGCAGAAAGGCTGACTTCGAAGCTTGGCAAATTTCCGGCACCTCTCAGGGCTCGCTCTCGCACCCCTGAGCTGCCCCAGGGGCTGCAGCATCCAGTAGATTTGCCTGCCACCCTTCCTCAGCGTGATGCCAGGGAACCGCCATCTGAAGCAATTCACCAACAACTCCGCCAGATCCTGTTGCCAAGGGAAATCCATCTGAACTTTTCCCCCAGCACCCCTTCCTTTACACAATTCCTATCTCTTTCTTCACGAGGCCTCCTCATCAAAATCTCCTTGGTGCAACCCATCTTGGTCTTCTATTGCCACAGAAAGAAAAAGCTCAGCATGGAGGCAATTTGTCCTGCAGAGTATATATCATTTCTCCAGTCAACACATGCATTTGGCCAGGGTTTCTTGGACTGCTTTACAGAGCAGTGGACGCTGTCCAGAGCTCTCTGCTCAGTGTCCCTGACAAGATGGCCATCAAAGACTAGGTTAGGGGTCAGTCACCCAAAGCCATTAGCACTCCAAAGTGATTGATTATCATCATGTGTGGTCTCAATCAAGAGCCGGTAATGAGGTGCATTCATTAATCCCATTTATATGTTTGCATAGTCCAGTCTTGAATTTCAGAGAATAAAAAGGCTTCATACTGAGATCAGCCCGTTGCGCTACCTGGCAAGGGTGAGGAAGTCACACAACAGGTCAAGGTTTTCCCTATAATGTTTGAGAATTTCTAAATATCAAGCATATCAGCTCCACAGCATGATCTGCACACCTCCAAGCAGCACCCAGTCGCAGGCTCTCTTCCACAGCTCCGTGCTCCAGTCTCATCTGTACTTACTTATTTTTACATTTTCCTTACACTTTTAAAATCCCTTTTTATGAACAGAGCTGTATCCCATGGTACATCCACTCCAAGATTCTGTTCCTTTTTCGACCATTATGGGTTTTCTGTAACTTTCTGTTAGATGATCCCTTATGTTTCTTCCTATAATCTACAAACCCCTTCTGTTCTGAATATGCCATCACCACCACCGTCTCCTTGATCATCCTGTCTTCCTTCAGCCATTCCCCTCTGAAAACCTTCTGCAGGGAGCCCCATCAGCAAGTAACTTGACTCCATGCCCTACCCTCAGACAGCACAGTTGAATGGGCCAGACTTCCATCATCTGCTGAGCCCTACACATGAATCCAGGCTCCTTTCGCTAGCATTAAAGCCATGCTTTCCTGCCTCCCCTCCCCAAAGATCCCCTGAAGGAATTATAAAAATAAAGGGTGAAATTCTGGCTCTGCTGAAGTCAATGGGAACATTGCCACTGACTTTAATAAGGCCAGGACTGACCTCAGCACTCAGGGCTCCAGCACAAGGCTTTGTGTTTCACACAGAAGGATGAGAGGGTTTTCAGCTTGACCACTTTTGAAAATAACCCACAGAATCTCAGTGAGGACACCTTCAATTAATTTAACTCTGCCAGAAGACATTCAATATTGATAAACTCACTGACCAGAACAGAAGAAACATGCCAGAACCAGTTAAAACTCTCAAGTAGACATCGGAGAAGATGCCTGTGTTGGAATCTGCACCTTAGATAGCTCAAGGAATTAGCTAACTGCACGAGTGGTTGTCCAGAAGCTGTCACAACTTTTCCCAGAATAAATTTAATACACGACGTAAAGAAATAAAGTTTGAAAAAGCTGAGGAGCTTTTTTGTTGGTTTTTTTTTAAGAGGTTATTAGTTGGTTAAAAATAGATCTGAATAATAAGTGCCTCTAAGTGTTCCCAGGCCCCCTTTTGTAGAAAAGACTTTAGCATTTCATGTGGGGAAAAAGCATGTACCAGTGAAAGGTAATGATATTTAGTCTCTCAACTGCAAGCGAACAGTAGTATGCTAAAGGTGACCAGCAAATAATTGTTCAGGCAATTAAAATGACTTTACAAATTATGCATCGAAACCTAAAACAAATAAGGTAAAGGTGATACTGACTGCACAGTAAATTTAAACTGCCTTTATTTTTCTTCTGTAAATCCCTTAAAGAGCAGTCTCACAAGCTCTTCTTTCCATGCGATGCCACAACATATGCTGTGCTGATGCTCTGTGCCGCAGTGCCCTGCTGGAAGCAATCTGTTGTGGTAGCAAATGCCATGCTCAACACTTAATATCCTTATTTCACACCCAAAGCCTGAAGTAAGTAATTCTTTATTTCTTCAAGGGAAAGACCACCTCTGCTGAGCGGTCTCTAACAGCAGAAAGCCAGGAGATGCCAGGGCAATGCCCGATGGATGCCAAGATGAAAAAGCATTCTACGATGGCCCTGAAAAGTGCTGTTCTGTTAGCAAATGGAGAACCAAGCTGCTAGAAACACTACCTCTAATGATTTCTAGAAAGGCAGGACCAGGCAGAGGGATGACCCCCAGAGTTTCTCACAGGGCAGACAGAACTTCTGAAGTTTTTTTTCTCTCCTGGTATTCAGTGATTCAGGAAATCACCCAATACATGGTGATGAACAGGCATTCATAAAGCATGAGATTTTAATACTTCACAAAGTTTTCTGTGCTTTCCCCAAATTCAGGTCACAGCCGCCCCAAGGAGATAGCTGCCTGCAGGCTTTACCTTCAGCAGCAACCAAATGCCTTGGCAGAAGGAAAAGGTCCAAGGAAGGCAGCTCCGGCTATTTCTTTCATAGAGAAAATAGAATTTTGCTACTTCAAAGTTCAGCAAGAACCAGAGAAGTTGCTCAGAACCAGCCCCTCACATCAGTCAAAGGATTGAGAGGAAAAATTCAAGGACCAGTGAAGAGTACATAATAATAAAACTTCAACGCTTTTGATGGCAATAGAGAACCTCAGCCATAGAGCAGCTCAGACATTACAGGTTGGCTCCAGCAAAGGAACAAATTCAACACAGGAAGGTTCAGATCTGACATCTGGTTGTTTCTTTCATCTTTCTCAGCCCCCACAACTTGCTCCCTAGCAATCAGTCAACAGCTCTGGCAGTGGAAAGACAGACCATCAGCTTCCAACTTCGCAGAGAACGCCAGAGAAAAATCAATTCTCAACCCATGTAGTTTCAATTCTACCCTAAAACCACCAGTCTGCAGTTGAGAGGAAGCCAGTCAATTAGAGAGATGACTGAAAGGAAGTTTCTTTGCCATTTCCAACTAATCTGAGTGTGCCTATGCAACCACTTTAATGCTGATCAGCAAGTATCTTCCTGAAACAAATCTTTCAGTCTTCATTTGCTGTGCTTTGGTTCCCATCACAAAGCAGACTCGGGGCACAAGAACTGAATTCTTTCTCATGAAACCAAACCAGAAGATGTGCTCCAACCATTAGAGAACGTGAAGCCTACGGGTCCATACTATGTCTGCAGTGAAACCCTCAAGCTGCGTCCACTGTGGACATCTGTTCTTCGGCATCGAGTTGTCTACAGATGGTCCCCTGCGCCCCTTAACACAGACGTAGCTGTCAAGGCTAAGAGACAAGTGTGCTATAATTTAAACACCAAATAATAAACAGGGCAAGACCCTCTTCCCGATGTAATTCTACACAGTGATTTTTATAAGCCAAAGTTCTGAGTTTCTATTTAATTTGTGTTTTTCTTCTTTAAACAATCTTGTAACTGGCTCTCTACTGGTGTCCAACTAAGGCTGCACAAACTTAAACTCTGTAAAGCTGAAAAGATGGAAGTATGTAAACATGATAATTTGGACACACATCCATCTACCTCATCTCCTTAAAAAAAAAAAGTCAGCAGTCTTCTGTTTCTCAAAGATACAAGAAAACAACGCGTAATACAGAAAGTTCCTGAGTTGTAGATCTTACAAAGTGGTTCCTACAACTTCCACATTGTTCATAAGTGGTCAGAGGATACAGGGTGGAATTGAGTCTTGTTGGGGGCCATGAGTGCACAGAAACTACAAAATTTATAGTGCTACAGTTAAAAATGGAAAAGAAACGAATTTGGGTTAACAACAACAAGAAGATGTAAAAGAGTAAGATGCTCTCCCTATTTAAACACTGACCTTTTGAGTCCTAACTAAAAGGTGCTAGAAATCTACAGGACATAAAATTTCTAGGTAAAGGCTGGGGATTCTGAAGCCATATTTATTCCATAATGGAATTAATTCATGTTTAAAACATGTCCAAAACAACATTCCTTATAAAAATTAAATCTTCATATAAAATGTTTACAATTTTTAAAAATCATCTTGAAAATGTGGAAGGCTATTCCTGTTTTATCCCTTCTTATTTTTTCAAACTACTTCTAGCATCACTGTTGCCAACTATATCTTTTGGGTTTCTACCTTTTCAGCTTTTTTAAATTATTTTAAGTTTTCTAGACTTTCTTTTGTTTTCTGAAACTTTTAAATGCCCTTGTTCAATTGCTTCTGGTGTCAACAAAGGAGAAGAGGTAGAACTAAAACATCACAATTTCACAAGATTAACATTTCTGCTTTTAATTAAAAAGCAAAAAGTGCTGGTTTCTAATCTAGTAAGGCGGCTGTCTTTCATCACAAATGCTTTGAATGGGAAACGTGAGCAAGTTACACTGACAACATTTACTTTTGTCTTACCTAGTTTTAGTTAATATAATGCTTAACATATTAGAAGAAAACAGTTTGTACAAGAACGTTAAGCATTGGTGAAATTAAATTGGTGTTAGTCATAATGGGAATTTTAAAAAACAACCAATAACACTAATACTAAGAAGAATAATAAAAGATACCTGCTTATCTAAGACTTTTTAATAGATTTATTTACCTGTTAAATATTTCATGGGCTTAAAAAGTGTATCACAAAATTAAGCTCTTCCTACTCTTTGATAAGATGTATCGTTGAAGAAACATCTAAACTGAACTACTAGGAATTTGGAGAAGAAAGCTGTAGCAGGGCATTGACCTCTTAAGAAAACGCAGAAGTAAAACATAAGGATCATGTTTACTCTGTATGAGTTTCCTGTCGACACTGTTTATTATTGAGCAATAAACACACTTGGACTGTAGAGATATATCTTTAGAAGAGGTATTAAGAATCAAACAGTTTCTGTAAATCTTCTGAGTGGTATTAACATTCAGATTTAAACAAGGGTCCACACATAACACGCATTTGATCATTTAACAGGTCCATGTCCAAAATATTTCTGGCTGCAGATGTACAGTTAGTATCTGATTCTTCCACTTCACTTAGCCAAAATGCTGAGATTTAGTCTTATTTTAACTAAACATATCCTAAGTTATTTTTATATGTGTCTCTTGGGTCTCATTTTCACAGAGGCAAATTTCTGCCGTGGTGATGGGCTGTAAACGTTTCTTTCTTCCATTTCCCCTCATTTATTCCACTTCATGCCATTATCTGATAAAAATGCTGTGGACACCCTCGCTCCCTCATGCATAATATAAACAAATGGGACATAAGAAAACGTACCACCACATCAGTGTCCCATCACCACCATCCCAACTGGTTGCAGTCCCGAGCATGATTTACAACACTAAGTTGATGACACAGAGATAGTTGTGACTAGATAACACTGCTTCCTCAGCACTAAAGAAGCCCCCACAAAACCTCAACCATTAGCATGGGCATATGTGCATGATCTACCAGAGCCTGGCCCAGGGAACAATCCAGGATATGTTGCTCCAGGTTATTAATTCTAAGCATTTAGGGTCATTCCAAAAAATAAAAAAATGGCTTGGTTCTCTTGTCAGAAGGAAAACTTGGGAGAAAAAGCATTTCAGACTAAAAGAAATGTTTCATTATTCTCACAATTGGCAAGTTCTGATTTGTTGTTTTGTTTTAGTTTTTTATCTGACAGTGCTTCTTTACTTTTAGAGTTTTGGGTTTTTAATCACATTTGATTGAACCCGATCTTGGAACCCCATTTCGAAACAAAGTCTAAACATTTCATGCAGAAAAGGCAGAAGTGACAGCTTTCACTTCAGTCATTTTTTCCAGGGTGGGAAAGTTTGGCCAAAATTGTTTGCCAAGTTTGACAAGGTTGACTGCAAACAGTTTTAGTTGAACTGAATCTGATTTTTCAGCAAATAAACTGGAGGAGTGACTATTTGTTTTGCCTATCTGTAAAAACAATGTTGGCAATTTCACCATAACATTTTTGTCAATAGTTGATAGAACATAACATCTGTGAAGACACGATGGATGCAGCCTTTGCTTTGCCAATGGCCTTGGCCACATGGGAGCGTGTGAGGACTGGTGCTAATGAGAGGTCTAAATGCTTATTAACCCCTCCGTGGTGTTGTACTTGTGCTTGCCCCTACAACACGTGCCACAGCCTGGGGTGCCAGGCAGCCCACCTGTACCCAACTACATCGGCGGGGACCCGGGCTCCAGATCCTCACTATCTGTTACGACTATTGGTTACAGCACCCAGATACCACAGAAGTGGACCCTTCAAACCAGTTACATATGTAAGAATAGTATCTAGCAAGTGTGTGTATACAGCCAACCTTCTCCCACTCCTCAGAAAGTCAATGTTCAGAGCAAACCCCTCTTCTGACCTGTCAACACACGCTGCCTCACCGCTTGTCCTTTTGAGATTCCAGGCCTGACAGAAGGTGATGGGAATTGAACTTCGGCTCTCAAGAGCACCTGGCTTTGTTATCTCTAAGGGCCCAGGAAGATTTCAGGCACTATCACTCCATGCCATGTCCTGACACTTGACTCACAAAGTGGCACTGGTGTTGGCTTACCTCCAGGCTGTAGATAGCAACTGTCAGCAGCGAGGTGAAAATGAATGGGAGTGGAACAGAAGCAGAGACCTTACTGCTTCTTTTAGGAAAACACCACATCGAGATCATAGAGAAGCCCTCTCTCTAAACATTAAGATCTTCACTACAGAGAGTCCAGGAGATAGAGTTCACACATGTTTTTTTAGTTTCCTTATCTCTGTGCCACAGTAAAAAAAAAAATTAATAATATTGGTACATACTAAATAAAAAAGGAAGGATTTCCTAACAAGACTCCAGGGACATCCCAGAAGCACAGCTGAGGTTGGGAGCTATGGCACATGTTCCACATATCTGTGAAAGCAGGGAAGTTTCCCACTTTCCCTATGCGATTTGTCTCTTCCTCCAGAAGATAAATATACTTATTATATACAGATATATTCTGTATTTACTGTTCAAATGAAGAGACCAAAAGTCCATAACCCTAGACAATGTAACAAATCCCAACTGATAATTTGATTTGTTTTGAACACACTCAAGCCAGAAGCTATAGCCTAATGATAATAGCATGACATCTCTCTGGAAACAGATACCAGACTGCTAAACTGATCTTCTCCCCATTGTTGATACTTGCCTGTGTTACGTGCATAAGACAGATGTAGGAATGCCCTAGGAAGGAGGGAGATACAGCTTTGAATGAGAAACCAGATAACAGCAAAGAAAGCAGCTGCTTTAGAGAAACTTCATTGCTTCTAAAGCATTCAGAACTGTAGAGGCATTTAGTGTTTGCTCTTTTATCAGTGCAGCTGCAAGTGATAATTCAACCTCCAAGTGGTCTGCGCTTTTGTTCCATTTGAATTGAAAAATGCCCTAACAAAAATCCTTGCTTTGTATCAGGATTATATGCTTGAAAAGAACTGAACAAATTGCATTTAGAATGATCAAAATGATCCATTTTCCTTACCATGTTGCTAGCAGACAAAGGTTGATATTTGAGAAACAAATTTTACCACTATCAATATTCCTGCCTGATGTGAGTGTAGCCATATAGCTTTATCAGTCACATTCCAAGCCAGATTTACCCAAAAGACAGTTATCTTTATTATCCTCATCTCACAAACAGCAGTTGCCAGTGTCACACACTGACAACACTTCACTAGACATCCTAAGCATCTTTATCATCTCAAGATCCCAAAATAGAATGCCTTGTGTACACTGATGTCTCCACGAGACTACCCGTGCACATGCTGTTTCTCTGGTTCCAAAACCAAACCAAAACCAATTAAAAATCACTTTTCCAGACTACTGCACCATGAACATTACTTCTCTCACAGCCTCAATGCTTGTAACATCCCGGTGCCCTACAGAGCAAGCAGCAAGCTCCATGCTGGAGACAAAGACTAAGGCCCAGCCTCTCATACATTTAGGAACCTTGCTCCCACTAAAAAAAAATCAAGCCTTTATCCTAGTTTGAATTTAATCTCACCTTTCATGAAAGTGGTACCACTGTGCAGGGAGCCAAGAACTCTCCTGCTAAAGAAATCTATAAGCACAACATAAGGTTGGTACTGTATCGCATGATGTAGTGATCCGAACTCATTGCTCACCCCAAGGAAACAGCACAGCTAGTGTTAGGGAGCTGTATTTAGACAGGTATTTGAGTCCATGGAGAGCCTCAGCAGGAAAAACATACCGACAGACACGCCTACTGGATGCTCCCCGTTTCCCAAACAACGATTTCCCCCCAACAGAAATGTTGATTTAAACTATTTGTGCTAACGTGAGTGCAGGATAAGGTTATGTGATTCTTGGAGCCGCCACATCAGGTCATGAATGATGTAGTAATGAAAAGAAAATTCCTTGCTCATTGCACGGCAAATAAAGACAGGATTGTGAAACCTCTTGCTGCTGTGCTGCACAGAAGATCCCAGCGCAGAGGATGAAGGAAACTTTTGAACATCATCTCACCATCATTTCTCTACAAATGACTGAGTGCTAAGTGCCTAAGAAAATCTGATCAGGAACATGAGATCTGATATTTATACCCCTGCTTCAAAATCCAGGCACCTAACCTGTTCACAGAAAACAGTGTCCCCTTGAACTCTGCTGTGCCATGCATCTGTGCCCAGAGTCAGAAACTACCAAAACCTCATGGAAATTACCCTGCCCATAGCCTGGCAAGCTTTAACTCCCCTACCCCCTAAACAGGGATGAACCCAAAGAGGTTACAAGATAACCTCATCAGAACCCCCAGTTTTCCCAGTTTAGCTACTGAACTAAAATCTCTCCTGTGGAAGAAACAGCGACCACATAGGAACAAGCAAGACTTTTATGGCCTGAATTTCAGGAGTACTGCATGCTCACAGTCACACTGACATCGCTTAGAAGGTGCCCAATGGCTCTAAAAATCATAATAAAAGGTCATCTCCTATGTAGAGTTAAGATTATTTAGATTCTGCAATTCCTTGCGTTGCCATGTCAAGAGGGGTTTTTTTCAGGACATCATTATCTCCAATTTCCCAGGCTTTCAATGTTTTTTCTAGGGTTAATCCCCTGCAGCGTGAGGGGGGTTTGATACACACACTGAACAAACTCCTGACTAGGTCGTCTTTATACAGGGAATATAGATTGCTTTTTATATAAACTTCCTAAAAAACACTAAAGTCTTCAGTTTCAGCTCAGCCTTTAGCGATGTGTAAAAGCTTTGGTTGGAGGGAGGGGGCATTTTTTAAAGGGGAGAATTAGAAAGTACCAATTTTTTAGTATTTTTCTTCCTTTGGCTTAACTGACCCCAGACCATAACCTCAGCCAAGCTGATAATTGAGAAAGTAAACTAATTACCACATACATCCAGAGCCTGCCCTGCCACAACTTCACTGACCCGACACTCTCATGCTGCACCTTCTTTTCTACGCTTGCTCAAAGTTCAGTTTGACAAATCGAAGGTGCTCCTGGGCTGTATCTTCCGCTACCTTTAGGCATAGCAACCATCAGCCTAACATATCTCCGTGCAGCGGTTTCAGAGCATCCGTTGCCTTTGCGAAACAAGCATTTTCATGACAAAAGTCAAGAAATAAATAACAATTTCAAGAAGTTCCTGAAACCTCTATTTAAAGTCTCTTAAGTTGTAAGTTCAAGGAAGGCAACGCCTTTGTGACAGCACAGCTGTAGATGAAAAAGATTCCCAGGGCCTCCTAGCTATTCTGACTCTTGGTCTTTAGAATTATATGAATATAGGCTTAAGACCACCCAAATTCTTCTTTTTTTTCCCCCCCTCTCCTTTTGGAGAGGGGGAGAGAAAGAGAGTGTGCACACAAGCACATGAAAAAGAAAGAGACCATTACTCTCATGTTGGACAACTGTAGTTTTACAGTAACAAAGATCTGACAGGCAGTATTGACCTGTGACAGCAGCTGTATTTACATTATAGCCTAAAAGGGAAAGTGCGCTAGAGGGGATGGTATATACACCACACGATACAGTGGCCTTTAGAAAGATGCTTTAACCCACACGTGCAAAATCCTGTTGCAGGAATTTAAGTTCCCTTCCAAAGCACACCCAGGGAGTAAATGGCTTTTGCTTAGTGAGCATGTGGCTGGTTTTGTGCCTAACTCTCACGTCTCTACCAGGAAGTATTCACACAGTAGTTGGATATGTCTTTCTGGAGAGCCGGTATTTGTCTGTGACCAGACAATCCCAATTACCACCTATTTTATTAGGATCATCAGCATGACTTGATGTGCTGGAAGGAAACAGGACAGCAGCACACAAGCTAAGCAGCCTCTGGTCTGCATGGCAAGTTTAGAATAAGCGGGGGGGAGGAGGGGGGTGGGGGGACAGAGAGCTTAAAACACCAATTCATTCCAAAAAGCTAAACTAACTCGTCTCTTTTCTTAGCAGACAGGAAGGAGGTAAAAGTATTTCAAACACCAAAGTTTAGTGCCTTATTGAAGCTATTCTCCCCAGGCTCCCTGGCAGCAGGTGGAGAAAGATGGGGAGGTTCTGCTGAAGATGACCCAGAGCTGGAGCCCCCAGCTCCCCGCTGACATTACAGTGAGAGTAGGGACCCGAAACAAGCACCTGAGAGGCAGAGGATGTTCGCCTTTTAGACCAGGCTGAAAGGGTCTATTTCAAACTGAAATTCATTATACAACCTTTTGACAACCCTTCTTTGTTTTCTAATTGATTCAGGCTTTCTTAGACCCATCTCTCAATACGGAGTCTAAACAAAGAGAAACATAATCAAACGCTTGCTTTTTCAGACGGGACCAGAAGAAAAAAAATCATGAACATTGCTCAGTCTCACACTGTAGCTTTCCTGTGCTGCTCCCATCTTTATTTATTGTTCTTTCTTTGCACCATGGGTTCTTGGATAGCAAAGAAAAACAGTCCCTGTCTTCAAGAACAAAGGTTGGCAGGGAAATCAAATGAAAAACGGCAATCACATTTGCAGCAGTGTAGTCAGCTAAAATAATTAATGTTGTTATTTATACCGTGGCTTCATTTTGGGTATCAAGTAGCTGAGAGCCCTGTTACACCAGCACCCTGTGAATGGGAAGGAAACAGCTCTCAAGCATATGGAAAGCATACCTGGCCAGTAGCTTCACGTGCTGAAGCTCTAAGCACATACACATGTCCCACCAACTCCTTTATTACCAGTTGCTTTTAACCATCTGCCAAATGCAGGTGTTTATATACCTCCATGAATGACAAACACACTGCATGTTTCATGGGTCAAGATATGATGGGCAGATGGGACAGGATGGTGGATAAGGGAGAGAGGAAGATACAACAAAGTTCAAAGTCATAGGAAGATGTAGCATAAACTTGTTGCGTGGAAAACTCCAGTAGACAGATCTCAATAGTGGCAAACCCAAACTGCAGTGTGTTTGGCGCTAAGTTTTCTGGCAAGGGAAATATTCCAGGCTGTAGGATCCAAGCACAGGCATTGGTGGAGTCAGAGCAAGAACATGCAGCAACCTAGGTTCAGGTTTGCTCTCTGCCACAAGCTTTCGTATCGCTTGGGTCCAAGCACTTAGCCTGCTCCAGTCCCACAAGACTGAGACCACACTAACACCGAGCTCTTGCTTGGGTCAGTGAAGGCAGCATGGACAACTAGGAGATACTCAGGTTGCCCAGCACTTGAGGTTGTATAGTTTCCTTAGATGGGACCAGCTACCCTCACAATCCTCTGGAAGAGGGTAATTACTCCAAAACACCATTAAAGCCCCTACATTCATTTGTGAGCTTTTTACTGCTTCAAGCTGAGGCACTTCAGACCAGTCCCACAGAGCCAGGTAGACACTAAGCTCTCCTATGTAGTTTAAAGAACTATATCCTGCTTCCTATAGCCCACAGCATTCACCTTGAAGTACCTGGGGAAGATTTTCCATTTGTTCAGCAATATACAGCTCCATCTCACCGGTCCTGGTTTAGGTACCTGTGGTATAATCAAATTTTGCACTTCTAGTAAAGTAAAATAGAAACATGGGTTAAGAGACAGTAATGGTGTGTGAGGCCAAGGGCCCAATTTTGGTTTCACATACGGTATGAGCAAACACCAGCAAGACACCAGATATTGATTCACACTGGCCAATCCTCCCATCTATGCTCTCCTCAAATATGAGAGGTTGGCTGCGTAGAAGGGAGCAAGACAACTTCAGCTGATACAAGGACCCTCCTGACATCAAAAGCAGTCTTCCCGCAAGGTTCTACCCATCCTTGTCACCTGGACAAACAGTCCTCCTAGTCTGTAACCCCAGAATGGGTTTAGACAGGACTGAAGGGAAGCTGCTGCAGCTCAGTTGCTGACGTAGGTAAGCCCACCACCCCTGCTGCCAGAAAGGGCCGTTTCAGGGACTCCTTTCCACGATACTGGGAATTCCTGCACAGCTCCCATTTCTGACGTGCTGCTCTTCTGTGAAATATCCGCAGTGTTTGCAAAGAAGTGATTATGAATGACTAACCAGCCGTGCATATATTTCAAGAAAACTTGGAAACAACTTTGTTATTTTTGGAAACAAGTACACTTGTTCAGGGCAAGCTGGCAAGGAGGAACTACTGTGGAAAGTTACCTAAAGAACAGAGAGTCTGTAGTGCCACCTACTGCTTTACTACGGATTTTAACGTCGGATCTCAAAAAAATCCCCAAACCAACACAGAAAGTGCCACCCTGGAGTAGACCCAAGCTCCGTCACCCAGACCTGACAGCCACCAAATACCACATCCCTCACCAGAAAATGCAAGAACGCTGCCATAGCTGATGCAATAGCTAATCCCCACAGTGAGTTTTGCAGCCCAAAGCACGACAGCCCTGTTATTTGTTATAATCACACTGCATATTCTTGTTGCGCACACAAATACTAACGCTGATTTGGACTCTTAATACGTCCTTGAGTTCACAACAGATCAGCACTGGTAAGTTCCAAAGATACTCAAAAAAGCTATTCCAAATACACATTGTACAAAAATGTAGTTTGTTTACTTACATTGTTTTTATGATTTAACCTTTTAGTGTAAAGATAAGCCTTCCTGCTACACAAGACAGAGAACAATTTCCTGCCCTCTAGTCTTCTGGTCAGTTGTTACCATATAAATTTACACTAAGTTCACAGCTTCTCAGCTATTTACACAGAAGTTTAAAAAAATAAATAAATAAAACCAAAAGTAAAACTCTTCTGTGTTTGTTTTGAAGTGCCCGGTCAAATATAGGTCTGTTCCTTGAATACATTTCAATTTTCCTAACCACAGGTTCACAAAACTGAGATGATTCCACTAACAAAACTGATACTCCTTTTGGATTATGAATTACAAACCAGAAAAGAGAACATGTAAAAAAGGCAAGGGAAGGTTGTTGCTCTCTGACTACCCCCTATCCCCCCAGGTACCAGAGGGTATCAAAGCACCATAATTAGAATTTGCTACTTAGTATGATGTATTATCAAAATCACCAAAGAGAACATATCCAGTTATTCATAAATGTGGTCTGGATTATACAAGCATTGTAGATACTTGGTCGTATGTGTGTCTGGTCTGGTTTGTGTTTGGTTTGGAATCCATTAATTTAAGTCCTTAATTTGCCATTAAGGAACTGATACAGCAAGTGTGCACATTAAACATTTAAATACGGGTGCCCAGGGGCATATATAGTTAAACAACTGCACGTGGTTACTGCTGAAAGTTTAAACGAGTGATTTTCCTTCCTCTACAAAGATGAGGTTAAAGGTTGGACGAGATGACCTCCAGAGATCCCTTCCAACCTCAGTTGTTCTAGCATTGAAGCACACGAAAGTGCAGGAATAGGCAACCCAGGAGGTTGTAAGATCTCTGGAACATCACTTTCCATTTCTGACCAGGACTGGACAGACTTTGTACTTAAAATTCTTCATACATACAGATCTTCGGAGACTTCAGTCCACATCTTCAGAAGTATTTTGGTGAGAAACCACTGCTGACATCAGTAGGACTCAAGCTCCTCCATTCTTGGTGGAGACAGGACCCAGAGCTTTGTACAAGCTTTCAAACTACTGACAAAGCTCAGACCCCAAGCTCACCACAGTCCCACGAATTTAAGAGGTCTGTCGTCTGGGGCATAAAGCATCACCACCGCACAGTCCTGAGATCTGTGAAAAGCCTGCACCTGCCACAGCAGGCTGTTTGCTGAAGAAGGGTTAAAAAGGGGATGAGAGTAGCTAGTTTGTAGAAACTCACTAGTTACTTTTGATGATACTGTATCTGTAAGCCTGTAAAAACTGACCTGAATCCCTCTGGTGCCAAATGAAAAGGCCCTTATAACACACATTACAGGGATTTTGTTCCATGGCCGACAGGAAGCTTTCTCCATTTGTCTTAGCTAAAAGAAATCCTACATGCATTTTAGTATGTTGAATACTGTCACACTACTTAAAGCAACGTTTTGGTGGAATTCTGCAACAAGAAAATGCATCACATCTCCTAGTCTGTCCTTCAAAAAACTCCTATAATTTGGCTTATCTTAAAAAAAAAAAAAAAAGAAGCCTGCTTTGGCAATGCCAAGCTTTGAATGGCATCCCAAAGCAACACAGCTTAGAACAGAAAGTAAACGTTAGACCAATACATGAGAAGACTTGGGACAAAAGTCTTTAGCTCTCTGTCACAGAAAGAAGACAGTGTAAAAGAATCATCAGAGCTTTTCCCCTCTACTCAACACTGGCGAGGTCACTTCTGGAGTATGTACCCAGTTCTGCAAATTCCATTTGCATCATTCTTTTGCAACAAAATCCCTGAATTTAATAGCAAAGCTTCTAGAATAGCAAAAAATACACATAGCAGTGTCTTGCTCCTAACATAGGAACTAGATCTGATCCTGCATCTATTTCAGAAGTTAACAGGATATATTAATTACATCCCCGAGAACAAGGTTTGGCCAACTCTCTTTAGTGCCTCTGTATAACTAAGCTTTAAATAAGTCTGCAGTATGTAGGCAACAGCGCGCAGAAGTCAGCAAGTGGCACTTAAAAAGCACAGCATCAATTCGCAGTACTTAGCAAACAGCCATGGTTTCCATGGTGGTTATAAGGAATTTGCCTTTGAATCTGCATTAAATAGCCAAATTTTCTACATCCTGTTTGATGCATTCAGAAAACATCTGGTTTGATTAACTTGAAATCAGTGTAGCACGTTAACATCTCAGAGGAAATTAGGTTCATTTAATATGGATTTTAAGGCTGTGTTCCCCTTGCTCTAGTGGTATCAGAAAGAGCTTTGTATTTAGAAGTTGTTCTCCTGCAATGCCTAGCAATGGTGGAAACAGGACTCTGAGTACAGGGTAAGACACACTGAGCCAAGATACGCCTTGATTTACTTCCCTGAGTGGTGAGGAAACTTGGCCAAATGAGAGTTAAATCCTGTGGGATCCTGATGTCTAAATGGGATCTGAAGTGGTGTAGTTTCCCTTTCCTGGTTTCCCTTATAAAGACAGAAAACAGCAGGAGCTTTCACAAGCTGATCTTCATGGTTTTGGGGTGACACCAGACAATTCTGAGAAGAAAAGGAAACAAACTGAAGCAAGCTGCTACCACCTTGTGGGTAAAAATCACTCCCAGAGGCAAAGAGCTTTCCAAATGTGTCTATTGGGATGCAGCAAGCTGAAAGATGGGCTTTCTCCACAGAAAATGTAATTTTCTTCTGGAGAAGGAAGAAACAAACCAAAAACATCACGACAGAAAAACCCCACTGAAGTCAGCAGTAAATCCATTTGAAAATGCCACTCCAGTATTAAATGTGGTGTAATTCGGTTGCCTCGCATTCCAATACTCCTTTACAGGCAGCTATCTCTGGTTTGATGATGGCTCTCAATACGTATATTGTCTCCTCCCAAGGAAAGTAACAGCGCAGGCATCTCAAGAATCTTCAAGTCCAGTTGACTATGGACACCTGGTTAGCCAAGCCCGCTCAGCGGAACTACATGGGCAATGGAACAGGCTTCTTGGGTATGTAAGCAGGTTCATAAAAATCAGAATAGTACTACTGTTAGCATCTATGGAAAACTTCCAGAAGGCTGTGACTAAAATATAATGAAAATACAGCAGTAAGAGTACTGTAGGCACAGTTTGAAGGTAGGGTCTAAAGCAAATGCCCGAGGATGCCCAGTTGTAGCTGAAGAACATTTTGATTCTCTGTTTTCTCTCTCATTTTTATCTATTCAATATTATCAGACTCCAGCAGCTAAGATTTTCAAAGCACCTTAGAAATGAATAAGTTTCAATAAAGTTTGGGCAACAAAGGTCCCCAAACTGTCTGAAAACTCTCCTGTGCCTGTTCAGCCTCCTGAGATGACAGCTAATCCATCGCATGCTTCTTCACACAGGATCCAGTTCAGCACAGAGAGCTTCACCTGAGAAGTTGTACCTGTTGCTGTGATAACGATGGCTAGCCAGAGCTCTCCAATGAAGCTTAGCGGTTGGTGAAGTTTCTAGAGTTTAAATTTCTTACTGTGGCAATCATGGTGAGGCAATTTTGCAGACCTCAGTTTCAGATTTCCCCTCTTGTTTCAAAAAACCATCTAGTTTTCAACACAGCTGTAATGATAACTTCACAAAGCCCTGTGGTTTTTCTTTGTAGCTCATTTAAGTGTTGTGTCTCAAGTTGCTCCACAGCTCTACTGTGTCAGCTCCAAATGAATCAAAGAAATCTCAGAGCAAAAACCTGTTTGAAACTGGTAATATTCTTCTGGATTCCCAGTGTAACCACCAATTTTGTCTGATGAGGTTCACTCGAAAGACTTCATTGACTTAAGCAAATCTTTCAACATGCATGGCAGGAGTTTAAAGTTTCTAATGAACCATGAAACCAGGCAAGTTTCACAGGAGCTTTTTGAGAATGCTTTCCTGAATTCCAGCTCCACATCACCTAACAATTTTGCCACCAATCTCGTGATGCACAAGACCCATGGGAGAGTTGTACAAGCTGTTGAGGAAAGCTATGACAACCGTATTAGAATATACAGCAGGCCCAGGGAGAACAGACATTATTCACCATCTCATAGGCTACGGTTCCAAGGGCCAGTTGGAGAGCAAGATAAGTACTGTTCAGAGCAACATTGATCTCTTGTAACAAATAAGAACTAGATTTAGGTTTATTTTTCTTTTTAAACAGGGTTTTGTTATAGGAAGCTGACTCATCAATAAATACTAAAAATTATGTACCTGGATCCAGGACATGATTTCTGGATGGAGGGGGCCTCTTGAGTTGCCATGTATCCTCTGGCATGCTTCCGAAGCAACTTTTAAGCTCACTTCTTTCACGTTAAAAGCTGCAGAAAACAATTTGTCTGCTGAAATGCAGGTCGGTGTTTTGCTCTGTCACAGTGTTCCCACACAAATTAGTTTCTCTGTGCTCTATCCCCCAATTTTCTGAGCAACTGAGGCTCCCCACCTCATGGAGGTTTGACAAAGTCAAGGCCAGATTTTAGTTTTTGTCTCTGCTCCATCCTAGAACAACGCTAAACATCAGCAGAGCAATAATAGTGTTAGGACATCCCTTTTGAAATCCAGACTATGGGTCAGCATACAGTAATTACCTCCAAGCAATGAAAGACCAATCGTTTTCATTTCTAATTGAAGAATTCACACGCAGATTCTTCCACAAAGAGAGCCAAGGAGAGGTGTGTTTAGCAGCAGATCTCCTAAAGATCTGCTACTTGGTCGTAACTGCCCAGGGCGCTAATACGAGTTTGCTACAGTTACTAAAAGCAACCACGTTTATCTTGGTTGCAGAAGCAGGAGCTCCACCAAATTCCAGCTCCCCTTCACTAGACAACTCTGTACTGATCTTAGACTCTTTTACTTCAGCTTAAACATTGTGATCTGTACTTTCTTTGCATCAAAATTCCTCTACATCCATAGAAGAAAAGATAGATGAAAGAGAAGCCTTCTGTTCTTTTTAACATATTAACTGAGAGGAAAAAGATTAGAAACCTCTTGGTGACACAGACTGGAGTTAATTAAGACAAAATATTCCAAGTGCACAGTCTCCTCAAGGCAATATCTGCAGCTAGTATGTAATGCAAACCACGTTAAGCAGCTCTGTCTAGCCTGATTTCTGTCCAGCTCCCAAGGATTCTGACTGAATTTCACCAGACAGAACTGTGCAATTTTTTTGTCATTAGAGAGCACCCAGGGAAGTAGCACAACAAAACGCTTCCTGCTGCTGTTAAACGCAGGAGGCTGGGATTTCAGCTCAGTCATCTGCTCTCACATTGAGTAATCCACAAATATTTGAGCTTCCTGGCAGCATAACACACATACACACATACTCCCCCTCACAGTAGCAGAGTCTTTTCCTCTGAATGGCCCGAGACATTTCCATGTCTGCCTTCTCAGGCTATTGATAGTAAACTGCTTAATAGGAGATGGCATCTGTGATGCTTCTCCTGATTATCAGTAATGTCTACAAGGCTTAAACATGGGCTTTCTTGCTTCAGTTTTTTAAGGCTAACTGAGATCAGACACTTAAAGCCGAACTTAATAGCAACAGAGTAAGCATGCAGTCCAGCCTATGAAAAAATGTTAAAAATATTTGGAATAGTGAAATATATTCAGATCAGCCACCTCTGATAATTTCAGAGCACTTAAGCTAAATGAAGGACCCTGAGCCATTCCAGGGTACCTGTAGAGTACTCACTGAAGACATGTATAGAACTCCAGGAGACCAGAAAGCATAATTTGCTGATGTTTAAGAGATAGGGAAAAGTTTGGGAACATTTAACCCAGTCTATATACCTGACTAAAACCACAACCATACAAACAAAACACTAAGAAATACCTTGTATACATGCAACAGAACAAAGGAAAACATATCCTTTTACAAGAGAACTGTCTTACAAAGAGATCATACAGATGAAAAGCAAGGCTTTGAGCATGACTTTCCCAACAAAGCTCCTCTAAGGACACAGGGAAAAACATCATTTCACATTGTTATGGAATTATTATAAAGTAGGAAAACGAGTAGTTGAAAAGTTGTGTTCAACAAGTCAGTGGGAGACTGCGAGAAGTATTCACTGGGGTCTTCATCCTACACACATCTAGTGTGGTGCCTTTAAAGGGCTTTTTAATTGAAAAAAAAAAAAACACATAAAACCAAACAAACAACTGGACAATACCAAGTCAGGAGAGAGTGTAAGTACTTTAGCAGACAAAAATCAGAATTTAAAGTTACATTAGTCAGCTGGAGAACCCAGCAGAAGAAAGTTCAGAAACTTTTGGAAAACACTAAGTTGACAGAAATAACGGCAAATTTTAGCAAATCAGAAGATTTAGAGAGTGGGGAGGGGGAAAAGAGGGGACATCTGGCAAGATTTGGGGGGGAGGGGGGAGGAATCTATTGGTCTATTTGTTGTCTTCCTCCCCCATGGACAGGACAAGAATGAAGGGTTAAATTTTGAAAGCAAGAGAAATTCAGTTAAGAGCTCAAAAAGATTTTCAGAAGTTGAGTAACAGTTCCTTGGAGAGACTGTGAAACCACCTGTCACAGAATTCTAGGACACATAAGAGTGGTTTAGGTCAATTATTTACTTGATTGCAGGTATATGTTCCAGTCGCCATTATCCGCCTTCTGTCCCATGCCCTCCTCTTGCTCCTCCTTGTCCCTGATATCCCACCTCATTTCTCTCTGCCTCACAACCCCTCTTCCTTGCACCACTTCTTCCCCTCTTGCATCAGGGCCGGGGAGGGGGAAATCAGGCTTTAAAGAATTCTGCCTCACAAACTACAAATTAAGTTAGAATTAGTGTCACTAATGAGAACGTTTTCCAACATTTATTAGACCAGTGGCTACCAGGACCTCTTATACTAGGGTTATACAGTCACTCCCATTCCAGCATCCCTAATTTCAAGGGTCACAAAAGACTTAGAAACGCTTATATATTGGCTGAAATTTTCTAGGCATGAGGTAGAATTCATAGGGATCTCAATGGCTCCTGCACAGTGAAGCTTCCAAGCTTTTTCCATGTTGGAAAAAACATTGTGCCACCGGAGAAATAACCCATGATCCTACAGGTAGCCTATATACTAATAGCACACGTGCACAAGGCAGCAGAATTACGACTACACGCCTGCTCATGGCATTTCTTACCTCTGAGTGCTTAATTGTATAACATTAGTGTTGTATTACCATCAGCTCTTTCGACAGGATCTATTTTACAAGGAACTTACAAATGGCATGTGTAACAAATGATATCTATTGCATTTTATTATTCATCTTTTTCCACATATTGACATTTGAGATGTAACCAGGGACTCTGCACAGAATACGTCTGGCAGAAGTGGTGTGTACTGATTAATGTCCTCTCGGTGCTGATATGAAACACATGGGTTCTATTAGCAAAGCGATGTATGAAATGATACATTGGAAATTACTTACCTATTCCATGAACATGACTTACCAAAGTCAGGAATGTTCTAGCGATTAACTCTTACCAATGCACGTGAAATAAACAACTGCTTTCTGGGAGAAGGGTTGAATTAACTACTGATAGGCTGCAAAGAGTCAACCCTAAAATCTTCTCATGTAAAGGCCTCTGACATTGCGGTAGCAAAATTATATAACCAGTCAACTAGCAAATTAAAACAAAGGGCTATTAGCATCCCTGCTCACTTGGGCGATTTGAAGTTATTCCCACTTCAAGCTTAGGCCATGGCTGAAAAGAGAATCCCTATACAAGTCCTTCAGCATATATTTAACTCCTATTAAAATCAACATCCCACTGCAATTGTTAAAGTTAAGCATGTGCTTAAGCATTCATTTTCCTGAATCTGGCCAGTGGGTACTTGCCAAAGTTTTATTTTCTTTATTGATACACTATTAACTCCAAAATGCTGTGGACACATAAATATTAGCTAAAAATATTAACTTTTTCTGGATTTCTTGGCCTTTTAAAAAAAAAAAATCTGGTCTGGCTAGAAGACTGCCTTATCATTAAACAAACATATTAAATTTCTCTGACAGTAAAATCTATCTATAGACATACAGTAACAACAAATTAACCTCAATCTGACATGAATGAAAACAGTTTCCAAGTGGTTATAGTTCCTAAAACAGAATCTATATGCAATAAATATAATTATTTCACTGAAATTGTTAGCACATGTTTTCTCTTTTGCAAGAGACATGTTCGCCGTACCATCTTTGTTGTATTGATACGTTCTTTAGTAGCCCATTCTGTGCCTTCATCCTTGATTTAAATTTATCATGACACATTTTTAAACAATAGCAGGAAACCTCACTTATGATTTTAATTATAAAATGGTGTTATAAAATTATATCCACATTTCACTTTTGGCAGTTGGCAATCCTCATTTAACATAAATAACCCTTCTTGGCCTCAGCAGTTCTCTTTGGTTGATTTCAATGCTTACTGTATGTAATTGATATAAAAACACAAGGTTTAGGAAGCAGTTATTGGAACTTGTTAAAAGAAGTAGTCAAGTTCATAAACGCAGTCATTTTGCTATGTTACATGCCAAGAGAATTAATAATATACGTTTGGGAATAAGGGAGAAATTCTGGCTTTTTAAAGAAAGACTGATGTAACTACAGTATTCCACTCCTATGTTAATTGTTTGGCTCGCAAACCCACGGCTTTGTTTCTCTTCCACCCAACAGCTGCTTCCAATAATCCTCTAAAAACTGACACATACATCCTCATCATATGCAGACATCCACTTTTAGCTGCACATATGCACTCACACAAAAATAATTCCGTTGTTCTCTATTAAAGAACAAGAGCAAATATGTTAACCTTGCTGTGTAAATACAAGGAAAAGACAATCACATCAGAAGAGGCTGTCCTCAGAAAACTGGTATTTAGCAGTATTAGAGATGGAGCTAGTTGGAGTCATTTCCCAAAGCGAATTCCCGAGCAGTTCACACGAAGGGGTGGATATCAAGCTGAAGACTCCCAAATTTGCACAAAGCCATCTTCTGCATACTGACACCACCGGTACACGAACACGCAAGAGTCACTTGTCTGCATGAGCAATTAAAGAACTCCAAAATTGAATGCTCTGATGCACAATGGCCATGCAAGTGCATGAGACTTTATCTGTACGCAGCATAGACAGACCAGTATTCAAAAAACCTGAAGCTTAACAGGAAAATGCAACACCTTTACTTGTATTTCACCACCACAAAGCATTACTCACAGGATTAAAGATAAGTGTGTACTTAAAAGACTTCGCTGATGAACTGGAGACAAAAACTAGCCCAATTCTCAACAGTGCTGGGCACTCTATAACCTTCACCAAGGTGATGGGAGCCACTAATCATCCTTCCCTTTGGAGAACAAATTGCTCAGGCCCTACTTAAAGTTTTTCCATCTGCCATTTTAAGGACCCAGCTTCAAAAATTCTTACTTACTAAAGCTAATTCATGAGAAAGAATACAAAAACACCAATAATGTTATTTTTAAGCTTCCATTTGGCTGCTTTATCTCATACCTCAAAAATCAGTTTAAGACACAAGAAGGGGACTTTGTGCTTTTTGCACCAGGATCCATCACCTCAGATGATGGGAGGGATGTGTCCTAGAAGCCAAGTCACACAAGAGGCCATAGCCACAGCACAGGACTGTGTTTGTGGGCAGAGTTCTGCAGTGCCATAGATGGTCACTAACAAACACCAGATGTGGACGGTTGGAAGCGGAGGCAGCTGGGGAATTCAGAGGAAAGCCGAGATGCTTAAAACGTACATGCTGTCAGTAGTACAATGGGAGAGCAGGACAGAGGGGCTCAATGTGCACATCTCTCACAGAAAGACAGAGACTAGACAGACCTGCAAGGCAACGCTAAGTAAAATAATTAAGTAAACGAATGCTGCGGTTATAAGCCGTTACCTTGAAGTAAAGGCTTTAGGAATATGGAAGGGACAAATACTTTTTCTGCCTCCTCTCCCCTCCCCACAGAGTCAGCTGGTTTTATACATCCAAAACGTAATGAAGTTGGTATTTGCTTAGTCAAGGGTCTAAGTTACAGATAAATTGATCTCTTAAACTCAATGTGCCTCCTATCCCTCTGCAGTGAACGAGGAGAACACATCAGTATCGACCCTTACAAGAAACATCTCACATCTGTAACTCACTACTCCAACCAGTGCTGGAAGAGTGAGCCAGCCTGTGCCTTTGGCCATCAATTAAACCATTCTGCCAGGAAAGCTTGCGGACACTGGGATTTCAAAACCTTCTCATGTCCTGCCTCCTTAGCCATGCAAGTATGGACACAGCCCAGTCTCTGTAACATAATAAAGTTGACTAAGGAAATCAATCTCAGGAGCTTTAATTCTTCTCTATCACTGAACTAGAACATTCATTTCAAATTCACAAAACTAGTCCTAATTAGCTGGGACTTAGTGACTTTAACTGGGGCTCTGCCCAAGAGAGAGCTGCCAGGTCAGCCCTGCAAAAGACTAGAGGTCCCAATGCCAGCAGCTCCCACCCTAAAAGCAGCACAGCAGCAGCTCCACCCTCTTCAACTTTAAGTAGCTGAGACTGCCCTCTTTCTTCCTTGGGCATCGCCAGGTTTGTGCAAATGTTAAAAGCAAACCTGAAAAAAACCAGTGCTAGGGAACACATCGCTTTTTGCCCAGCTTCAAGGCCCTGAGGTTCAGCTGAGGAGGCCATATGTACTTACGAGCAGGTCTTTCTCTCTCCCACAGATGTTACAGTGTTTCTGAATCAATAGGAAGCTGACTACCTAGCAGTGGAAGAAATTACTTCAGAGAATGCCGAGACTCGTGGGACTTTCACATTTCCTAATATAAACTTTGATTTTACTATTTTTATTGAAAAGGGGGTGGTGCTTGTGCTTCCTCCTCACACTTCCTATTGCCATATGTGATATTAATACTTTAACCTTATAATTAGGCCTGTCCATATTTTGTGGCACCTGAGGGAAGTTATGAAGGATGAAGCTCACCACATCTTTCCTTACAAACCTGCAATTTTCTTTTCCCACGTGAAAAGAAATTCAACTTTATTTCTTTTTAGCCCTCATCTCTTTCTGCTCAAAGATTTATCTGCAACACTTGGTCTAGAGACAGTTTTGAGGCCAAGCCCTGAATTACTGCAAACTCTGGGCATTCCTGATCTCAGCGCTACCGGTCTACACAGACAACCAGCCCCTGCGTGCCTGCTTCCTTGCTTGGTAGGATAGGGGTAAGATCAATCTCCACTGAGGACTTCACTCAATATTCTGCAGATATCAACTACTATTCCTTAAAAAACAAAAAGAAGGGGGGGGGGCAAACAATTGGCTTCAGCAGCATTCAGGAGGCATCTGGCCACAAAATTACAAAAGAGAACTAACCTATCAGTAAAGCAACATTTGCTTAGTTATCGTTCTCTTTTGAAAAGCAGATTCCATGCAAATATTACAAAAAGAAAGCATCCCAGCTGAGAAACCTAGGTTTCAAAACCCAAAGCCACATCCTCGACTAATATAAATACGGTGCAACTGGAGCTGATAGAGGAAAGCCTGTCAAACACATCCCAGGCCCACTGCAATCCTTTTTCACAGTGCTGAGGCTGAACATCTTTCCTAACGCCCAAGAGAAGGGAACAGTATTGCTCTGTTTGCATGCTTGGGATAAGAGGCCACAGTCCGGGGTTTGCAGTGGCATCAGGGCGTTTTCATTCAAGTACTCATTAGAAACAACGTCACAGAGGATGGTAGGCATTGGAAGTGCTGAAGGAGAAGCAGGACAAAGAGTATGTTGGTTGGCTCATTATCAAAGAGTTGAATCCTCCCTGTTGGCCCAACAGTCTCAGAAGTCAAAAAAAAAAACCCAGTTTGAACAGAAGTCAGCTGAAACCCCTGCCTCCCATCTTAGCTTTGAAACTTAACAGTGAATTAAAGGATTGTTCTGCTATAGCAAACAATAGAAACATTTTTAAAGCATCAAGTGGTTAGCTTTCACATTACTCTTATTTAGCAAGCAATTTCACAAAATTGAGGTGAATTCTAAAATAAAAAATTGCTAAATCCCTATTTTTACCCTGGGGGGGTGTATTACTTGGCTTGGTTGGTTTTGGCTAACAAGGTATTTATGCCCTTCAAGAGTCAGCCCAGGTCCCACAGAAGACACTTGACAGGACATAACACTCCAGTTCAGGGTGCAGCTAATCACACATAAACAAGGACTGTTTTCCTGGTTCATCGATGCCTTGGAGCACCCACCCTGTTGTGCACATCACTTAAGGCTGCTCTGTGCCTTCAGGGACACCCATTTCTCTTGTTGGAGCATTAAAGATTGGTTTATATAGACAGAGTGATTAATTTTCTTTTAATTGCTCCCCAGCTCCCAACTCCAGAGCAGGTATCAGGGAATGGCTGAATAAACACTTTTTTCTTTTTCCCCCCTGACCTTTCTGTGGCATTAACCCACTTCTGCAGAGAGATACCCTTGCACAAGGCATATATAAATTCACTTTTCTCAAAGTTTTAAAATCCCCCTTTATTTAACTTCTGCTGTGACACCTGCTTAGCCCTCACGTGCAGGTGAAAGCTCAGCTAATAATAAATGCCGAATGTTTCCCTAGATTTAGTTCCTCCTGACAATTTCTCATCCGACACAGTCTTTGAGGTACTGGTGCCAAATCAACAGCACTTCTAGAGGCAGTGATTCACTGGCTGAAACCAGACTGAAAGGAAAGCAAATCTCTCCATCACTTCACAAAACAGCATCCTACCCACATTCCCCAACGCTGCAATGGATTCACAATGTGACTGCAGTCTAATTTCAAATTAGCACAAGAAGCTTTAGCCAGAGTTAAACACCTTCTGGAAAGATTGCTGTGACTCAGACACGGGGTCATGGCTGTTTTCAGCCTGAAGAGTGGACTCACAGATACCTGCCTTCAAAAGCTAATGCTTTGGTATCATCAGGGTTAGGGACTGGAAATACTGGGACATTCAAGCGCAGTTTAAGCTGCCTGGCCTGTGCAAGACAGATGCACGAGACAGAGACCAACCTGGAAATTAGGAAGCACTGAGATTCTAAGAAAACCAGATCCGCAGCAGCACAGCATCCGAGCTGGCTAGCTCAAGGCAAGCTATACCTTACCTTGACTCATATCTCAGACTTCAGCAAGAAGTGTTCTGAGATGCGCTTATAACAAAGAAAAAAGCCTGTTTTAAGCCTTAGAACATATTATCAATAACTTACAGATGTACTCCCTCAAGAAAATTTTTTTAAAAGGGAAAAATAGAAAAGGAAGGTGAAAGAAGAGAGAAATTGGCCTTGCATGGACTCTAGTAGAGAAATGCTCTTTGTTTATGCACATTGAATAGTATGAAAAATGGACTTGCAATGAGATGTGTTTACAGTGTCTTTAAGTAGGCTTCTCAAGGGACTTGAAGATAATCATATAAATCAAATGACAGTAACAAGGATTTTGGTATTTTCCTGTCAGAACAAAAAGCACTCTGCTTTGAGGACCTGGGTAATAATTCAGTTGCAATTCGTTTTCTGAAGTCTCAGAAGTTTTCATTCATCAACAAAAACAGGCTCTTTTGTAAGTGTAACAAATTGTTCAAGTACATCAAAACTCCATAAAACATCAGGCTAAAGAGCCAGAGCAAAGGCCAAAAAGACAGCCTCTTGAAGAAATGTATTGAACAACAATGTCCTCTACTGGCAGGAACTAGATTCAACTTGTACCACTGAACTGCAGCACCTTCCCCATGATTCTGGGGACACCATCACAAATATGCTGTTAAATGGGTTGAACAGGAAGCCAACAAGAGAACAAAATCAACACTACAGTAAAGTGCAATTTGGATAGTCTTGTCTGGCTCAGCTCAGGTGAGGACAGAGGTTGAGATATATTCCATGCTTAAACTTCTGATGACAGGAAATAAATTTGACTATGACTCAAGATGAGCCTATGTGACTTGGATGGGGCCCTGGGCAACCTTGTCTAGATCATGCCTGGAGGTTGCTGGCCCTGTCTGTGGCAGGGATGTTGTAACTCTATGATCCTTGGGGTCCCTTCCAACCCAGACCATTCTATGATTCTGTGACTTCATGCCCCAGTGAAGAGAGCAGCAAGATGGAAGTGGAATCCAGATTCTCCTCTCAACCCTGCCGTTTGCTCTCTGTGTGTCTCTTCCAGCTATTTAGATTTTGAAAGCATCGGAACAGTGAAAGCATTTGTCTTTGAAAAGGAGCTGAGGTACTTCCAAGAGCACACAAATGATGCAGAGGCGTGGGCTTTATTTACAAGTATTTTAAGACGAGATTGTTAGAGTACACAGGTTCCAAAAGAGGCATACAGGCCCTTACCTGACCTGAGTGCTCCCGGGAACCCCAGTAACAACCTAACTCCTATTAATACTCTTTAAACACAGTGAAATTGACAGCTGCCTTGTTGGGTTCCTCCACGTCCCTAAGTGCTGATTCTGAAGAGCCTATATTTTGGTAACACTTCCCTAAACACCTGCTCCAACTCTCAACATAAAAGCCAGTGTAGCTGAAACTCAAGTTTAGGCCTACTGCACCAGATTGCTTCTGGGAATAGAAGGAAAAAGCAGACAGAGGGATATTTTCCATTTTCATTCTTGGCATGCAGCTATCCAGTATCCCTCAGACTCCTTCTATGTCTCAAAAGGGCTAATGCACAACCATATGTGAAATAAAGCTCATGAATCCAAATTATCATCAAAACCAAGCATTGTTATGTTCTAGCTAGTTCTAGCATCCAACCATAAACCTAAAAGCAGAAAACAACATGGTTTTCCCCATCCTCTAAGCTTGACAATTCTGTTTTAATTCAGGAAGGTAAACAAGGATTTAGCCAACAGATTTAGAAAGACCAAACTTTTCAAATTCACTTTGTCAAATCTGAGATTGTTTGCTCTTTCCAGCTACACAAACTGGTCTAAAAAAAGCTGTTACCTCTCCCAATAAAGTTTGCTTCCTTGATATCCTTCGAGTACACCACCACTTCAAGAGCTTTCCCAACTTTTACCAGCAGCCAACAGAATTTGTCAGTGGAAGAAACCTCCAACACCTGCAAAATGACTGCACTGTTGCTCAAGAGAGCCAAAGCTGGGCTCAGCATAACAATCAGTGTGAATCGATGCAACAGCCCAGAATTGGCAGGTTTTAAGTGTCACAATGATGATATTTTGGCGAGGAACAGCAAAAATCGCTCTGTAAGGTTGTATGAGTCAAGGTGATCAAATCGAGCACATTTAATTGCAGAGTTATTTCTAATGCAGCTTTGTCACCAATTCTATTTATATGTTTTAAGGGACCAGAAGTATTTTTATCTGCGCTCAGAGCACAAGAAGTTTTCCAGTTTCTAAATAAAGAAGTCATTTTGGACAGATCAAAACAATAAAGGCACAGGACTCCTGGACGACAGATGCCAGGATGTTGGTAACCATAAATGGTTTTCAAATATGGCCCCATCACCATCCCCCACAGTAGCCCTTTCAAGTGGGAATTACAAATTGCTTACTTGGAGAGGAAATTTCAAACAGGCCACTTATCAAAAAGTGCCAAATAAACCTGTCATTGGGATAGAAGTTACAAACCATTCCTAAACTCTGCAGACATTTCCTGAGCCTGTGAACTCTGATCTTGGCTTCTAATAAACATGACATCAGCTCCCCAGTACTGCAGACACAAGACACATGACCTACCACTATGTTATCGCTTCCTCTGCAGTTTCTTCTAGGATCTGTTCTGAAGCACAACATCAATGGAAGACTTTCCGCTCACTGCAAAATTGGTTTTGGATCAGGTCCTTAAAGGGAGGTCAGAACAAGCCCAGCATGGTATCAGTGTGTGAGCTACAAATATTATTGCAAGTGTCCACTTAAAAGCAATACTGAACCGGAGGCTTTGAGGAGTTTTCCAGGTATTGAATTGGTAAGTGGGTTAAGACAAGACTCCTGTTGCTGTCAGAGGCTTATTAATGGTTAACCTCTCATCTTAGAAACGTAACTGAGCCTTTAAACACTCTGATTAAACATGTATGTACTGGAGAGCTACCAAATGACATCTCAAAACATGTTAAGAATGATTACAATACGCTAGAAGACTTCAAACACTGGAATGACAGTCACCTTAATTTCCAGAGAAATTCTAGGGAGGGATTAAGATAACTAAAGCTCTACGGTTTACTTTTTCCATGTAGGCACTTCCTTTGCAGCTAAGTTTTTGGTTTTGAAGATGAAGGTAGAGAAGTAGATTTGAAAGAAAAGCTCCTGTTTGTATCTAGGCTGGAAATCTCTGACCAGGAACCCCACCCGATACACCAGGCAAAACAGGCCTGCAACTAATAAGCTAAGATGTCAATAAGTATCAAACCAGGGCTCTTGGAAAAGTAACTTAAAAAACCCAAAAGAAGGTATCTGTAAAGACTGTGTAATATTTATCTAGAAATAGAGCTTCTACTTCTGCCTAAAGGACAGACATTCCCTTCATACACTGATATTCCTAAATCAATTCCAGATTGAACATGGCTCAGAGCTGGTAAGTTATAATATGCAATGAGTAAGAGAATTTGTTAAAAATTTCATGAATAACTTGTGAATCTTGCTGGAAAGAACATCTCCAAAAGCCACCACGAATCCTCACAGATGGTCAGTTATAGCAGACACCAATCTAGAAAGCTGCCTAGCATCCTGGGAGGATGATTGCCCATTTTCCATGTCTGCGTTTTCCCCTTCCATCCTCAGCAGTTCAGAACCTGCAGTTTCTAAACCTATGTTAGTCCTATTGGTCAGTCCAGGTCAGAAAGAAGAGCTAGCCGCTTCAGAGTGTAAACTGACTACCAACATCTCTAGTCAAGCTTAAAGCAGCTGTGCATAAATAGCATCCTAGCAGCAAGCTGCTAAAACACCCTCCAGTGACGGCAGCCTTGGCAGACGACTCACCTGCCAGATATAATGAACCATGTCGCCCTTCTCATGGCAGGGTACCACCTGCAGTTCAGTGGGACATGAAGAGTAGGTCACTGTGAAACAGATACGCAGGAGACAAACATATCTACTGCTATCACAAGATTCAGTAGGCCTGTGCACACTGACTATCAAAGAAGTCATCCAGTTTACATCATCTGATTATCAACCCTTCCAGTTCCAGAGCTGTAAGAATACAGGGATCTCCCCAGCACCAGCTATTCCATGCCAATGCCATCAAGACCCAGCACTTGAGTGGGAATGCAAAGAACAAATGATGAAACCAGAGTGCCAGCAAGGGGGCCGCATGCCAAAGGAGCTTTGGAGTCAGGGGTTAGTCAGACTAGCCAGGCAAAGCCATACTCCTAAGAGAGCCAAGTGATCTTTAATGACCAGGAAAACTTCAATGCTTTGGATGTAATGACTCACTGAGCAGTGCATTACCTCCTACCAACGTGCTGTGGCATTCATACCCAGAAGGAAGTGTGTCAGCCACTGAGTCACGCAGCTCCAAAGCATTGGCTGTCGCCAACCCAAATACAAACTATGCCCAGCCCTGTTCAGTCCTGACATTACCGTAGCCCAAGGTTAAGCTCATCTCCCAAGAGCTTTCTAAAAATCAAAACCTTTCTGGTTATACACAAAACACAACTTCCAAACCCAGGCTACTGGGACCGTGCTTGAAAGCCCAGCCATTTCCCTACACACACATCTAGCCTCCTAACATCAAAGAGCCTGCAATCCTACCTGCCGAAGGGACTGGAAGCAAAACTGATTGGCCACTTAGGAGCAAACTTTAGGAGTGGGACTTGTGTTTTTTACACTACTGACCTACATTTGCAAATCCCTGGAGGTAATTTCGTCCAGCCTATAAAAAGGAAGAGCTATAAAGCCAGCTATATTAAGTTGTTATGCAATAGAAAGCACAGCTGCGCTGAACAAAAACAGCCTACAAGAGAAGCAAACAAAAGCCATGAAGTTCCATGTAGGAAAAACTAATATGTCTCAGCTAACAAAAGAAGAGACTTTTAATTAACTTGTTCTCATTGAGTGCAGAGATAATTAAATTACAGAAACAACCACATTAGTGTAATCAGTTTAGAAGAACCCCCATACAGAGACAAAGGATTTGAAGATCCACCCATTAAAAAAAACCCAAACTCAAGAAGCTGCATTTAAACTGCTTTCACTCTTCCTTTGCTAAATGCAGTAATGAGCTTCCTTTTAGAGGAAAAAAACCCACCCTCTGATTCAATTTAATCGAATCCTTGAAAGACTACCACAACTTCTGATCCAATTCTTCAGGTATTTTGTATTTCTAAGATTATTTCTGTCTTCAAGTCATGCCATTACTCAGGAATCTCTCCCTTCTCTCCCAGGTATAACTCCCATCCTTCCAACTGCAGGTAAAGACTGACAACGTGATTTGCGGGCATCACCAGGGCTCAAACTGCCAAATTAAAAATAGGACAAGAAAATAATGAAACTGAGCAGAGCTAGTTTGATAAAACCAAATATTGAGTCAGGATTTAATTTCTGGGGAGGTGCAGCTCACAACTTGAGACTTTCAAGACTTGATAACGGGGGCTTGTTTCATTACTTCAAAAGGGAGTATATTTGTTAGGATGAACTCATCTGCCTATCAAATCATGAGGGATCTGCACTGCTTGAACTGCAGTATTCTTTAGCCAAAACAATAATAGCCCACCTGCGTCAGCCACAGTAAAAGTCACTCGTGATTTGATCCATGAAGGTTCAGCACAGAGATCGCACCAGGCCAAAGCACAAAGGAACATCCTTACCAGCACCGGTCATATCCTTAAGTTAAGCATCTGTGGAAGTGCTTTGCAGAACCAACCCAACAAAATACATAGGAAGAAGGGCTCACGTTATGAGGAACTCAGGCTGGGAAAAGAGAATTCACTGATGGTGTTCTCCTTGAGGTCTACCCAAAGGCGGTACAGGTGCTCAGAGCAGAGTTCCTCCACAAGCAGCCACAAAACCACTGCACACACCTGCCTGGTACAGATAAGATGTGACAGGAAGGAGGCACTTTCCATGTGAAGCAAGTTGGGTGGAATTGAATCCACAAGCTTGTAGCACCCCAAATAGAGATCGGTACAACAGCCAACTCTTTTTGCTCTTAATAAATTCCACACGAAAGCACAAATGATGTAGACCCGACTCCACCACATCCTCAAGTTCTCCTGCCATCTGTACAGTACAGCTGCACTGGTTGTAATCCCAGATACCCACAGCACAGAGCCTTCTCCTAGCCATCAAAGGCCTGTTATGGAGATGCGTTTTGTATGAGCAGGAGGTTCTACATTTTGGCTTAAGCTGTACTTTTTTAAATAGATAATGCTCCAGACAGACTTCATAGGACACATGTGTTAAAAATATACATTTATATGTACATAAAAATTAGAACAACTGTAGAAGCTAAAGAGACTATAAAAATATAGTAACCCAATATTTTTATTAAATAACATTTCAATGGAAGATCTTTTCTTCAATATCTCATCTCTGTACTTAAAAGCCAAACACAGTTGGGTCACACTATTTCATGAACATGCACTAGCCAGTGTTTATCAAATCCTGAATGTGCTGCCAAGCACACCTATGGTGGCAGTAACCTTCACTGCTTGCTGGGCCCAAAGCAATAGTAACTAGAAAAGGAATCTGAATTGCAGTCCTAGATGCAGGGACAGAGATACCATCACAGATCTCTCTTCTACCGAGTGAAAGCAAGAGGCAAGGGCAAGCAGGAAACCCAGATAGGAAAAGCAAGCCTTCCACGGATGAGGAATTAATCATGCAGACGTGTACATAAGGTGGTTTTACCCCACGTCTACCCTGCACATCCCCAGCATCAGGCGGTGTGGCACACGCTGTCATCAGTCAACATGACTCAAGGCCACCACCGGATTCCCCCTCCTGGACTACAGTTATACCCAGCTTGCGGTGTCCCCTGTTAATAAGGCTGCAGTGGCATCTACTGGTCACAGCCCAGCAAGGCAGGCAGTGCTTTTATCAGCTTCAGGAGTCTCTCACATAACAGAAGAGGTCTTCAGGGTTCCGGCACTTCCCACCCCACACTAGTACTCCTTATTGTTGTCATTTATTATTGCTGCTGTTAAGTTGCTCTGGAGATATCACAGCAACAGACCTTAGAGCTGCCTTCCCTCAATGAAGGGCTAAGTAAAATTCTGAGGATGTTAATGTATTGCTCCAAACAACCCACAGTTGGCCTGTATCCTACCAGCAGTACTACAAAAGTTCATGCCATTTCATACCTGGATTAGCTGGGCTTCTGAGACAGCTTTTAAGGTAGATTATTTCCAGCCACCAAGCTGGGACATTTGGACCTCCTTTGGTGTTTCTGCTGACCACATCATGCAATATTTATATTTCTTCAGGTACTTAGAAGGCTTTGCATAAGTGAGATGGGATGCAGTTCAGTTACAGGTAGAGAGGGGGAAAGAAAAAGAGCTGAACTCTGTCCAGCATGAACTTGAGCACATGTGTATCGGGGCAAGAGGGTAGTTTGCTGTCAGGGAGTTTCTCTTTTATCAGCGCTTCTCTTTAACTGCAAAACAAAGCTGAGGGCCAAGTTTGAAGGAGGCAGTTAAGCATTATTATAGCGCCCAGTTCATGGAAATTCAGGTGCCTGACACTCACTTGATCTTAGAAAGAAATCAGGTTTCTTCTGTTACAGGGAATAAAACAGTAACGGGTCCAACTGCAAGCACAGGCAAGAAGCCCAACGCTGGGTCAGGCCAGAAAACAAGAGAGATCCAAGTAACCCCACTATTATGACAACTGTTGTTTCAGTCATCTTCAAAGATGAATCCTTTCTAAAGAAATATTCAAAGCAGAATTTCAGGGCTTAAAACTTCACCAGTTTGTAAAGAGTTGTGTCCTGCTGAGATTTTTTTTCCTTAGGTTATTTTTTTTAATAAGCAAAACAATATTTGCTATTCGGTTTGGAACACACCTGAAGCATCTTTTCGAGTATTCTTCACTGTTCTCAAAGCGCAGCCCTGCTCTCAAGCAGTGAAGCTCTGAGAAACATGAATTAACATGAGAATAACAATAAACCTGTAAGAGTTGGTAATCCAATCAGAGACTGGGAGAGGGGTGGAACAGCAGGAAAAACCCTACCCTTAGGCACATGAATCTGCAACATGATTTTTCAGAGCTTTCACTCGTCAGACACAACCCTTTTGGAGAACTCCAGGGGCTGCTCAGCCCTTCAGAAAAGGCTGACACTGGTTTAGGTGCCAGAACAGAGACAGGAAAGTCTTACTTCAAGCTTCTATTTTTAAAAGGCTGCATCTAGCACTAAAAACAGAGTTGCATGTCTGGCTGGGAAAACCGAGTTTAGCAATGCAGCATCCGCCTTGCTTTCATCAGAAATTAGAATATTCAGGAGAGTTGTGCAACCCACTTGTGCTTCAGAAGCATAATTTTTAAAAAAACCAAGACAATAAAAATGTCTGAGGTCTGCTAATGCATTGCTTCATTGCCTTCAGTTCCACACCGAGTTGTATGGACCAGGGAAAACTCTTCACTTGAGATCTTCTAATGTAGGCCCATAACCCAGCTAATAGGGCATGATTATGTGCCTTGCTCTGAGACAGAGTTGTTGCAACTTTGGGCTGTGGCCCAAAGGCCAGGAAATGGGCAGAGGCAGGAGCTCTTCAGAAGCCAGCACAGATCCCATCACATGTCTCCTAGGAGGCTCAGGGCTATATGCCCAAACCAGCCTGACCCAGAGCTAGGGACTCTGCAAGACCTCCCAAACTGGAGTGGAGGAACACCTCTACAACTCTGCCCTTGCTGGTGGCTCAAGCAGGTCTTTGAGCTGCAACTGAACCACTCTGCAACCTCTAGCCATTCTTTTGTGCTCATAAAGCCCCTTTTACCCTGAGAGGTCTCCCTATTGCAGCTCATCTCCTTGAGGCAACAGCCTGTCTTTAGTCAGGCTGCTCAGACATACAACATTCAGTTTCGTTTAGATCTTGCAAGTACAGCTGTAGTTTTTAAAGCATCTAAAAAGGATGAAGAATGACTTAGTGCAGTATTAATATGAACAATTTTAAACTGAAAAGGTCAAACAAAGGTGAGTCTATTTATCTTGAAAGCTTCTATCCAAATAGCCCCAATCCAGCTTCTGATAATATCTCGGAATGTCACTCCAACTGAGAAATAGTATCCTAAGGAAAACAGTTGTAATAAGAGCAGGTAATCAAACAACTATTTTGAACCCAGACTTTTGCATTCCAGTTTTGGAAGGAATAGTACCAAATTGACTTGGGAGCTACAAGAAACTTACGCCACTGGTGGACAAGGAATAGCATCTACCTGGACTTCTGCAAAACATTTGATGCTGTTCTGCACAATATCCTTGCCTCTAAATTGGAGAGACATGGATTTGACAGATGGACCACTCAGTGGATAAGGAATTGGCTGAACACTTGCACTCAAAGAGTTGTGCACAATGGCTTAATGTCCAAATTGAGACCAGTGATGAGTGGCATGGACCAGTGCTGTTTAACATATTTGCCCGAGACACAGACTGTGGGATCAGGTGCTCCCTCAGCAATTTTACCTATGACACCAAGCTGTGTGGTGAGGTCGACGCGCTGGAGGGAAGGGATGCCATCCAGAGAGGCCTGAGCAGGTGTGAGATGTGGGACCGTGCAAACTGGATGAACTTCAACAAGGCCAAGTGCAAGGCCCTGTACATGGGTCAGGCAATCCCAAGCACAACTACGGGATGGGTGGAAAATGGATTGAGAGCAGCCCTGATAAGGACTTAGAGGTGCTGACTGATGTAATGCTCAACATGAGCTGGCTCTCCTGCACACCTGCAGCCCAGAAAGCCAACTGTATCCTGGGCTGCACCAAAACCAGTATGACCAGCAGGTCAAGGAAGGGGATTCTGCACCTTTGCTCTTATCAGATTCCTCCCCCCTCCCTGGAGTACTGTGTACAGATCAGGGGTCTTCAGTGTAAGACAGACATGGACCTGCTGGAACAAGTCCAGAGGAGGCCACAAAAATGATCAGGGTGCTGGAGCACCTCTGACACAAAGATAGGCTGAGAAAGCTGGGCTTGTTCTGCCTGGAGAAAGCTCAGGGAGACCTTATTGCAGCCCTCCAGTACCTAAAGGAAGGCTACAAAAAAGCTGGAGAGGGACTGTTTACAAGGGCGTATAGTGATAGGACAAGGGGTAATGGGTTTAAACCAAAAGAAGGTGGATTTGGATTAGATATTAGAAAGAAATTCTTCACAATGAGGGTGCGGAGGCCCTGGCACAGGGTACCTAGAGAAATTGTGGAAGCCCCTGGGATCCCTGGCAGGGTTCAAGGCCAAATTGGATGGGGCTTTGGGCAACCCAGGCAGGGGGTTGGGACTAAATGGGAGGTCCAATCCAACCCAAATCATTCTGTGATTCCCTGAAGAAACACAACACAATAGGAATGCAGACTAAATCCACCGGCCAACATTTTACAGGCTACAAGATACAGCATTATGTAACTTTTATGTACACAGTCAGGCATAATAACTTTTAACTCATAACTTTTATAACTCCACAGCAGGTGTTCAGTCTCTAAGGGTGGAGAAGGAAAGGGTAAGGGTAGAATATTAAAAATCAGCCAACATTCACTTAGTACCAACTCTGTGTACACCTGACTCGACAAGAGCACAGAAAGGTTAACACCAAGAATTTCTGAAAGCCTTATGCCATCTGGCACATTTGACAACCAAGCCACTAATTTTTAAGTGTTTTTAAAGCCTGAAGGACAGTCCAAGCCACCATTGTTTGCTCTGTGTTGCAATTGCTGTACTGAAGGAACCGAAAGGTTGAATGGTAGGATGAGCTCATCCTCGGTCATGAAAAAGCAGTTCTATTTGCAACTACAGCTTTGAAGAACTTCATTGCTTCAGCTGAAAGCAGCATGACAAAGGCCCAAGTCATTAAATCAACTGTCTGAGGAACATACACATTGTTATGGTCTGTTTCAGGTATTACTGTCCTTGGTCTCTTCCATGCAAGACCACCCCCTCACATTCACTCTTCTCTCTTTTCCATATCAAAGGGGTTTCTGATAACTGTTCAATGACCCTCACTCCGTGCTAGACATGTCAGTGTTTCATTACAAGTTGCTTTCCAAGCATAAGACAGCCAGAGGCAGGGGGACAACTTTCAAAATCCTTATGAAGCACCTGCACCCGGAGGGTAGATACACTCTTTGCAAGACTGACTCATTATGGGTCACTGCTGTCTGCTCTGCAGCAAGGGAAACTCAGTCACATCAACCTCAGGCCTCAGTTCAGATCCACAATAGAAGCCTGAACTCTCTTAAACCAAGCATAGAATTGGGAGATTGATTCGTTGTTCCTTTTAGGCTGAGTACCACTTACAGGGCTTGGATTCACAGCTGAATTTTTCCAAGAAGCTTCAGGTATTTAGACCATAGCTACTGGTTTCATCAGCTGTCAGCACAGCCAATGGATACCACAAGATAAGGGTACCAAAGATACATACATTACTTCTTCACCTACAGCAAGTGAAAAATATTTTTGTTTAGCACAACAAAACCCACCTGCCTGCTTTGTGTGCCACAAAGGCAGACTTCAGAAATCACATTACAAAATTACACAAAGTCTCCACAGGGAGAGAGGGCACCACTCTTACGTCTCTGCTCTTTGGTTTTGGTACAGCTACATGAACCAGCTGCGGCATGTGATACTGACATTTTTTTCTCAGCTTTAACAGTCTTCACCTGGCATCTCCACCAAGATATTCAGCACAGTGACAGTAGCTTCCTATCTTCAAGGCTTTAGTAAATTCAGTGGTGCCAGATACTTAAAAGAATATCTGCAAGTACTTTACAAATGTCTTTATGTAACTTTTGCCTCAAAGGCTACATACACTCAGAGCTCACCTACTGCGCCCCAAACTCAGGGCACTCTCCGAGCAGTTACTTAGAAAAGCCAAAGTGAGTAAGTGTCTAGAGACTTGGGGGAAATACAGTGTTTGCAACAAGTTGACACTGTCCCCAACCCTCCTGTGGTTCTCTTCTGGATCCGCTTTTGACACAGCCTGACACACCCCAAGTGGGAAAGTCTGCTGATGGAGAAGAAGGAAGTACAGCATCTACTGCATGGAGGATGTGAAGAGAATGTACATGAGGCAGGTTGGATAGGAATGGGAATTTTAAGAATAAATGTATCTATGAGCTGAAGCGACCCTGGCAGTACTTGAAGTTTACTAGTGAGCAGACTTTTTTCCACATACTTAAGGTAAGATCATAACTGACATAGATAACAATACCACAAAAGGATTACAAACACATTGTGCTTGCAAGTAGGAGCATAAAAATAAATAATGGAGCAAGTCTTACATGCCCACTTGGTGATAATTAAAAACACTGGCATACTAGAAGTACAGAGGAGCTATAAAAAGCTAAAGTATTGGAAGAAGAAATATATCTCTTTAAAAAAATTGAATATTTATCATTCTTTGTCATGCCACATTCTTGCGGTCTCAAAATATACAGACTCTTAGGTGTAAGCATTTAGTAGATCTTACAGGAAAAGGAATCAAACTCTAAACAGACTATGTTGAGTCTTAGTTGACTAATTCTAAGCATGAAGTCATGTGTTACCCATACCCAGTAAGCCTCATCCTTGTCTAGAGGAAGGTTTAAGCATTAAAAACTGACTAAGATGGTACAAATGGAGGTTTCCTGTTCTTTACCATGGAAACTCTAGCAGAGAAAAGTTCTTGCTCAATTACAGTTTTCCCCACTTACCATCTTGAAGGATGAGAGAATTACAGGTCTCTAAATCTGTTTCCTCAGCTTCCCATGAGGTGGCTGAGAATGAGCATGCTGTCTCCAAAACACACTGTTGGAAGTAAATCACCACTGCCTTCAATGCTACAAGTATAGTTCAATGCTGACTGAAAACCCATTCATTTCCTGACACCTTGCAACAGTTTATACTGGATTCAAAGTAAACTCACACAAACCTCTTTGTCTTCTGGCATTTTTCAACATCTTTTCCTCTTTGTCCAGCTCCTCCAGTGGACAGTGAGTGCATTTTTCTCTCAAAGGGAATCCAGAGGATGGATAACAGAGAGGTTTCTCCTGTCAGTCCCAGAGCAGTTCAGAAGGAACACGCATCGTAACCCTCCTGCCACAACAGAACAAGGCTGACATCAAACTCCACAGATTATCCCCTCAAGCTAATTATTCACAGGCAACTGGGGATGGACTGGGGGGGACCAAGAAATAGTGCTTACAAGTCCAAGACTTGGACCAATTTGGAGACAAGGCTCAGTGTTTATTAGTACTTTTGGCCTGACAACCACCGTTACTTGTATCTATTATTTCCTGAGCATATTTTTGCCCAATTTAAGCAAGGGTTTGCAGTTATGCCCACAGGTGAGATGTGTTGTTTAAACAATAAACACAAGGGTTTATATCTAAGCTGAGCAGCAGCAGATTCAAATGCTTACAAGCTTCCCTGGACACGTCCACCACATCTCTGATTGGGAAGAATGGAGCACCAGGAAAAGTTTCTTTAGTGTAGTATCCTAGCCAGGTAGGCACAGCAAAACAAGCTCACGTACCCAGAGAGAATGCATGCTAGAATAACCTGACCCAAGAAAAATCTTTCAGATTTTTCTAATTGCTTTTCCAACTATCAAAAGCAACTCAGAGCTGAATTTTGTATTACCCAATAGCCTTTTCCACAAAGTTATCTGCTCACCAGCATGCACACGTTAGAAAAACAAAAAACCCCAATACTACACAAGCAAAACAGGTAGTGTACCAAACTGCCCTAGGAAGACCTAAAAGCTGTTGAGTGAAGGAACTGCTATGGTGCAGCAAAAGCAGAGCTGTTCTATGTGAAGGAACAAGCCAGGACTGGCAGGTAACCCCCGCAGTACTCCCACCAAGCAGGACACCCACACCACCACCCAAAGAAGAGCCTGTGGCCCTGCCTGAGCTTAACTACAACTCCTGGGCTTGGTCCAGGTGAGCCTGGTTGGGACAATTAAAAGCCTACCTGTGCCCTCGGGTGATGGAGAGCTTGGAAAGGCATGAACTTTCATGGCAGTCCCTCAGAGGATGGCTGGTACTTAACCAGTTGGTGTACACAGGCAATCTGCAGAGATGAGTGTGGCCAGAGCAGCTCAGTGACTGAGCCCAGGCCAGTGATAAGGGGAGCAAATATCCTGTGATTTTATCTGGAGTTCAGCAACTTCACATCTGCTCTGTTCTAATTAAAGTAACTGTTTGCTGCCCATGCAGTATCAAAGCACCATTTGTACCTCTGGAGACGCTTTTTCCAGGATATGAGTTCAATTTGAAGGAACTTTTTCTTTCATTTTCTCTATCTCTTCCCTGGTTTGTTTGGGGGGTTTTGTTTGGTTTTCCCCCTCCATTTTATCTAGTCACTATACCACCAAGCAAGTCAAAAGTTTAAGGCAAGAAGGCTTTCTGCTGGAATCCACCTCTTGGAGAAGCACTTGCTCAGTTCCAGTTGATTCAACCTTTTATTCTGCGTATCATAACACACCCCTACATCACAAACACACCTTTCTACTCTCTGGCATCATGCCTAAGAACTGAACTTATTTTCTCTCAAATCTCTTAACAACTGCAGCTGAAAAGCAACAATCCCTTGTACACCCAACGTGGCTCCAGGGCCTTGGAGTTACGGTGCTGCGGTCACACATATTGAGGTGGAGTCCCCCAACAAGCCCTCCTTGTTACAGCATGCCCGAGCTGTCATGTCCTTCGGTTTCACACCCAGCATCTGAAGTCAGACACGAAGGCTTTCAGGGCAGAAGGCAACTTTTAGCCACAGTTACTGCAGAGCTGCTTATACCTACTTCATCTTCAAACACTAAATGGTCTTAAAGTAGACTCATATATGTTTCAGTGTTAACCTAGTGTTAATATTTAACTTCTAAATAATATTTCTTCTATTTGGCACCAGTTCTCACTTCCTGAAAGGGAGATATGGAAGTATTTCAGACATGGCTTCGCCACTCCGTGCTTGAGAGCAGTCAGCGACTTTCACCGGCGCCTCCACCCCGCAAAACCTTTTTCACGCCGTTGCTTTTCGTTGGCCACTCCAGCCTGATCGGTAGCCCCAGCTCTCCGGTGGCCACCACCGTGGGCAACCACTCCTGCCGAGCTGGGCGAGCACCGCCGCGCCTGCTGCAGCCGAACCGTGCGGAGACCGCCGCGGGCGGGGCTCGGCACCCCTCCGGGTCGTCCCCCTCCCTCCCGGCCGCCTCCGACGGGAAAAGCAGTGCTCCCTCCCCTATGCCTGCCGAGCGGAGACGGCGGGGGGGGGAAGGGAGGAGCCGCCTACGTTGGGGGTGCCGGTGGGAGGGCCGGGTCCGGTGGCGCTCCTCCTTCCCCCTCCCCGTCTCTCAGACGCCAGGTGAAAGCGAAGAGAGAGGGAACCGGGCAGGGAGGCGAAGGACGGCGCTGCTTTAGGAGACCGCAAGTGAGTGAAGGAAGGAGCATGGGGAAGGGCTGTCTGCCCCCGGCGGGAGGCCCGGGGCGGTGCGGGAGCCGGGGTACCCCGGTGCGGGTCACGCTGCTGGCCACGCTCCCTGGCCCCGCGGCGCCCGGTGGAGGCGGAACGCGGGGCAACCACGCTGCTTCATTTTTATTTTATTTTAATGATTTTAGAGCGTTTGTAATGGCTGCAGTTTGATCCGACCCCGGCCCTTGCGGGGACCCGCCTCCCGGGGTCACTCCAGCAGCAGCAGCCCGGCACTTCCTCAAGCGCCGGCTCAGCCCCCAGAGAGGAGGGGTGCCCAGGAGGGGGGCCTGGCCGGGTGCCCTGTTTACCCCTGCGGTTACCTTCTGAGAGATGCCAGGGCACTACCCGTCTTGGAAATACTCGGAGAAACATCATACTCGGGGTTTCTTCCCCTTTGGCGCTTCAGGTGGATGTTTCTGCTAACACCCTGTACTTCTACACAAAGCTTAGGCTGGAAGGGCTAAAATTTGTGGAGACCTCAATCTGTAGAGTAATTGCTGCTTTTTTTTTTATAGCTGTGTTAGCTAAAACGCTCTGTAGAAATAGTGGCTGGAGCCAGCAGTAGCCTCAAGACATGTTTCTGGCCTTTTTGATCTGCCCGTACCAGGCCGTACAGCTGCAACCCACGTGGAGCCCAGGAATTGGGGCGCGTTCCCGGAGCAGATCCAGGCTTGACCTGAAGGTTTTAAGACCTGAAGGATGTACAACCTTCCCTGGCAGTTTGGGTTTTAATACAGGATAGTGAGCTGTCCTTCTTGCTTATATTGTCTCTTTGGGGCTAGGCTTTGTTGGTGCTGCCTTCTGTGATAGATTTACGAGTGTTTGTGTTTTCTTATCATCAAACTAAGAGCTCCTGCTCTGAAGAGGAAGCAGGGAAGAGAGTAAGTAGCTTTAGGGAATGACGGAGTGCCAGATCGGCTCCGCTGAGGCCATGGTTTTCCAAGCCAGCACGAAGGGAAGAGTTGCACCCACCCCCTGGGCTGCTCATTTTCACCCATGTCAGCACAAGCATTTGTATGCACAATTAGGCTGGGAAGCTAAAGTAAATTCAAAAAGAAAAGAAAGGAAAAAAAAATACAGCTTGGCTCCCAAATGTTTTCACTGGCACAGGAGGACAGATGAGCCTGTTTCGTTTCTGTAACAGTAACAGCTTGTAGTGGACTAAGCATTGGCAGTAGTATAGTTCTGCCATACCCATGCTCCTGAAATGAAATCACATTCTCTTGCTTAGGCCAGTTGTAGATTTATTTTGTTGTAAAGCTGTTATTGATGCTGAAGAGGGTGACTAGTCGCATTCTGACTTTAATGAAGTCAGTGTTTTTGTTTTGCTATGAATACAGTGCAACGATAACTGTTCTCTATGCCTTGTACAGCCCCTGTGCTAAAAGCCTAATCTGCCTGGGGGACCAGCTCAGGAGCTGCCTCTTGGACACCGTGCCTCCAGGAGAGGCACAGCCCTTCCCTTCCACCAGCACCCCCTGGTCCAAAGCTAGTAAATCCATGTGGCACGCAGCGATGCAATTTCAACATCCCTGGTGATGGTGGGAGAGCCGAAGTGTTTTCCAGTGTCTAACACAATGTCTTTATTTACCAAGGCAAACCAAACCAGACTTCTTGGATTGATAGCAATCTTTGTTGGTTTAGTGACTGTTTGGTGAAAAGGTGTAGGCTGGCAGATCCAAGAGCAGACTAGCAATAGCATTTGTTCCTCAGTGTAAATTAGCCTCTGGGAGTCATATGATTTTGAAGTTGCAGTTTTCTGAGTTGTGGTTGTAAGTTGTCATGATTTCAGAACTTCAGGGCAGACTCCAAGCATTGGTCTGGTGAAACTCCTTGTGAAAGTGACTTTCCCCTAAAAGGATGATCTTGAACTTGTTTCATTGATATAAAAGGATGATTTTGAGGTTTTTTCATTGATATGGACATTCACTGGGGGTGGGGGGTTGTCTATCTAATATGTAACAGATATGCTTTCACTGGTTTCACCTTTGGATCCCTTTTCCTTATTAGAATTTGTCATTACCACCAAGTTTCTATTATCCCTTTGATATTAAATTTTCTATCAGGAGGGCTTGACACTGAGTGTGGCCAAGGCCCAGAGGAGTTTAAGGACCCAGGTCTCCAACATCAGTATTCTGGGAACAGACTTTAAAAGAACCCTGCTGAAACAATTAGATGACTTTGATTTACATTGTACTTCATAATACAAACACTGCATGATATGTAATCAAACAAAATATCAAAAGTCTTCCTGTTGAAATTCTTCCACCGTAAGACTTTATGAAGCATGAGTAACACCTGGAAGTCTGTGGAAGGTAAACCTGGAGCAGGCTGGCTGCTGGGTTGCAAGAGCCTCTTTGCACCTCTGGAAAGAAACCTCAGAATGAACATTGAACTGGGCTCTGCCCTGAAGTAGTATCTTTTGGCACTAAAAACCTCTTTTATTAGCTAATCAGTAACGTAAAGATTGGTTAGTATAAATTCGGCAAACAGGTGAACTTAAATTTTCACTCTGTTCCCAGACATGCTTTATTTAACCTTTAGTTTAATTTCCCTTAGTGGAACCTAAGCCAGTCTGGTCTCACCCTACAGATGGTCCTACAGAAGGTAGGAGCTCTTGCTCCTCACCTGTGACAACAGTTCTTGATTTCTCTGGTTTTGACCTAACTTTCATGCTAAGGGGTTTAACTTCCTATTGTGGTTTTTTTAATTAAAAAAAATAGACTTATGTGCATCTGTTCATATTGTTACATCCCCTCTAGCCTTCTTTGGAAACATTTGGAAAAATAATTCCTGGTTATTCCATGCATTAGAAGCAGCCTGTGTACAGCACCTTTAACTGCGTCTCTGTGACTTGGGTTGCCTGGTATTGCTGCAAGTCTGCAGTAAATGGCAATCAGACGCTTTATGGCCTAAGCATCAACTGCAAAGGTTCATTTCTTGGGGTTCAGTATGACAAGATTCCGAGTGCTAATCCGGTATCTTCTGCCATTGGTTAAATATCATAAATCCTTCCTGCAGCATCAGACACCTCATGCCTACCAGCTCTTTCTTCAGTAATTAGCAGAACTCTGCTGATGATAACCAAAGCTACTACTTTGAGCATCATCTCTAGTTTGGCTTGGCATAACTGCTCACCTGTCCTGGCAGAGGCCTGGTGAGATTTCAGAGGATCTCACCCTGCTGAGACAGGATACCTGCCTACACCTCTGTGCAAGCAATCAGCAGGAACTGCAGTTCCGTGCCTGGGTATTGCTGGCAGAGAGCCACCAAGTTATTTGTCTTACCTCACCCATACCCAAATAGGTAAAACTGCCCTGGTTTTGGTCCCATGGGACCAGGCAGGTGGAACTGCAAGAGTGAACTTTCATTTGCAGTGAAAATAACAACTGTAAGTGTACAAGTTAATTAAATACCTTTGTTCACTGGACAGATTGCCAAAACACAACCCACCCATAACTGCAAGCTTTATGGTGTCCAGACTGGGAGATTAGCACTGTATGGTGGGGAAACCCAGTTAAAGCAGGGCTGTCTCCGCCCAGTTGGAGACACGTGAGCTGAGGAGCGGTTGGAATCAGAACAAACCCCAAAAAATCCCACATGCCTATCTTACAGGCGAGTAATTGCAGGAGCAGAGTCTGGTTCAGGGGTAACAAGATAACACCTCTGAAGTTCTAGCCAAAGCCACTGTGAAATCTTGGCAGCATGGACGTATTTTGAGACTCTGGAGAGATGTTTGTTTCGAAGAGCAGAGGAAAATATCCTTTTTACTTGTTTGTTTTGTTTTTGCAGAGCTCGCATAGATCTTCCCAAAATGATTTCCTCAAATGAATATGGGTCTAATTCCTGGGAGCTACTGGTGACAGTTGATCATCAGCATACAGAGGTACAAAAGGAATTTTTACTACAAGTCACAGGGGATCTTCATATTGGAGGACTGATGCTGAAATTAGTAGAACAAATCAGTGAGTAAAGATCTGCTTAATTTACAGTGTGTTATTAAAATTATATGCGTGGCTTTCCTTTCACAAAAAGAGGCTCCTGCGCATTTTGAAATGACGCTGCCTCACTTACTCCTTTGTAACGGTGCACAGAGCATGGAGGTGCTGCAGACTTGGGGCTTTTAGGGCCAGAACCCTTCCCTGCCTGTCACTACAGCCCCTGTACTGTCGCAGCACAAACAAAGCTTCATCTTGGTTTCACCCAGTTAGACAAATATAATTTAACTAGATGAACTAATCAACACTCTTTCCAGATGGATTGTAGAGGTGGCTGGTTTGCAGGGCAGTTTAGGTAGCTGATACCATCCATGGCAATCAAAGAGACATTATTAGTTGTTACAAAGGCACTTCAGAAGTTACTGTTGCCTGTGCTGTAGTGGCATTCTAGCCAAAAATCTGAGTCACCGCTTTATCCATTGCATATATCTGGTAGGGAACAATTGTGAGAGCAGAGACTGGTGGAGTCAAAAGCTGGGAGATGAAATGTATAATAGTACCCTGTGCAGTCACAGTGAATCAGTACTACAGGCAGTAAGAAAATCTGGGGTTTCTTTAACTCACAGCCAAATAATCATCTGTAGAATGATAGATGCAGACAAGATAAGGATTTGATTATTTTTTTTATATAAGTGCACGGGGTTTTCCTATGCTGCTCATTCTTCAAGTATTGTTCTTCTTCCCGAAATTCTTAAATCTAGAAGCCTTCACTCACCAGCTTCACACAGAAAGGAACCTGTCTGCTACCTTAGACTCACCAACTGGGAACACCATGAGCTATGTGTTGCTCTAGAAATACAAGATTTGTGGCAACAAAAAAACCCCCCGAAACAACTATCAAAACCAACTCCTTGAAACTTCATTCTAGATTGACTTCAGACAAACAAGAGGAGAAAACCTGAACTATAACAAAAAGCTGCAGCAAATAGTGTCAAGAAGTTAAAAATCGGCAACGTCGTTATGTCAGAGTTCTTAGTGCCAACTGAACAGTTTTATTTTCAAACACAGACCTTGAAGGAAACAAAGGAGATGCACAAGATGTTCTTTTCAAAGCCTCCCATTCAATGGAAGGGCATTTTTACAGCAAAACCCTTTGTGATAGAAAAGCTCTACTTGGGTTTAGTGATTCTTATCAAGGAATCCTTTTTCCAGCGTTAAAGCAGGTAGCAAATCTGTGCTACATTTTTGCCAACCTCCCTGCATACTTACATGGTTCAGCCAGCAGAGCAATGGTAGCTGGAGCTCTCACTGGGTCAGAAGACTAATTTTTCACTGCATCTTTAGAACTGGTACTTAACTAGCATGAAAAACTTTCTATATTAAATGGTATCTAAAGTGAATCTCTAACTGCGTGATTTGTGTCAGCAACTCACTCCTGACCCTTTTTTTAGCAAGAAACTCCAAAATAGGTCAGGGCTCTACTGTGCTATCAACACAGTGAGGAGTAGCCTCTCCCTGGCAGAGCTGATGAGGAGGGACAAGAAATGATGCAGGAGACTGAAACAACTTAACCAAGGTCAGACAGAAACTTCCCCTGCTACTACACATCATTGGCATCTGGGAAGTCATCTGATCCTGGCATTCCCATGGAACTGAGAGCAGCAATGCTTCATCTCTTTCCTTATGCATATGCTTCTCACGCTGATCTAGTCAAGGTTTTGGCAACTTTTAGGATAGCTTACTACTCAAAAGTAATCATAGAAAGTCACTGTTCTCCTCCTCCCGTACTCTTAATACAAGTCACGGACAAAGTCTTCTACCTATTTGTTATTCAGCAAGCCTTACTTTATCTGTATGTTTTCAGAGTACAAAATCCACAACTGTCTTTTACTTAAGCAAAATACAGGCAAACCCATATTGGTCAAACAAGATGGTCATCTCTTGTCAGGGCTGTCTTCTCTGAGAAGCTTTTGTAGGCAGCTCTTATCAGCCACACCACCCTGCCCTCCAGCACAGACTAATAGCAGGTTTAATGGCACTGTATCACACCATGCCCATTCTACCTCCCTTACCCCCATCCTGTATGGGGGAGAAGGTCATCTTATTTGTTAGAGACTAACTCTTTCCTGATTGTCACAGGGGTTACTCACAAAATAGTAACTTACTCCCAAAATAGGAATTCCTTTCTTTGATTATTTAACAAATGTTGCTGCTGTAAAGTTGTCTTAAGTGGGCTGTTACATCGAACATCCTTGTTGATCTAGCTGTGCAGCCACAGAGAAGAGCTGAGAACAGCCCCAGCACGATCCAAGTAGCACTGGACCACATGTAGCATCAGATTCAGGAGATGCAGTTTCCCTGGGGATATCTGCAAGATTAAGGCAGCACCACTGTTCAGCACCTAGGTTAACTCTTCAGGGAAAACAAAGTTCCCAGTGACTGCCACAAATATTCAGCAGGTGGGGTCTTGCTCTCAGGAGCTGTAATTGCTACTTTAATGTAAATAAATACTCCTGTTTACAGAACAATGTTTCCAAACAAAGGTTTATTTACTAAATTTCCTCCATAGCTGTTTAATAAACATTTTGTATTTTCCTAGAAATACCACAGGACTGGTCAGACTATGCTTTTTGGTGGGAGCAAAAAAAACGTTGGCTTCTGAAAACCCACTGGACGCTCGATAAATGTGGGGTGCAGGCAGATGCTAAGCTGATATTTACTACTCAGCACAAAATGCTGCGGCTTCGCTTGCCAAACATGAAGACAGTGAGACTGAAAGTCAGCTTCTCTGCTATGGTGTTCAGAGCTGTCAGTGACATCTGCAGAATTCTCAGTAAGTAAAACTAAATGCCCTCTGACAACTAAGTTGGAGCATTTTATTAGGTGACTTTGGTTTATGTGAAGTCTTTACAAAATGGTTTAGCTCAAAGAGAAACTGATTGAGTTGATGCAAGATCAAATGACAGGTGTTTTGGTTTTTAGTATCCAGTGTATATCAGTAATTCTCAGTCTTTGTGATAACTGATACAAACAGTGTCAGGAATGAGTTCTGTGAGCTGCAGGAGTACTGAATAGTCAAAGTCCTGTTGATGGTTTTCTGGGGACCCTTTTCCCCCTTGAGCAGGACTAAGTCCTGCTTATTCTATGCCTTTGACTAAGAGCTTGCGCATATCAATCTCCTGCACCAGCCTTCGCCATAGGCAATTTTACTGCTATCTGCTGATTTATCACGTATTTTCACTAGCATTAATGATATTCAATGTGACCTATTCGTACTCCCTTCAGAAATAGCATGGTTCAAGTGTTCCAAATTTCTGACTTCAGGTCAGGGCATACCTAACTACCCCACTCAACCCCACGAATGGTTGTTATGCTCAGAGGCGATTCCAGAGTCAGAAAGAGTTTTTCCCCTGGTGTTCTCCAATGCAGTTATGCTCACTAAAAAAGCAGCCTCACATCCTGTCAGAGCTCACTCTCACAGCCTAAAGACTTTTGCCTTATAATCTGAATGACTGGACTTTTCCATGGCTACTGCTTTCAATGTCATAAAAATAAAATTCAGATTGCAACATGGAGCTTCCCCAAATGCTATTACCAAACACGGGGTTTTTTTGGATGTAATCTGCTAAGTTTCAAATGTTTTGCCTTGCTTCACTTCCCAAATTGCTGTTGTAGATATTAGACGGTCAGAAGAACTCTCGTTGTTGAAGCAGTCAGAAGATGTGCTCAAAAAGAAAAAGAGAAGAGACAAGAATGGCAAAGAACCAGTTACAGAAGATGTTTTAAACTTGTGTAACTCTCCCGTGAGTTCTGGATTATCAGGTAATGAAAAATCAATAGGATTTTCTTTATTCTTCTGACTGCAAGTCAGAAAGAGGAAGAAACTCTTTGTTGCACAATTAAAGTCAGGGAGAGCCTAGTTTAATGTAGCATGGCAGTCAGAGGGACACAGTTGACCTGAAATCAGTGGCTTCAAGAAAATACTGAAATCTCCAATGTATCAATATTTTTCTGTTGTCTTTTCAAATGTTTTCCTTTCCCTTTTTAAGAGAAGGGACACACTGGAATACTGGTGACCAGCTGTGGCCCTGCACACATGATGTGCTGCTGCTCCTTGAAAAGGTGACGCCACTCTTAAAATGTTCAACAATTTTGGCAACCTGAAAGGAAAAAGGGAAATAAAGGCTTGAAAGTATGTGTTTCCTACCTCTAACACAGCTGAGAGATCTCACAGAAAAAGAAAGCACACTTCTGTTCCTGAGGTCACTTCTCCTGTGAAAGGACAAGTCTCTGTAAACACAAAACAGGAAACTGTCTTGAAAGAGAAGGCTTAGTCTTTTATGTTGGCAAGTGGTAGACTACTGAAGATGGAAGGCAGTTTTCCCTGGAATAATGCGTTACCCACTTAACTTGCAGGAAGTCCAGGTTTATATAGTAAAACCATGACACCTACTTATGACCCCACCAGTGGGACACCAGCTTCTTCTACAATTACGTGGTTCAGTGACAGTCCCTTGACTGAGCAGAACTGCAACTTCCTTGCCTTAAGTCATTCCAACTCCTCTCCAGAGACACTAGCAGAGATGTACCAGCCTCGGACTTTAGGTGACAAAGCCAGACTCAATGCAGGGTAAGATGCCTCTCTTTGAGATCTTTGTTAGCTGGCTTAACCAGGGTGGCATTAATCCAGCTTTTATAGTGTAAAGCAGAATTTGAAAAGAAACTCCGGAATATGTAAGGCTGTATTGATAGATAAAGACATGTTTTGATCTCGTTTTTTGTTTCAGAAATATTTAGGGGTTTGGATCTTTTTTATCCTTATTCAGTGTTCTTGGTTAGACAGTGTTGTTTTAAAGTGATGAATGATGTAATTGTGCAGGCTTTGGACAAAATTCCACTGTTAAGTAAAGAGAAATCCAGTGAAGTAAGTAGCAGGGTGGGCAGAGCTGAAAGACGATTTGGATAGCAGGCCCTGAAGGCTTTAACTGGGCACTCAAAATGCACATGTGGATACATTCAGCAAAGCTCTGCTGCATTAGCAATAGGTGACTTCTTGAATTGCATGCAAACATTGTTTAGTGTATGCCATCGAAGAACACGGAGCACTTGGGGGGTTGGTGGTGCAGGTGTCTGAGAGGCTTTTCTCTCTAGCATTGAGCTATGGATTGTCATTTTTAGATTGGTGGAGCGTTTAACAGTGACACTGATAATTTCCTTGGATTTCACTGGAGAACAGAACTAGCTACAATTATAAACTAGCAAATGCTGAGATGAAAAGCAGGAGTTCTAGATATACCGGTATATTTTTGCCCTGGCTGAAATGAACCTCGCATTTCTGGAGATGAAGAAAAAATCTTAGAAGCTTACTGACATAGGTCACCCCACGACTACGTACTGCTCAGTTTCTAGCAGTATCAAGTATCTCCTGATACTTTGAGTAGTGGTGGAGTAAAAATAGGAAGATTTAGGTATCATGTTCATGCAGTGAAAGTTGGAAGTCCATATGAAAGTTCCACCTTCTCAAGTTATATGAATTTTCCCCAGACTTGTAGGAATTAACACTGTTCCCCTTTTGTTTTACAAGTACATTGGAGCTCTGCAGGTGTGATAGTTTTTCCTGTACAGATGAATCTGTGGGTTGTTTTCTTCCACAGCTGGCTAGATTCATCTCGATCACTTATGGAACAAGGCATTCTGGAGGACGATCAACTTCTTTTACGCTTTAAATATTACACTTTCTTTGATTTGAATCCAAAAGTAAGAGTTTTGTTTTTATTGCTATTCATTGTTTGCCTGCTTTCATGTCAAGGAGCTGTAATACAAGGATACTGAATTTTAGTTAGGATTTGTTACAGGCCCTTCAGAGATCAAATCCAACTTCTTCCCCTCAGCTAAGGCTGCACTTTTCCCCTTTGGACACTGAATTACCATTCCTCTCTTGAAATAAGATCTTAAGTATAAAGGTGAGATCTGAAGAGCACCAGAAAGAACATCCAGCTTTCCAGAGGGGCTGTTTTACTTTCTGCCTCCTTTTAAGAGGAAAAATTAAGGGGAAAATTGAACCAACTGAACCTTAAATGACATAAAGCCCCAATTTTGAAAAAAAAACTTTAAAATTACTTTCATGTTCCGCTGCCCTTCACTGAATATCCAGCTTTTCTCAGACAAAGCCCTCAGAAGAGCACTCAAGCGCTTACATTTGTTTCAGTAGCACTGGGTGATTAAGTAACTTTGAAAAGTTCAGCGGAAGTGTTTTAAGTCCCATTTGAAAACAAGACTTAGTCTTCAAAAATCACTGAAATTGTTTTCTTGAGTTGCCTCTTGTGTGCCTTTATTGCCACTAAAAGTCAGTCACAGTGGTTACCTCTTTTGGAAGAGGTCATGGTCCCATCAGAGGTTTATCCTCCCATCAGCTACCTTTCAGCAGCTCTGGGGCTTGGATATTTCTGTGAGTCACTTCAGCTTATTAACCAAGTCGATAATAAGGAACAATCACTATCCAAAAAGATGGATAGTGAATTAAAACAGTTCACAGCAGGATCTGACAAATGTCAATCCAGTGCATAGTTAAGAGCCAGAACCGAAAAATCCAAGAGGGGAAGTGAGTAGTCCAAGTTTCTCTCTTTTAGTGCTAGCATGCTGTTGAATGTCACGTTTGTATCAGCCATGACACCCTATCTGCACTCTCACACTCTTAGTGCAGTTTCACATTTCACTTAAGAGAATCCACAAAAGGGTATGTCTTAATTTCGCTGTCCTGCCAGCCAAGGACTCCTGATTAACTTTCTGTTGGATCAGCAAGCCACTCTGACCCTACACACAATGACACAAGCTAGTGCAAGGGAAGGATGAGAACATAGAGCAGGGCAGAGGTGGGGGGAGGAAGGGCACAACCTTTATGCCTTCAGCCCAGGCATTAGATCAGCTGCAGCTGACCATGAATCTGTATCTTGATGGCCATTAATGACCAATGTTCTTCATTTTTGCTACAGTATGATGCGGTGCGAATAAACCAAATATATGAACAAGCTCGCTGGGCCATCCTGTTAGAAGAGATTGACTGCACAGAGGAAGAAATGCTGATCTTCGCTGCACTACAGGCACGTACTTGGCCTGAGTTGCAAAACCAGTTCCCCCAACAGGCAGGCACAAGCTTGCACGGGACCAGGACAGAGCCCAGGCCAATAGATCTGCTTGGATGGGGGGTCTGCTGTTTGCATGAGAAACAGCAAGCAGCATCTACCAGCTAAACCTGCTGAATTCAGGAGCAGCACACCTCTACTCAAACTGACACATACAGTGCTGGAACCACTGACTAACACGATCCAAAGCAAACCGTACCCAGGATGTAACTATGGTACCAGTCTGGTGGGAGGAGGATTATTAGGAAGTGTTGTTTCCCATCCCAGCTATCAGCCTGTCAAATATTCTGCCTGAAATTTTCTCTAATATATAAGTACCTATACTCACAACAGAATGAAGAAAGCCATAGCACATTGTGACCATAGGGATGCCATGGAGTACACAGAAATCTAACATGACCTAGCGAGGCGTAGTGCCTGTAGGTAGTAAAGCACAAACATTTATTAATAATAAATTACTTCCTTTTAAAGGTAAACAGAGCTGCCAAAAAATCCATGGCCTGCCACCACAGAACGTAACAGAACCAAGTTTTCACCTGGTATGGATGGCATGTATGGCTGAGAACTAGAGCTGCAAATGTTAGGTCTGAGAGAGCCCCACTGAACAGGAACCATTATACAGTGAAGAAAAAACAGCACTGGCAATTAAAATAGGAAGGTGTTATCAGCAGTTGCACTGGAGATGGTAGCAGACACACCTGTTTCCTTGTGACAAAACCCACAGCTCTGTGCTGCAGAACTTTATGCAGTTGTCCAAGACCCAGAAGACCAAATGGCTTATTTATTGATACACTGTCATTGAGTGTTGCTAATTGACATACTGACTGTTTGATGTTTTATTTTAGTATCACATAAGCAAGTTACAATTATCATCAGAGGTACAAGATTTCACCTGTGAATCAGAAGTAGATGAAGTAGAAGCTGCACTTTCTAATCTGGAAGTGACCCTGGAAGGTGGAAAGCTAAGTAGCGCTTTGGTATGTCCTTTCAGATCCCAGAATTGCTTTCACTGTGTGAAATGCATTGACTCTGAGGAGCCTATCTGGTTCCGGAATTTTTATCAGTCAACAGATGATTATAAGTGCATGGTACTAAAATTATTTCTAATTATTCCCGATAGGAGGACATCACAGACATCCCGAAACTTGCTGATAATCTCAGGCTAGTTAGGTGAGTTATTAAAACTAATAATGAAACATAGAAAACAAAAAGCTTAACCGTACAAGAGATCTCTTGAGTTTTTCATTCTAATCTACCCTAGATCCTAAGGCTGTAATTCAATACTAGATAGGTCTAACTAGCCTAAAATCATCCTCTTCGAGTCCTTCTCTTACTGCTTCAGAGCAAGATCCTCAGCAAATCTTTCTAGCTCCTGGGGTGCCAGTGTAGCTATACTTACACATATTAAAAAATCAGGCTCTTTATATTTCTGAGTACTTGTCAATCACCATCCCTAAACACAGGAGTCTACAATTTTGTTTTCAAACAGATCTTACTGGGTTTTGCCAATGAAAAACTAGAAAAAAACCCTTTCAGCTCTCCCCAAGAAGACATTCTGAAAGCAACCCTGGGGAATTATTTAGGTTTTTAAACAAAAGAAACAAACAAATTAACCCTTTCTAACCAAATATAAAGTCTCTTTTTCTCTAATCTGAAAATGAGTTTCAAGGTGAAGGATGATAAACCAGCTCGGTAAAACCTCACCTAAATAAGTAAACTGAGGAACGTACAATTCTGTGATCCCACTACAGTATCTTACTGTATGGGTTATTTAAACGACTGGAGTGACCTCAAGTCTGTAATGCCTTTTATCACAGGCTTCATGTTTTAGAAAGACAAAGATTTCCGTTGCACAAATATTTATCATTCATTCTGTTGGCAAGTGCTATCTGTAGTCAGCAAACTGAAAACTGCAGTCAAAAACGGTTAACTGTTGCTAAGGACGGTTAATTATTGATTCCCAAATAAGAAACTTTATTTGACATTCAAATTACTAAGGTGGCTTAAGATGAAAGGGAACTTCAGCCTTTTAAGTTTTGTCAGTTACTGCCTCTAACAATGGAGTGTTTATTTTTCCTCAGCAGCAGCAGAGCAGTTTGCTTTTAAAAGCTTTCAGCGGTTATTTTGCATCATATACATGATAGATTCCTTACTAAACCTAAGGCATTGTAGAAACTAGGTAAGGTGTAAAGCATTTCTTTAAAGGAACAACAACATTTTGTTACTGTAATTATTTGCTTAACGGTAAGCACAAATGCAAAGCTCTGCACGTCACACTGCTGGGTCTATTCATATAGTGAACTTTTATTCACATTTATTCACTGCAGGTAGTACATTAGCACACAAGTAAATACTACTTTCAGGTGGGTAACGATATTGTGGAGAATTACAATAAAAATTTTAAAAGCTTTCAAACTTTTCTTGGATAGAAAAACAATCTTGTTTGTCTAAAGAAAATACAGTCCCTTATTTTTTAGGAATGTCACTGTACTGGAAAATGGAAAACCAAAATATTTTGCTGTTTTGAAAATCCAAGTTATTTGTTTTAATTTAAACATAAATCACCATTCTTTTAGAAAGGATTCTAAACTAGGATTTCTAGAAAGGGTCTGGAGAAGGCAAGAGTGGGTACAATAAATCAGTGTTTTCCAGATAGCTATATGCTCTTTGTACCATCATCTCAGACTTGAAGGGAAGTACTAAATAGACAGTGGATTTTTTTTCTTTTATCTTCTCTCTAACTTCACTGTTGACCTCTGCAGCTAATTGTGAAGTATTTCTCTACTAAAAGAGTTCTAATGCCTCGTTTTCTCTCCTGAAGTATGTGGAACCTGGGTTTTTATCTCTTCCCCACCCGCCCCCACCTTTTCCCATGGCTTTGTTAGTGTATTCTTAGTAGAGTTAATTATGATTTTTCTCTCTCACCGAAGAGAGGTGGGGCTGGCACGATGATTATGTTTGACCATTAGTATCTATCAGTTAACTCACAATTCTGAAGTAGATATTTTTAAATTTACTCTATGAAAGAAATCAGCTTGCACTAACAAAGTATTGCAATTAAGTAATTAAAATGAGGATTATATCCATCTACATACATGTGTGAGGCGCTGGAATAACACTGCCCTGGTGGAAGAAGATGTTTTAAATTAATTACCTTCTTTTGGAGTGCTAGAGAACCTCTATAAACTTAGTGAAGGAACACTATTTTGCTGTATTAGATACTGTTGAGGTAAAGCCAAGAAGATGGTCATTTCCTGTTACTGTTCAATGAATACAAGTTATTTTTATGGGTGCAAATCACATAGATAAGGAGCTGTGAGATACCGAAGCTAATTCTGGTGCATGGGCAGGAACTAGTGGGTTACATTAGCACTACTGAGTTGATGTGAAAACCAGAATTAGTCTTGGTTAGAAGGGAATGCCTTTAATTTAGGAATGGAAAAAGTAAGAAAATCACATAGGGGTGGAAGAAAAAAGAAAAAAAAATAGAGAAATCACAGGTGGGATTCAGCTCATAGCTGGGTAAAAACCACATCCACACCCAGAAGAACTTGGGTGCCTGTGGGTTCCAGGCCTTTGCCATGTCCCATTAACGCAACCATGAGTAACCCAAATGAAGCCATATGTACATGACCTAACCTCAAAGCAATCTGAGACCTACAGTAACACTGGTGAGTGACTCAGCAATTCCTACCTTTCACTCTAAACAAACTTCATTTCTTTATTTTTTATAGGCAGAGGAGGCTGACCCTCAGAACTATCAAGCCATACTGGTTTGTCTTTAAAGACACTTCAATATCTTATTTTAAGAACAAGGAATCCGCCCTGGGAGAACCTATTGAGAAACTAAACCTAAAAGGTAAGGATTTTCTTTTCTTTCCTTTTTCTGTTGTGTTCGTGAACTGAATAAATCCCAGCAAGACTCAGAAAGGCAGGCACAGGAGCATTTAGTCGTGAAACTTTCTCCATTTTTGGGACTCCTAAGCAGGCAGACCACATCTGCACAAGATGCCTAAACAAAAAAGGATCCAATAGCTTAGCCCAAACCGAGATGATCTGGAACTGGCTCATAAAAAGCCATGTACCGCTGAATTCGATGAACGATGAGTCAGGGAACGTGATCTGTGTGACACACTTATTTCCAAATATTTTCATTCTGTGTTAAATAGCACTCACTAAGAATCATTCTTTAGTATTAAACAGTACATAAACTAGGGATGTTGTAATTAAATAAATATATTCCTTCCCGATTCTCTGTGATCTAGGATGTGAAGTTGTACCAGATGTGAATGTTGCCTCAAAGAAGTTTGGAATCAAATTACTAATTCCTGTTGCCGATGGCATGAACGAAGTATATTTAAGATGCGAAAATGTGAGTAATAAAAGAGGGGAAAGTTTGTATTCTGCATTTGTTGGCAGGTTGTCCAGAAGACCCGTTGTCTCATTCTAGAATTTGTATTGAAAAATAAGGACGCTGCAGAGAGTTTATTATCTATGTGTTTAGTATAATCTAAGAAGGACATGGTGGTCTAACAAATACTTTATGATTGAGGGGACAAAAGGACAGCAATCCTATGTTTATCATCAGTTTCCAAGTAAAGCTGCTGGGAAGAAAAACAACTATCAGAAAAGTTAAAAGAAATTAGAGTATTTTGCTTCAGTGTTTTCAGAATACTGGGGTTTGGGGTTTGTTTTCTTCCTTTTTTCCTAATTGCAACTCTTCCCATCCAGATGAGGGTAGTGTGACAAGGATCTTGCATTTGTTTTCCATTTCAGTTTGCTTCATTTGTATTGGAATGTATCGATCCAAATTGTGTTAAAATTCGGTTTATTAGGTGGCAAATAGTCATGCAGTAAAATTCCCAAGAGAATCTATTCCAAGGTACTGGATTCCTTTGAAAAGGACAACCGTGCTGTGGTAATTATACATCCATGCGGATTAAGCAGAGGATCTCTGGAGTAAAAGAGGTGTGGGCAGTTGCTGTCTTCATAAATTGTTTGTCCAGAAATATGGAACAATTCTCTTTGTTGCAGGAGAATCAGTATGCTCCATGGATGGCTGCTTGTGTTTTAGCCTCAAAAGGCAAAACAATGGCCGATAGCTCTTACCAATCTGAGGTCGAGAAGATTCTTTCATTTCTAAAGATGAAGAACTGGACCATGTCTTCTCAGGCTGCGTGTGATCCAGAAAACATAGATATGAAACCAGAATGCTTCATCTCGCTACGTTATAACAAAAAACACAAGTCCAAGCAGGTATCCTGAGCATGGCTTGATGAATGGAGATGGGTGGTTCCAATGATTGCTTGGGGGTGAGGCTAGATCAAAGCAGTGTTTAGAAACCACACAGTAGAATCAACTTGCAGTAGTCATTTGTCCCTTTGCAAGAAGCCTTTTGTTTAAACCAAACACAGGGGGAGGTCTCTTGGCATTTCTTCCAAGTATTTGTCCTACATCCTGGACAGTCTGGAGAGCTGGGCAGGGAGAAACCAGATGAGATTCAACAAAAGCAAGTGCAGAGTCTTGCATCTGGGAAGGAATAACCACTTGTATCAGTACAGGCTGGGGGATGACCTGCTGGAGAAGAGCTCTGTGGAGAAGGACCTGGGGGTCCTGGTGGATGACAGGTTGGCCATGAGCCAGCACTGTGCCCTGGGGGCTAAGAGAGCCAATGGGACCCTGGGATGCATCAGGAGGAGTGTGGGCAGCAGGTCGAAGGAGGGATCCTCCTCCTCTACTCTGCCCTGGTCAGGCCCCACCTGGAGTATTGTGTCCAGTTCTGGGCTCCCTGGTATAAAAAGACAGGGATCTCCTGGAGAGAGTCCAGAGAAGAGCTACAAAGATGATGAAGGGCCTGGAGCATCTCCCCTATGAGGAAAGGCTGAGTGAGCTGGGACTGTTCAGTCTAGAGAAAAGAAGACTAAGGGGGAAACTTATTAGGGTCTATAAATATCTTAAGTATGGGATGCAGGGGGAAATGGCCAGCCCCTTTTCAGTGTCTGTGGGGACAGGACAAGGTTGGAGCAAGTTGGCTGCAAGTTGGAGCACAGGAAGTTCTGCACCAACATGGGGAAGACCTTTCCCCCAGTGAGGGTGAAGGAGCCCTGGGACAGGCTGCCCAGGGGGTGTGGAGTCTCCTTCTCTGGAGAGATTCCAGCCCCATCTGGACGCCGACCTGTGCAATATGAGCTGGGGAGCTGCTTTGGCAGGGGGGTTGGACCCCATGATCTCTTGAGGTCCCTTCCAACCTCTATGATTCTATGATCCACACCACCTCCAAGTCACTCACGAGGTTCTCCTCCTGATTACGCTGACCCTGGAAGTCTCTTGAGAGTTAGAAGGGAAAGCTTTTTAAGGTTTTTTAAGTTAGTCTCCTGCTCTACCTAACCCCTTGTCCACTGCTTTTGCCGCAGAGGAGTTCAGCCTACCCATCCTCAGACAGCCTCCAGAGCAGCATGCTGGAGCTAGACCCAGTGCAGCACAAACCCAGATGCTGATACCTTCCTGCATTGTTCTGCCCTTGTAGCTCAGGATGTGTTCCCAAGTGCTCTCTGCCATACACCTGCATGAACAGTGACTACCAAATGTCTGAACATGGCATCAGAGCTAATGCTGTTTGATTTAGTGAAAGCAAAAGTATTTTTATTCTCCAGCCAGCCGAAATCTTTCTCTCTTCCTGTGTTTGTTTCCCAGTTGGCTGCTCGTATTCTGGAAGCCCATCAAAACATATCCCATTTGAGTCTAGTGCAGGCCAAGCTGCATTTCATTCAAGCATGGCAGTCCCTGCCGGAGTTTGGCTTATCCTACTACATTGTAAGGTAATCACACTGTTACAGCCATGTCAAGCTGCACCAACGTGTTTGCAGTCAGGGAACACAGACCTTTTTTAATACTAGTCACTTCCATATTGCTGTTTTTTCTTAAGCAGTAGCAGTCAGGTCCAGTAGACCTGTGGGGTTTTGCCTGAAGTAACTTACCACTAGGATTAAACCCTTATTGACAAAACCACACTAGAATGTAAAACATGCGTGCCTTGTTGGTGTTCTCAGGTTTGCGATAGATGTGTCCACTCCGACACTTGCTTATTGGATTGATCAGATTTTTAGATTTTAGATCAGATTTTATGATAAATTTAACAAGAAATCAGATCACATTTTATTTTGCTGAACGTAATTTCTTTGACCTTGCATTGAGAAAACAGCAAACAAGGAATAGGGCAGTGCTCTGACCTGCATTATTTTCACTTGAGAAATGACCAAAAAACCTGAAAAGTACTGACACAACCATACTTGGAGGCACCTTCATTGGTGCTTAACACCTCTTCCAGGGGTACCTGGGGATCTTTCTGTGGCATAAACTGAACCATCAGGGAACCATTCTCTGGCCACATCTCAGGCCACATCTGTTCTGTTACACTCTCCACCCTCCCAAAACCCAGTAGCCTCAGGTGAACTACCAGATAGTGTTGGCCCATGATGTTCCAGCTCCTGAGCTAAACCTGGGAGTCATATGAGAGAGCGCTGCTTGGTTGAAGCCAGAATTCTGCCCAGGGCTCTTGTAACAATTGAACAGAACATATTAACATCGGTCAGATGAGATTTCTTCCATCTTTCAGCAGAAGGGTAGAGGCAGGTAGATTCTTTACCTAAGTAATCTTTTCCTAGTGATAGCCAACTTGGAAATTTCTGCCCCCAAAAAGTTCTGATACTTTTATAATTATTTTTCATCTCTAATCAGAAGACAGTTGAAATGGCTCAATATTTCTGTACTCAAACTTTCATATGTTGCTAACAGTTATTTGAAGAAGTTAACGGTGATATATGACATAAAATACTACATATACCTTTATATGCTTATGTAATTTAGTTGAATATAACTAAAAGAACACGTTTCAACATTAGGGAAGTGAAGCAAGGGAAATTACTGTTGACATTTTTCCAGTAAAAATATAACCAAATTCATGCATTTTGGCTGGACAGTATTTTATAGCAGACAACAATGAACTGGAAAGGTTTTAGCCAAGTCTACCTGCCTGATTTTTTTCCATCTCATACCATAGCTCACCAGCCTGCATATTTGCTTTATAACAGATACTGTTCTAAACAAGGGTGCAAGCTTTTCTTGGTCTCAGGTTGTTGTGACTTTTCCCACATTTTTTTGCTCTTTCAGAGGAGGGCAGGTGAAATGTTTCTCTACACACTGCAAACCAGACCTGCTCAAAGGCTTTGCTGTCCGGGTTTTCTCTTTCAGGTTTAAAGGAAGCAAAAAGGAAGATGTGCTTGGGGTGTCCTATAACAGGCTGATACGAATAGATATAGCCACTGGAGATCCTATCACAACATGGAGGTTCTCCAACATGAAGCAGTGGAATGTCAACTGGGAAATACGCCAGGTAAAACTGGAATGGCTCTCTGCATTCAGTCATTGCCTTTCAGACACTGGAGGATGCTTTCAGAAATTCTTTTCAAACCTCAAATTGAGAAGATTTTGAATGCGTTGTGACATGTTATTAAATAATCTGTCTAAAATTTTTCTTAATTGAGTCTGTAGTCAAAAATTCTCCAGTTTAAAAAGTTCCTACCAGGCTTATTCTTTATAAGTTGCCCTTGATTTTGAAGGGATGAAATGCAGAGACACCAAGGTAAATTTCAACCCATTATATTTATTCCTCTGTCAGTAAAAATCTCATTTTAACTCTCTGTATAGTCTAGCTTATGCATTATCCTCTAAACTGTGGTGATTCAGTCTCTACTACAGACTGAGGATAAGGGAACACAGTTTGTTTTTCAAATCCCAAACAGATTCCAAGGCCACAGTGTGAGCTCCACTCTATCAATATGTGGTCCCGAGGAAGGAGCTCTAATGTGTGATTTATACAGGGGTGCTCCTGTGTGAGTCATACCAGGGTGCTCCTGACCCTGACAGAGGATGCCCAGCAGTCCACTGGAGAGTTTGAATTTGAAAGCTTGAAGCCAGCTCTATAAATTGTAAATTTCTGGGGTGGAACTAGTGTGACCTGATGTAAATTCAACCAGACAGGAAATTGTTCTTGCTTATACACTTTCCCCCATCCATCTGCAGGAGCCAGGACAGACCAGATACAATCGCTATTGCTCTCCTGCAGCATGCCCCGTGCCAGAGCCTGTCATTCTGGGCTTGCTTTAAATCCCTCTCAAAAAAAGCAGAATCCACCCTCGGCATCTAAGCTCAGTTTTTTAAAACTGACAGTAGTTGGAAATCAAAACCTGCCCCCCCCCCACCAAGCAGATTTAAGGTCAGCACATAACAATGAACAGTATTAAACATTATTTATTAAGCGTACAAAGAGTCAGGAGCGCCATTCCTGCTGTTCTCATCGTTCTCAATATGCCACTAGAAAACACCCTAGTTAGAAGCATGTTTTTGTTGCCTGTCTAATCAAGCAACGAGACTTTGACCACGAGAGGGCCCTGACGGAGCAGGAAATAAAGCAACAAGCAGCCAAACCGGGAGATCTTGGTTATCAGACAGGTACTGCTCTTACTTCGGTCCCTGATTTTGCCATATGTATTTTCTTTAGGTTGCAATCGAGTTTGACCAGAATGTGTCTATCGCTTTCACATGCCTGAGCGCAGACTGCAAAATCATCCATGAGTACATTGGGGGTTACATCTTCTTGTCAACCCGCTCCAAACAGAATGAAACACTGGATGAAGATCTGTTCCATAAACTAACTGGAGGTCAGGAATGAGCTGAAGTAAACTGTTCCCTCTGCCTGCCTCTCCCCACAGCTAAGAAAAACAGAGATTAAACAACAACAAAAAAAATCTCTGGTTGGTAAGCACTGGATAATAAATACTGTACATGTCAATCCATCTTGTAACATGACTGGACTGATAAATCTTGAAGCTGAGGTCACTGGATGGACAACTCCATCATCAGTACCAAGAAAATTAAATCATCTTTGTTTCGCTTTTGTACAGCTGGAAGTTTTTTAATAAACAGTGTCTAACCACTGGGAATTTTTGAATCTAGTGTTTTTTAATTGCAACAATCTGTTTAAGCATCCTGAGCAAGTATATTGAGGACATTTTACAGCAAATTTCCTTCTCTGTTAAAGCCATACAACTCCCATGTTAGGAGGCCAGCAGCTAGCAAAACTAAAGCTGACTAAATACATATTTAAAAGCTACGTTACTTGTCTAACATTTGGACAAGGAGCAGAAAACATTCCATGAGTGTCGCAAGGTCCTGCAGGCTGAGCTATCACACCCCAAGCTGTAATTACACAAGTGTTCAGAAGTGTAGCACCCCTCACCCACTTCATCCACTTAGGTAGTTCCCATAAAGCCAAAGGAGCTACGAGACCCCTAAACCAAAGCACTGATACTGGCAAACCTTGACCCAAAATGTTGATCTTTAGACAAACTCTGTTGATTTCCAGATTGAAAACAAAGCTTAGGTACTACTTAAAAATCATTTGCTTGTTCAAAAAGGCCTCTGAAAGTAGGCATTCCTGTTTTCCATCCCTGTTACTCTGACCCACGGTGACACCTAACTCTAAACTAAACTTGCTGATGAGTAAGGAGCTGAAATGCTTGTAGAAATGATCTTACTCACGTACGTGATGCCGATTACAAAGAGGTTACTCGGTGATGCTATGCCTGGAGCAGCCAGCTCTGTCTGATGGACCAGAGCCACAGCATCCACCGAGCATAAAGGCATTTGGCTCTGCCTGGCATTGCATACTGATCAGTAAAGCACGGAGAGAATGAAGCGAGGAGGATTCGTGAAACTGCTGGACAAACCAAAACTGGTTTCACATACCTAAAGGAATACAATGCACGGGTGCTGTCATGTCACCCAGAGGTGCCGCAGAAGTCACTGTATAATTCCTAACCCTCACAGGGACGGGGTAGCCCTGATTTTTCTGTTGTGTCCTCTGCTTCCTCCAGTGCCTGTCAGTAGGCTGCAGCAGAATTGCTCCAAATTTGTGCCAGTTTAAACAAATTATAGCTTTATGTTTTGCAAAAGAAAGAGCCGATACAGCCTGCTTCCCAGCCCTCTGTACTTCCCTGTCCACAGCACTTACTACACAGGGGCTGTGGGACCATCCACTTTTCCTTCAGTAGAGGATTTACTCACTACTCGCTTGACACAGGCCAAGTATTTTCCTCATAGTGTGAGAACCATCTATAACAGTTAAAATCCAGACACTCAGAATATTTAAAACCTGCACTTCTTCCAGGCCAGCCCTCTTCCAGAATTGGCCTCCACTTTGGGTACTGAGCTGGAGTTGGGATGGAGCCCCTCATGTAATAATGACAGCTTCCCATAAATTGTTCACTGGGAAGCACAGCCCCGGGCCTGCCGCTCTCACAGCAGAGCTGCTCACGCCACCATTGCTCCATAGTTGCCACCTGTCACCTAAATGACCTGACCACATGCAGGCAGAGATAAGGGAACTTTGAATGCTCTCCTCTGAGGAGTGTGTGGTTCATTTTACCACCTAAGCAAATGCGCCCACTTGCAGTCCAAGTTGTCTAGACTGGAATTTCAGAGAAAAGAACAAATATTTCTGTTTTCTTTCCTGCCCCTCCCTCAATCTCTCTCCATGTGTCACTGCCTTTCTAGTAAAGCCTTCCTGCGGCTCTGCAAGGGGGAGCTCTGCCAGCTCATCCCAGCTGGCTGCAATCCCCACCCGTGTCATTTTAGTTTTATGGGAACGGTCCCTTACTGCTGTCCTGTCTCCATGCTGCTTCAGATCATCACCTACCATTCTCCTCACTCCACTCACCTCATAAGGCTTTGTCATGACAGCTACGGGACACGTGGGAAAGGAATATATTTTTACCCAGCTGCCTTCAGTGCTGCACAGGGGTAGGGACACTAGATCTATTTCCTACAAGCAGCCCCTGGAGAGGTCAGAGCAGGAAGCACAACACAGGGCTCTGCTCCTGAGAGGTAGCTTGCACCAGCCTGCTCTGCCTGGTACCCTCACCAAGCCAGCTCAGGACCCTCCACGGCATCAAGTCATCTTTCATCCCTCCTCACATCACCAAGCATGTCCCAGCCAGACTCCAGACATTCCCCTTAATGCGCATGGGGTACCACACCCTCCCTTACTCATGCAATAACTTGATTAAACTCAGCTTTTGCTTGTGCATGCCACCTGATTTGTACATGGGGTTAGTATAGTAACCAAGTTATTAATTACACAGTGCCAGATGTGCGATATGTTTTAGAGAGAGCGAAAGCAGGACAAGGGTGTTTGCCCTGAAATTTCGCAACGCAGAGACAAAATCCTGGACAGGAATGTTGTTTAGATGAAAACAGAAACCTTTAGGAAACCAATACCTCGGCTCAGCGGTAACCCTATCATTAACCTGTACATCGTACTTAATGAAACCAAAGTCAGGTCAGGGTAAAATAGATGTCAGATGGTGGCTGTCTATTCTTACAACAAATTCCATAGGGGATTTCACTGCTGCCTTCAGCGTGTGTTACTGCAACGGACAACACACCCACTCAGTAGTTTTTTTCTGAAACCTCAGGGTAAATAATCCTGTTCTTGCATTCTCTCCCTGTTCTCCAGTAGGAAAATGCCTTGCTGGTGCTTGCTCTGTGAACTGACCTGCAAAATACTTCTTTTATTTTCGTTGGTGGCCTTAAAAGCCATTCTCCAGATTTTTTTCAGGGCATTTTCATTCTTAACCATCACTTGGATTCTGGCCCAGTGAGAAACATTCATCTCTTGAACTTTATAGCCTGGTACCATCCTCGCCTTCTCCTGCTCTCCCCGTGGTTTTGCTTATCTCAGTGTCACTAAGGAATGCAGGGCTCACCCCCCAGCATTCCTGCAGGCACAGGGGTTTTGTGCAGCACTGAATCAGCCCCGAGGAGGGGGGTCTGCTTCAGGTCTTTGTGAAAAGGCTGTGAAAAAATGCCTGCCCTTACTAAACGTTCCCCCAGGCTGCCGTTCAAACTCTTAGAAAAGTAAAAAAAGGAGAAGAATAACCTGAAGAAATACAGCGACATGAAAAGTGACTAAAGGGACTCAGGAAGGGGAAATCTCTGCTGGCTGCTACTGGATTATTTTGGAGAACCTGGTGAGAGAGGGCTGCTGTCTGCCCTGGGAAACTACTGGATTATTTTGGAGAACCTGGTGAGAGAGGGCTGCTGTCTGCCCTGGGAAACTTTCACCAATACCCGGGCAGCTGTTTGAGATGTAGCACCATAGCAGCAATATTCCAGATTACTGGAGATTGCAGCTAGGCAAAGAGCTGGGAAAATACAATGCCTGCCTCAAAAACTGGGTATGCAAAACGTAGAAGCAAAGGTGGAAAATAAAAATCACAAAATCGCGTATTCCAAGGATGCTCTGCTTCTCACAAGAGGTTCTCCCCATGGCTCAGAAATCAAGCGCCTCTGGGCAAAGATTCCACCTCCCTTCCACCTTCACTGAAATGAGTGGCCCACTTGCTGGGCTGCTCTTCCAGTTTTACAAGGCTCCTTGTCTCAGGCTCCAAAATGAGGTCAGTATGGTTGAACACATTAAAAGGCAGCATTGGGCTTTCCAGGATTCATGGGGTACATTTTTAAGAGATTAAAGCCCATGCAATAACCAATGAAAATTCACTGTCTGTAAATACCGGGCTAAGGGCAGCAAACCCAATAGCCCCACTCAACGGCCCAAGGCAAAGCGAGGCCACCTCCCTGCTCCCAGGCTTCTCACAAAGAGGAGCTTTGCAGCCAGGAGATCCATAAAGCCAGAGAGAAGGCAGGGTTTGCACCAGCCTGGAAATGCCTGGACTTTCCTCCTATTTTTCAGACTTCCAAATTCTTCCCATTTTTTTTAACCTGCTCCAATTTGCCCTTTGAACCTAAAAAAGAACAGATCTGGGAGCTACCTGCTGGTGCGCACGTGCCTGGCCTGGACACTGTCCTGAGCACAGGCAGGCCTGACAGCTGCTCCACCCAGGATTAATCCGTGGGATTAGCCCCACATCTAGGAAACTATTTGTCTTGCCTTAGAGCTGCTCCACACGGGAACAATATGTGCATCTCACCCAACCTCCAAGGGAACCGCAATGGCTCCAGGGAGTCCTACCAAAAGATGGTATCTTGTTCTGTGGATGTTCTGGTGTTTTTCAAGGCTCTCTCCCCACACAGATAATGAATGACACGGTCAATAGATAAGGCCTGCGTACATGTAGACTCAAGGTTTTTGGGAAAGCAAGACCTATATCTGCACTTTAGCACCAAAGCATCAGGTCTGCGTTGCCTTCATGTCATGGAACTGTTTTATTGTCCTGACAAATGAAAAGCACTGATTGCCGATCCCCCTGAATAAACCTTTAATCATTGTTTTACAGTAGCAACCAAATAACCCACCCCTTTGCTTTTACTTTGGAACAATCTCTAGCAGTTCATCCCTTTTCCAGTTCCCAGCTTTATTCTCAGCCCTTGACCAGCCTAATTATTATTGGAATTGTGCTCAGGGCAGGTCCCTTGGTGGGGGATGTTTTACACTCTTAGCCTTACTTATCCAGCAAAGGCTGAGAGAAAGTGCTGAACGGGAATTCTCCCACACCACGCGGTACAGCAGATGCAGGAGAGAGAACACAACCCATGCACAGCAGGGCTGGGAGAGGCCTCCCAAGCCCATCACGCACAAAATGCTGCCAGCCCTCTCCATGTGCCAAGAGAATTCCTCTCTGCAGGAGCTTCAGGTGAGAGCTTTGCTTTAGACATTTCTCATGGGCCCCCTTAAGACAGAAAACTCGTTTGTCCTGTGTGAACATTTCCAGGTTTTACTCCCAAGTCTTAGAGAGAAATACAAACACTTAAAGCCTTTTACTGGCACCTTAAGAGTGATTAAAGCCCCGGTCAGCAGACAAAGCCTTAGCTTTACATTATCGTTACCCATCAGCAGAGAAACACACTTACTCCTCTCCCTTCCCCCCAGCCAGTGGAAGACGTGAGAATTGGGACTTACAGACACTGATCATTCCCATTTACCCCGACTGCTTAGACAAAGACTGCAGAGTAGCCCTGCCTGAGTGTTGGGAAATAAGAGCCCTCCGTCCCACCCACCCACCTCCTGCTAGGGCCCAGGGAGCCGGGAAAACTGCCTGGAGCCACCCCCTCTCCAGGCAGGAGAAAGCTGGATGCGGGGGAGAGAGCCTGGAACAAACCTCGCCTGCGCTTGTGGGCAGAGCTGCGAGCGGGGAAGGCTGGGAAGAGAAAAGAAGCGTTTCACGGTCTCGGCTGAGTCACCCAAGTGTATAAAACCAAGGCCAGGCAGTCGGAGCACGCAGAGCAGAAGCACCAGGCATCACCGGGACTTCTGGACAGGTACGTGCGAGCGGATGCGGTTTAGAGCCAGGGACTACGATTAAATCTAAAATCGGGATCCAGCGGCCCAATTCCTCCCATCCCCTCCCTGCCATGTGCTGGGAATCCAGCAGCTCCGGTGACCAGGAAGCCCTGAGGCTGCTCAGCTCTTGCCCGGTTCCAGATGACAAAAAGGGTACAGGCAACCCCACTTCAATTTTTTTGCTGGTCCTTTCTTAAAACCTGGGATAGCAGCAACAGATGATGGCTCGGGCAAGACCTGGCACTCTTCACGGGACAGAAAGTAGCTATTAAGGTTTGGAATAAATCTGAGATATTCCATACTACGCTGGGATTCAGTCACACCCCCTACCACACACACACTGATATATTTTCGGATAAGGAATGATCATTATGATGCAGAAAAGACGGCTCAGTAAGTAAAGCAGTAGTTTCGGGCTGTGGTTAATTCCCTCTTCTGACACAGATTACCTGCACACAGCCTTGGACAAGTCATTTAGGACTTTTTTTAAATGACAAAGAGAAATCTGAGGTGGGACAGGCCCGAGGAGGGAGCGCAGAGGGAACTGTAACACTGGCTAAGATGCTTCTCAGTTCCCAGCTTTGGGGCCCTGAGCCCACTCAGTTTCGGTGTGGTTCAAGGAGCTGCATTTTCACAGGTCTTTTCCCCGGGAGCTGGAGTGTGTACCGCGGCCGCGACACTGACCTGCCTGGCAGACAGGCAGCAGGACCCTGACAGTGGGTCAGGATCAGAGGAGGAGGGTGACTCTCAAAGTGCTGCTGTCCTGCAGCTTACCCAGTACAGTACCAACTGGTATTTTATACTGGAGGGGCAGCAGCACTTCCTTGTACACCCGTGCTGCACAGAGGCAGCCCGGCAGAGATACACGGGACCTCACCTCCCACACTGCTGCTGTTCTGGGTCCCAGGCTGGTACCGGCATACTGGGGTGGGGACCAGGTATGTGATACAGCTTGACTGCTTTCTGTATGGAAAACTGTAGGTACGCTTAGACTAAGATCATACCACACTTCCGTCCCCAAGCGTTCACGTTTATTTAGGCTTAATTTCGGAAGCAACATAATAATTTCCGCTGTCTGGGTGCAATGGGAAAAGACTTACAAATGCTTCACTTTAAAATAGTTTATAGCTGCCTGGAGGGATTTAATTTAGCTCTTAAAGCTGATGCTTTGTTTTTCCCTCCCTAGAAAAACTCAAACACATCTTGCAAGTTAATTGCAAGCTACTTAGGAGAAGGATGCTTTCGAGCTTGATCATCCTCTCTCTGCTGATGGGGAGCACAGCGTCAGCCCCAGTGAGCAGAGCAGAGCCTGCAGCATCCAGGCTCGTTACCACCTTTTTCCAGCTGGCTCAAGAAGACTCTTGGGAGAAAGTTAATCTCACCAGCATGTCCTGTGAGGATCAGAAGAACGGTACCTGGGTCACCCTGCAGCTCACCAACAGCAGCCTGACGGCTTTCCCTGTCTGTCTGCCAGAGACCCTGGAAGCCTTAGATCTCAGCAATAACCTCTTGGATGAGGTGAACGGCACAATGATAACAAACCTCTCACAGCTGCGTGTCCTCTTGCTGAAGCAGAACCACCTCCAGACAGTCAGATGGGGATCTGAAGCCCTCAGCAGTCTCCATTCCTTGGACTTAAGCTTTAACAAACTGTCAACTGTGCCATCATGCCACAGCTCTTCCTTGCCTAACTTACGATGGTTGTCCCTGGCTGGAAATCCGCTGATTGAAATCCAGCCGCTGGCTTTTTCCTGCTACCCTAAATTACAGTTCCTGAACCTCTCTGCAACGCTGCTCGGGCAGGATGACAGCAGAGGCATTAGGGAGTCTGCTTTTGCCATTGGCACATCTCCCAGTGAGGCCACAAGTGGGCCTGGAAACACCATCAGCACGCTGGACCTGAGCAGGACCTTTCTTGAGAAAAGTAAGTTCCTGAATTTCCCACTGTAAACACAGGGCTTGGTCATACCGGGGGGGAGCAGAAGCTTTGATGGGATGATGGCTCCCATCCTGGCCAAGCCCAGGGTGGATGTGGAACACCCCATACTGAAGGTGGTCCAAGTGTGCAAGTCACTCTAGCTAATCACGTAACTGTTGGGGAGAAACTCTCACGCAGACCAGCCTCCCAAAGGCAGGGCAGAGAACAGCCCAACAAACAGGGCTATCTGTCCCACTGCAGTCCCCCACCTCCTCACAGTTCCACTGTCTGCTACTGGCAGCCCTGAGATTAGTTTTGGGACATGCAGGAGGCGATTCATTTCTCTTTCCAGACACACTGCTGAAATCTTTCTTTGTCCCCACAGCTACACTCTCCTTTATACTGCTGTATTGAAGTAGCACAGAGAGAGGCTTTTCGTGTCAACCACAACCAGACAAATACTTCCAAGTACTTCCGAAGAGTGAGACAATCCCTGCCCCGAGCAATTTACAGAGGGATTTTTTTTTCTTTTAGCTGCCTGCCCTGCCAGCCTCAGTTTATAACTGAGGTGCCGAGGAGGCAGAGAGATGGTAGATGCCTTACCCAGCCCCTCTCAGCCTGGGGCAGAGCCAGGCTGCGCTCCCCACGTGCCACAAGGTCTCAGGCACGGCCGAACCCTTCCTGACCCATCTGTAAAACCAGAATATGTATTTTCCTGTCTCGTTTCATACCAGTTCTATTTATATGAAACAATTATTTCCTGTCTCATTCATACCCCTTCTATTCATATAAACCAATTCTCATCTCCCAGAGGTTCTCTGAGATTTCACTGACACAACTCAGCATGGTGTCATCCTTCCATGAGCACACAACAGTGGCACTTCTCATGGAGAAGGTGGAAGAATGAGAAGCAGCACAGGGGGATTTTTTTTCCATGTGTATGTGCCCTGGTTCCACTAACTAGCAGTTTAGGGAAATCCCCCAAGCTAGAGGTTTCACCTCAACTCACATTTATTGGATATACCAGCAAATTTCCCCTAATTTCCCCTGTGAATTTGCCTAATCCCTCTTGTGGCAGTGAGTTGCACAATCCAGTTGTGGGGTGGGAAGGTGCTTTTGTATAAGAGCTATCCTTTCACATCTCTCAGCTCTTTTACCTGTGCTAAGAAAAGTAAGGTATTTGACTTTCTCACACCAATCAGGAGTTTGCAGACCTCTTGATTCTCTATCAACCCATCACTTCTCTGAGCATATAAATCCTTGTTTATTTAATTCACCTAACAGGAAAGCTATTCTGTATCTCTGATCAGCTTTATTGTCTTACCTTCCCTTCCTCTGCTCTATGAAAGCATTACCTGTAGGTAATATTCTAAAGATGTCATTCCATGAGTGTTTATACACTGGTACATGTACATGGATTTTTGTTCTATTCCTTTCCCAAAGAGAATAGTTGCCAAAGACCACAGGTATTTTTTATTTCTATGAAAAAAACTTATTTTTTTTTTAGGAAGGAATCCACAAAACTGCTCTATTTAGACAATAGGAATAACTTTTTTCTGCTTCAGTTCAACCAGAGTGGACCAGAGACTTGCCCAACCTCAGATCACTTCACCTGACCAAGATGTCACGATTAAGAAGCCTCGATATTGACTTCAAGTCCATGCCTGATCTCCAAGAGCTGAATTGTCAAGACTCCCACTCGCTGGGTTTTGTGAGGACACAGATGTTTGACAGTGCTCCTCATCTGAGGCATCTCTCATTTGAAAAGTGAGTGGTTTTCGTCTTCATTCTTCCACACATAATGTTGTCTTTGCCTCACAGCATCATGCTGCCACTCTTCTGCCTTATCTCCCTGACTGCTGGATGAATTTGTCTAGTTCTGTTAAGATCAGCATAGACCCACTGAAACCCACTTGTGATACAAACTGTGCTTCCAACATCTACAATGGCAAAGTCTCACCAGAGGAAGTTTCTTTGCTCTGTAAAGGATGAATGCTGACAGTTCTCTAAAATCTGCATCTTGGAAGCAGTTGAAAATACTGTCCCTCCTGCTTCTAGTGTGAGAGGTTAATATAGTTCCCTGATCAGCATCAGTAAAAGCAAGTTTAGTCCTTATTCTAGAGGTAACACCTCAGTGTGATTTACTTGGTATGTCATGCACCTCTTGAAATACTAAAGGAAACAAAAGTCTGAAAGTGATTTATCAAAATAAGAGAGAGAAACTGCACACAGAACAGTCAGCATGAATGAAAAGATCGGGAGAGCACCTTAAGATTTCTACAAGATAGACACAGATTATTACTGTATCAGAAAGCACACACTAGATCATTGGCTACTAAGCACTAGATCATCACCAGCTCCAGGAAAATAAACTCATTTAAGCAAAAAAAATCCCAATGGATTCCATTCCCCACTAGATCACCCACTGAATTTACACAGCACTTTACAGTACCTGCAAAAATACCAGTTCGGAGTGCATAAAATCATGACCTAAACTTTTAAAAGAAAAAGCCAAAGGAGTAGCAGTTAAAGTCACAGATAAAAGACAACATTTTCTGAGCACTCAGATTGCAGGGAAATCACATTATTGCACTGCATTCTGCAGCTAGGACAGCTGACCAGTAAAGACAAGCACAGTCTTTTCATCCTTTGACTTTAGAAGGTAGAATTCTGTATCTCTGAAAGAGGCAATTAAAATGGAGGGGATGGCTGGCATAGAGAAAGTCAAATCATTAAAAACAGACCAAGACAGAAGCTAGAGAAATGGTGTAGTATAAAAGAGAAGTGTTGCTGAACACATGATGGCAGAGAGGAGACCATCTTTCACAGAAGACCCTTGCCAAATGCTTGGTCGTTTTCCCTCCAGCTGCCATCTCTGAAGGTTTATCCCTTCACCATGCTTTTGTTTTGCTGTTACTCACACCAGCTACACTGTAAATTAGAAAGAGGGGCAGGTATTAGCCTGGACTTGGCAGTGCAGAATGGTGGTGTTGGGAACTGGGAATACTACTTTGTGTCTGTCTCACACGTGCTGGGACACTAAGCGTGCTCCAGCCCTTGGAAGGTAGCTCAGTGTTAGCTAATTATTCCATTTGTCATCTTGCAGCTGTAACCTGAGTTCCTTTAATCCTTGGAACATCAATTCATCGGATAGTATCATCATCAATTTGTACGGAAATCCTCTGATATGTGACTGCCAGCTCTCCTGGTTGCTCTCCAAGCCCAAGACAGTTGTGCTGCAAAAGTAAGTGAGTTCAAGGAGTAAGTTTCTTCAGACACAGCTTCAATGTATGTGTTATTTGGGGACCAAACATTCACTATCATTTAAGTTATTCTTTGTGTGCTCTTCCCTTCCAAAAGAGGTAGAAGTGCAAAATAAGGTCCCTGCAGGGACAAAGCATGGCTTAGATCATAATTGAATGTAAACAAATGTGAATGGCACATGCAGAACAGTATAAAGTGGTGTTAGCCATGGATGAGGATTCAACCTTAAGGTGAGAATAGGTTACTTCCTCTGTTTCAGTTAGTATTTCTCTATTAGCTGGAGATAAAGAATGAGCTGGCTTGGTGGCCTTGATGGGAAGGCACCGGGAGGGGAGAAGAAACTGGAAGACTTTGCAAGAACTTTAGCAAATTATTTACTCTTCCCTCTCATTCCCAAGCCTAGATCAGCACAGGCAGTAAAGAAACCCTCTTGCAAATAGCACCGTTTGTCACCTATTGTTTCCAGGGGTTCCTACGGTTTTACAAGCCAATTGCAGTAAGCTGTAGTTAAAAGAAGTACTTTGCATATATATGATGTCTTCCTTTTGAAAGACCACCAAGTAGATGTGTCGTCAGTAGCAGGAAAGCAGGGAAGTGGATTGTTAAAATTAGTTTGCATCTCATCAGGATGGGCTTAGCATTTGCATTTTTTACAAAAACATGCTGCCCGAGTAAAGAAAGAACTCCAGTTTAGTCATTTAAAAGCACATCCGTGTCAGCACAGCTCCAGCTGCCTAAACCAGCGGGCTTAAGGATCTTGGAGACCCTATTCCATCTCTCTGCATGTGTTCCCCTCCTACACTCTTGTATCAAAGGATGATGCTTCTCAGGCAGATGTTCATGCACCTTACAAAACCAAAAAGCCGGTTCGCAGTGCTTTATAAAGCCATCTGCCAAGGACAGGACTAGCATTAAGATAACCTAGCTTTGGTTAACATTTCATGTCTTCCTTAATATGAAGACTGGTTTTGGCCAGCAGGTCACCAATTCCAACCCAAGCAGCCTTATGGGAGCCTGTAATGTTCTTGTGGATGTTATCTATTCTAACTTGTTCCCTCTGCAGGGCTTCAGACACTTTTTGCAACACATCCCAGGAAGATTGGGACAGACCTCCAACATCTATTTCACTGCCAGAGCTCCACAACAAATGCCAGTTCGAGAGAAACGTTACGCTGCCCGATTCACACACGCCATCTCCCGAACATGATGCTTTCAGCCTCAGCAGTTACGATGCCATGACTACAGTAACAACAACAGACTCTGCTCCGTTAGCTGAAGACACTTACACCACTTCCCTAATTCAGAGGAACGTAATGAGCACGACGGCAGCCAGCCCAACTGAGCTGATGCTCACAAAGGCCAAGGGTTCTTCCCACGAGGACAAGGTAGTTCCTGAACTCACGAGCAGTCCCCCTTCCTTCGCATCTGTAACCACCTCCCTGGCTCTCTTCCAAGAGCTCTACAGTCCATCCTCAGATTATGGCTCCACAAGTAAAACTGAAACAGATGAGCCAAAGAGAGAGCTCAGCACAACTGATGCAGTAACTACCTCCCTGGCTTTTCTCCAAGAGCTCTACAGTCCGTCCTCAGATTATGGCTCCACAAGTAAAACTGAAACAGATGAGCCAAAGAGAGAGCTCAGCACAGCTGATGCGACATTTCCCCAGGAAGGCACATTTAACCAGCCCACTAGTGATTATTCTACCAGAACAACAGGATACCCTGATGCCACTGACCATTTCATCCGCTCTTTTGCCACCCATCCCATGGAAGGTACATCACAAACAAGCCTACCACAGCTGAACTTCACAAGGACAACCACTCAATCAGAGCCTGCATCCACCAAGTCGCTGATACACTATGTAGAAGATTACGATTATGAACAGTCAACGAAAACCCCGGTGCAACAGGCACACACACCCTGTGACTACAACCCTTGCAGGCACCTTCAGAGGCCGTGCAGTGAGCTTCAGAGTGTATCCCAGTGTTTATGCCCTGGCATGTCAAGGGAAGATGAGGTTCCAGATCCACCGAGGCTCAGAGAGGTGTCCGAAGTTACAGACAGCTCTGCACAGATACGCTGGTGTGCCCCAAATTCAGTTGTTCACACCTACAAGCTGATGCTTCATGCCCAAGGCAACGAGGACAGACAGCTTGTCCTGGACAATATTTATTCCACAGCAAGGCAGTACACACTGTATAATCTATTACCATACACCACTTACCACATTTGCGTGACCGCATCTAACAAAGCAGGGTCAAGCCAGACAGCATATCAAAGTCAGGGAATTCCTGGTGATCCATGCACCAGTTTTAGAACAAAACCCAGCTACAAGTTTGTCTTTGCTGGTCTGGCTGCAGCCAGCGGACTCTTCCTGATTTCCACAATTATTTTGTCTGTATGTCTCTGTAAGGCATGTAAAAAGCCTCAGGGCGAGCAATTTGGTACACACTTAGTCTCTTATAAGAACCCAGCATTCGATTATCCATTAAAACTACAAACCAGTAATTAGATCTAGGTGATTGTTCTACACTGGTCAAGGTTCACTGTCTCTATCCCCTTGGTATGTTTTCCTGAGACTCTCAAAATGTCCTTCAGTGAAACTATGAAACATCAACCTTTGCAGCCCTCATGTTTCCAAGGGAGAGAAAAAAAATACACAAAAAGTAAGACTAGCAATGAAGGTTGCCAAACAGAGAAAAGTCTTTTGACTCCTGTTGAGGTGCTAAGCAGCAGCAAACCTGGACATGAACCTTGAGAAGTTTTTATAATAATCTACAAATATACTAGGGTGCATTTCACAGTGAGAGGTTGCCTTGCCAGCTATCTCCGATGGATACAGCCCACCGAGAGCCAGGATCCAGGACACATCTAGCTAAGCCAGATAGACACCGCTTTTATCCCTGTAAGTGAAGCTGGGTTTTCAATTTCTTCTAATCTCTCTATAAAGGTAATATCCAAAAAAGAGAGCATTCGTGGAAGGAATGAGAGAAAGGTCTCCTGGGGCTCGGTGGCAAGGTACTGTTCAGTAAATAACTCCAGTGTCTGCAGCTGCTCAGCCCAACTTCTGGAGCAGGAAACAGCAACATGGAGATTAATTTTTAAAAAGGGAGAGCAAGATGCTGCCAGGATCCTTTGGGCAGGGATAATTGTTTTGTTCTGACTTAGCATGTTTTACCCAACTGAGGCTTCCGAATGCTACCACTTTAGAGGCAGTGAGGAGTTTGCAGTACAGCAGTAGCGCACAGAATCGGCATTTCCTTCACACTTGATTTTAAGCAGAGATGGCCCCTCAGTCCCATCTACAGATTTAGCAGGCTGCTGGTCTACTTCATACAGAGCCAAAGAGCCAAGTCACAAAACAATTTATGCATAAGTTTCTGAGACATGAAAAACTGAAATCCCAGCCACGAGCAGAAGACAAGTTAGACAGACAATTTTCTATTACACTTCAGGTTGGTAATTTCTGCTATAAAATAATAACAGATGCTGAGGATCCTGGTTCTTCAGCAGCTTTGAGTTTGCCATTAAAATCTAAAAAGTTGGTTTTGTAAGAGGAGGCTTTTGTCCCAAATTCTTCCTATTTAGGACCCCACAGGTTTATGTTCCAGTAGCCATGTGTTTCTGTTGCTGTATAGTCACAGTACATCAAATCCCCCCAGATCTCAAAGAATGAAAAGTGCTATAATACAATGTAAGAGAGTCGCTGTTTTCTCTGATTTTATTTTTTTAAATGCTTCCAATATTAATGGAAATAAAAGCTACAGAGTTGAGTTCTGGTTCTTTGTTAAAGACCTAGATCTTTGTGTTGTCTTTTCCATCCACAATGTTTAGCCCGAGAAATTGACTCAAACAATTTGTTATTTTGTAACAAACTTTCAGCATAGAGTAACAAGTTTTTATCATGGTAAATTTGTGTTGCCTGACATCAAAGAGCTTTCATTTTGCGTGTGCATAATGGGTCCTGTGCCATCCTCAGCACTACAGGCTCGGAGCCCTTTCATGCAGGCATGTCCCTTCCCCTATGCCAGTGCTGGGAATGACACTGTCACTGGACAGACACTCTGCCAGTTCCTGCCTGGAGCTTGGAAGAGCCAAGGCAAACCACAAATGAGAAAGCAGGGATGATGTCACCTATTATTTGCAAATCTCATTCATTTTCACACCCTAGTAGTTCAGCACTTTTTCTTAGTTTTTCATATTTTTCTTCCCCCTGTTTTTTCCCACAGCACAGATGAGACTTTAACTGCATGTGAAGCAAGCAGGAACCTTCAGTCTCAGACTGACAGTATTCCACACTGGGGCAGGGATCACATACTTCCCTTGTCTCTCTATACAACATAGCTCTCAGAGACCTTGACTGGGGTCTTCGATATTACCAGAAACAAAGTTAAACTAAATAAAAGATTTGTGAATAGCAAATTATGTAGTCTTGTAGATTAGATCTAAGAGGAGGAGAACAAAAAAGATACTGTAACTGAAAATACTGTTCCAGCTTAACTATGAGTTACTCAAAAGCAACAGGACCTTGTTTAAAAGGAGATTTTGAGAGGATACATCTAACTCCCCTTTACAGCACCACAACCCATGTCAGAAAGCCACAAAGCTCAGCCAAAGATCTGCCAAACTTCCCTGAGGGTCTGAGATCAGAGGACACTCCAACCTGATGCTACCCAGAGGCACAAGCTCCTGCCACACCAGAGGACACTCCAACCTGATGCTACCCAGAGGCACAAGCTCCTGCCAGGCTCAGTGTCCTCAATCTGTCCCCCTGTGAGGTGCAGGCTTGCCACAATGGATTTCTCTAACCAGTTCTCACACCAGCCTTTCCTGACTTTCCACAGGCCTTCGCTTCCCTCAAGCCAAGGCAACACATCAGAGCCTCCCATTCTTTAAAAGCACGCTTCCTGGGAGCCAACAAATATATATGCCCCACTCCTGTGTTCCCCCTCTGCTCCAACTCAAAGTAACCTTTGACAGCCCAGTTCCACCTGGACTGACAAACATCCTGAAGCACCGAGCCCCCAGGCAGCAGTAGTGGCTCTCTTGCCTGATCACAGGCTACCCTTTCATAAGTGGGAGGTAACATTTGAACAATGTTCAAAACATTGGGGTTTTATTTATCAACACCTGTTGGGGTTTTTTTCCCCCACTACCATTTTACAATTTCACCAGAGTTTGTTTAATAACGACCAGCTCTACTCTCTACTTTGTAAACATGCTGAAATAATTTTCAAATTCAGACAACTAATGGCTTTATTCTGCCCTACTTCAAAAATCCCAGCTTGGATAAAAAAGGTTCCCTCCCCGAATTACCATCCAGAACTCGAGTGTGTCTTAAATAGCTGCACAGCCCAAGAACAGGTAAAATGGAATTATTCAAAACTGCAACTCTCATCTGAGCAAGTCACAGCGTTTTCAAAGTATTCAGATATAAAACTTCTCAAAAGCACTGCTGATTGCTAGCTCTGAACACCCATCTATACTTGTAGAAAAACTGAATCACCACATTATCCCCTCTGGATTTTTTATCACCGCTGCACCTATTGTGTTAGAAAGTAAACCCTAAAAAGCAAGCTATGGTTTAATCAATACAGTTGATTAATCAATCTTTCTGGCTTCTACATAATCCAAGTGTAAACTGATGTCATCCCCATTCCCCAACCTCAAAACAACAAGCTGTCATCCTCGTAAACAAAACTAACAACCAGTTTGGATGTTTCCTGGATTTCCATTGCTGTGGATCGACACAAGCAGCAGAGCCAGCTCTCACGGCGCTGCTTGGGACTGGGGCAGTAGAGGAGAGCAACCATGAAGCTAAACAAAACTTTCACACCCACACATAAAGCCATGCTGAAAAGCTGCCCAGCTCTGCTTTGCTTGGTTGTTCCTCCCCCTCTTCCTGTTGGTACCTCCAACTCGAAAGACACAAACCTTTGGCAGTGTGACTGGCATACCCAAACATCTCTGAAACAAACTTAAAAGCTAAGAAAAGCCAATCCATTAAAAACCAAGTAACTTACTGTTTCGCAGTTCAACTTGTCCGGTTTCTCTGAGGCAGATCACTCGGGAGAAGCACAGAGAGCACTGAAAGACATTGTTTGAAGAGCTGGTGCAATTTTTTTCTTGGCTTTTCTTCCAAAGGAGGAATGATCATCTGCATTCCTAAGCACTTTCTCCAGTCACTTGTCCATGTTTTTCTTCTTTCTACAGAACCAAGTTCAAGCAAAGGAAGTCCAGAACAGCCTAGGGAGCATGTGGGTGCATCCCCTGGGTGTCATGGCAGACATACACCCTGCTCCATCTCTAACGTTTGAAGATCAGCTGCTGAGTCTCATGGAGTCTCCCAGCAGAAACACTCTGGGAAAAGGAGTCGATCCCTGAGAAGGTCTCCGCGCAGGAACAAAAAGCAGCTCTCTAGGGGCCAGAATCCATGCAGGCAAAAGCCTTGCTGGCTGTGGGGGAACAGACTGCCTTGTCTTCGGTCTCACAAATGCCATTTCGGGAAGTGATGAGCAAGAGCCCTGTCCTGGGTGGCTGAAGCAGGTGGGTGGGAAAGCCCAGAGCTGCAGACAGGGCGTTTCAGCCTGATCCATCTCTGTGGCAGAAGGGAGACTCATCTTGAGAGCTGCCTCTGGCCACGGGCTTGAGCAGTGTTTAATGGGCCGGCTGGGAGATGATGCGGCCCAAGGCAGGGAGCTCACATCGTATCATACCTCTGGCTTTATCAGCCCCTTCGTGGAAGGATGCAAAATCAAACCACCATGCTCATCCGTCAGGCACTGCACTGGCACCGGCATATTCCTCTGCAGCGAACTCCAGAAAAACGCATTCACGTGGGGTTTGAAACGAGGATGCTTCTGAGGGTTCAGGGCCTTGCTTGTCAAGAAGCATCTGATCTGCACTTTACCTGTAAAACACAGATCTATTTAGCACAGGCATGAACATGTTCCGTGTTTGCGGAAACAGATATTCATAAAAGAACATGTTTAAACTCCTGGTGCTTTTTCTTTTTATGAGCTGCCCAAAGTATGCATAGTTTGTTCTGAAGCAGGGCAATATATTACACCAGTAATTCCAGCTTCTTTAAAAAGCAAACAAGCAGGGCAACAAATAATATTCTTTTGAAATACATTCAGGTAACAATCCCTCACGGCAAGACTGGTGTTCTGCTGTCATCTAGGGGGAGAGGGTGGAATCATCTCCCCAGATACTCTCCAACATGGAATTGCTCATTCTCCCACCAAAGAACCTCACCCCGACCCTACAAACCAAGGCTCATTAACTTACGCTGCCCGTGTGTTGTGTGTGTCTGTGTATCCTCAGCTATTAACATGCAAAGGAAAACAGAAGTGCTAGGAATTAACAGTAGCAACAGACCCAGTCCCAGACTTCTGGAGCTTTATGAGCAGGAATTTCTCTCCCAACTTGACACTGATAAGGAAAAATGTAATCTTTTTCTTAAGAGCAAGGAGGAGATTACTGTCTGGGAACACCAAAACTGGTAAATCTGATTAAGAGTGCAATAACATCTTTTAAAATACTGTAGATTTTGGAAACAGAGATCAGATCACATTCACTGCACTTACAGGAAAAAAAAAAGGAAGAATTGGTTGGGTTTGTTTATATTTTCTGATATCTTGAAGTTCATTTTGTATATAGTATTACTGTGGAGTATTACAATAATGGAGAGGGATCTTCTAAGCAACTCTTATCTGCTTCAAAGGCCACTGATGAGTCACAACAGATGCTAATGGATTTTGTAGACCCACACTGGTCCAGACGTGAGCAGACAAATGGACCATGTGCTGAGCCATTCCTCAGTACGGAGGCAGCATGTCCTGTGGCTCCCCAGCATCTGGTTACTTGGTACACGAGCAGATCAGTCTGTGGGCCCACTGATCAGTGTAACTCATCTGTCCATATGCAGACTGCACGGGGTTTTTTGCACCTCTGAAGACTCAGAGGCTGCCAAGGACGCATGATATTAATCATCTCCATTTTCCCTGCTAGAGCTGACCGCCCTATAACTTGGAGCTGACGTTTCTCAAGCCACAACATGTTTTCAGGAGTACTGTGAAGACGTAGCAACCTTTAAAGTACAGTCTTAAAAAAAAAAATAAAAGGTTTGAATCCATAGGAATCCCTTATAGCAAATTCTTCACAGGATTAGCAACGTTTCTTTCCCCTAGTGTCTGAATAAAAATCACAGAAATAGGGTATTTTTCTTCTCTTGCAAACCACGGTGCAGCACTGTGTTTTGTGCTGCTACCTGATCCTCACACTTCAGTGCTAGATGACATTACCTACTAGTACAGGTAAGGAGATAGTATTTGTATGGCACTTTGTGTGTTTCCTGACATGCCATCACGGCATTTTTGCTAGACCCGTGGCTGAAAAGGCTGGGTGAGCAGCCTTTTCCACTGTCTACCATGGCTCTCAGATTATCAGTATTTCCAAAGGAACACAAGGGAGAAAAACCCTCAGAAAATGCTAACAAGAAATGGAGGAAGTGTGAGAAAAAAAAAACTCAAAAGCCTTCAAAATACCTATTTCATTGGATACACCCAGAGCAAGAGAGAACCAAAGAAAATTGATGCATCTATCCCTGCCATGGGCTCGGGGATCTAATCAGCGCTCAGACACACAGAGCCACAACCTCTGGGATGAAACTCCAGGGAGAAGAGAGGAAAAAAAAAAACCCAACCCAAAATCATACACTTGGCACTAGGTAGAGACTTTATTCTTTAAAAAAAAAAAAAGCCAAAAATATTTGCTGTGCAAAATATTTTGTGCTGGGAAAGCACAAGTGTTGCATTTATTAAATGATTAGAAGCTACTCGCTCTTATCAGAGCATGATTAAGTAATGGTACTTCATAATTTATCTCCACATGAAATTATGTCACCTTCTCTTTGCCAATCATTCGTCATGCTGTCATCACTACTGCCTTGAGAACACTGAGCAAGTTATCTCCACACAAAGAAAGGGAAAACAACACTATATGAGACTGATGCTCATATCCGACATGCCCTAAGTAGTGAAGATGCACATCCCAGGCTTTTTCTCATCCTGTAAAAAGCCTGGAAGCCTCAGTTTGTCCTAAGCCCGTGATTAGGTGACAGTATTGATGCTGTGAAGGTTGCTCATGCTGCAGCAGATCTAGCAAGGTCCTCTCAGCGTTAGAACTCCATTTTGATGAGATGCTGCACAAAGAGCAGCAAAAGTAAAAGTTTATCATCTACCTGACCAGATCAGAAACAGTTGAGGAAGAAAAATTGAGAGCCAGAGAGGTGACACAATCTGCCCAGAACCACAAGCACAGAAACACTGTGCTACCACCAATCATCCTGGAGGGACTGAGCTCTGTCCTCACATGGTTTTGCCACTCTCCCCCCAGCCAAAACCAGCACAACTCTGCATGTCTTTCACTAAAAATGTCTCTCCTCTGTGCAGCTGCCAGAAAATGCAGAGGTTTCACCACATTAAGTCAAAACTGGCTGTAGGTCCAAGTCCTATTTGAAGGACAGAGTAACAAACACAAATCTCATTTTTTCAAGGAACTGAGATTAAAATGAATAAATAAATCACATGTGTGGGTGTTTTCTGTATGATTTGTTATCATCACCCTGCTCCTTAGAAATGCTGGAAAAGGTCAGAACAGCCAGAAATGAAGATAGGAGTGTAATAAAACCAATATAATGCGCAGGCAACTGCAAGCCTAAACCCGACCCTCAAACAAGTCTGGAAGGACACTGCGAGTGCTGGCTCTAAATGCAACTAACAACAAGTTTGGTCCTTCGGATCTGCCGTCGCAAACTTCAACCTTCACCCTGACATGAAGCTGAAGAGCAAGTCTGCTGGATGTTAAGCTACCTCAGATAACTCTCCCACAAGCGACACCAAGTTCTGAACATCAAAGAAACATCTATCTACAACCTTCTGTTGGTATCAATTTGACAACCGACATGCAGCTCAATGGGATGTTGCAGGAGGATACTTAAATCATAATGCTGCCCTTAAACATGCACTAGTAAAAATAAAAATAAAAGCCTCTATTTCACATGGGATGAAGCAGAAAAGTGAGTAGGAGCCAAAGCCCCAAACAAAACTCAACAGTTTGACAGCCTGACATATCTGCTCATCTAAACTACAGGGAGCAGGCACAAGGCAAGGAATAAACCACAATGCTCCAGGTCAGTCTCCACCCTGAGACACCTTAAAACCTGCAGCGACCTCGGGTCAAACCAAACTCTAGCCAAGGAGTTTCTATGGGATGCTGAACTGAAGGAAGCAACAGCGCATGGCAACTGCCTTTAAATTAGCCTGACAGCTCCTTTTAAATCCAGCACAAACTGATCGCACAGGCTAACTAATGCTTACAAAACCCTTCCTCTCTTAACCCTGCCCCCAAGCCCAGGGCAGAGGAGCCACCCTGCCAGACCAAAATTATTAGTAAGAATGTAGCCGCTAACCACAGCAGCCCTAAATTTAGCTCTGCAGGGTGTTACCTACCAAGCAAAAATCCAGCCTCTCCACCCAGCAGTGGAAGAAACTCCACCCCCAGATTATTCTCAACAGTGGAGGGGCTCTTTTTGCCAGAGAGCTATGTGTAATAAAGTGGCTGTGACAGCATTGGTTCTAACCTCCATTTCCCTAAAAATCCTGAAAAAGCCTCACTCCCAACCCTCCAGAAGCACTGAGCAGCAATAAACTCTAAATGATCCCCAATATGAGGTGACAAGGAGGTGGATGGCTACAACCACCTAAAACATACTGCAATAGCTCTTAAAAAGCTCAACTCTGTACCAATTAGAGTAGCATTAGCTAACTGTGTTAGCTTCAACTGCCCAGGATTTAGTACTTGAGGATCAGTGCCGAAGACCCCAAAGATCTCGGTCATTTAGAATGTGCTTCTGATGATTTTGAAGATGGTATAAATCCAGGTCAAGTCTTACTAGTAGACCTTTCCTCCATGACCTGGATGGATGTATCTCTACCCTTAAAACTGTTTTCCTCTCTGCCTGTTAAAAATTGAACATAACAAGGCAAGGATCATTCAATTCCAAAACCTTCCATCTCTAAACAGTCTCCAGAAGGCAAAGAGTAGTTACCTATGTTTCAACATTGCATAAATCCAGCAGAAAAAAAAAATCAAAAGCAACTGTTAAAAATGCTGGAGAGATAATGGAGAGATAATCACTTGACTACTGGAGTATCTTTTTACCTCTTTTGACACCAGAACTGTCCCAGTGTTAGATTTTTCTGTATCACCACATGGGGCTGATGCTGGCATTTGAAAACTGCTCACTATGAGGACATGTTTCACTTGCAATGAGTTTTTGATATTGATGCAGGTACTTGGAAACAGGAAACAAGCTCAAGAGCTGACATCCTTTGTCTTGTCAGTTTCTTGCAACAAACCGGCTTACATCAGTGGCTCCTTACTGGCACAGGGACACGTTACTCACATGATTCTCTCTACATGGGAGCACTTTACTGGCTCTGCCATGCTATAAATCCTCACTTTTCACATCCAGCCAGAAAGATAGGTACCATAACAATTATACACTTTAGGTATTACTTGGGCATTTGTGTTTTAGACAGAGCTCTTATGAGAAGCTGGCATCTTAACTTTGCTCCTGGCTTTGCACACTGTACAGAATTCATTCTCTTTGTGGATTCATGTACAGGCTTTGCATCTAAACCATGTGATGTTTGCCTTCTGTTCAAGGTGAAGAAAACAATTTAAATAGCTATTTAAACATATCCCCCGCCCCCCAAAAAAAATCCCCAAAAACAAGAGCACAAACGCTTCTTATATCAATACAGTACTGGAGGCAAGATCACCCCCAAGAGGTACAATCTGCCTTTCAACCCAAGGGCTATTTTTACTGATTTTAAGACCCCGAGCCGCCTCCCCTCAGCGAGCCCACCTTGCAGCAGGCAACTGCGTACGCTTCCACTCCTGGCTCTCCTCAGAGGGGCTGAGGAGGGGCTGAGGCGACCCCGGTACGGGTAAGGCACCGCGGCGGGGCTGAGGCGCGCCTCAGGCACGCCTCGCGCTCTCCCCTCCCGCAGGGGTGAGGCGCCTCCACGTGCGCGACCGTTACCCCCGCCCCAGCCGCGCCCTCGCGCCCCCTAGCGAGGGCTGCGCGAGCCCGGCCGCGCGATTGGCGTAGCGCCACCCCCGAAGCCCCGCCCGGAGGGAAACAACGCCCCGAAGCTCCGCGCGGCTCATTCTAGAAGCGGCGGAGGGTGCCTTTAGGTATCTGCGGCGTTCGCCGGAGAAGGCAAGCCAGCAGCTTCTCGATTACCAGGGCGCAGGCGCGCTGAGGGCAGCCCTGCCCGCGTGACGTCACGCCCGGCGCCGGCCGGAAGGACCCGCGCGCTCGCTGCTGGCAGCGCGTTCTGGAAGGTTCGGGCGCGGCGGCCGGTACTGGGGGGCCCATCCGTGTCCATCGGCGGCGGGGCGGCATGCCGGAGCACGTAGCGGCCAAGGCCCATGGCGGGGCGGGGAACCGCGCCAAGGGCACCTACCAGGACCGGGACAAACCCTCCCAGATCCGCTTCAGCAACATCTCCGCCGGCAAAGGTGAGGCGCGGCGGCAGCGCCCGCTTGGCGCTGAGGGGGGTGGCCCGGCCCGCGCTGTGCTGTGCTGTGCTGTGCCGTGCCAGCCGCCGGGGGAAGGGGTCCACCGGGCTCCAGGGGGAAGCCGGGCGGGGCCTTCGGGGTTGAGGCCGGGCAGCTGCGGGTGCGCTCCCCCGGGGCAGGCGGGCCTGGTGCCAGATGGGTTC
>VZTU01006299.1:31556-63711 GCA_013400835.1 Zapornia atra | reverse complement strand
GTCGGAGCGCTTGGTCTGTAAGGGACGAGCGCTCGTAGCTCTTCAGCTTGTCAACGCCTTGTTTTGTGTCGTCCTAGCTGTCGCCGATGCAATTAGAACAAGCCTGGGACCAAAAGGAATGGATAAAATGGTAAGCCTCCCGCATGAGTTTCCCGGGGGTATGAAAAGGCAGCGTGTTTCACACGGGATTCTGTCTCCTGCCTTGAAATTCTTCACTAGACTTTGAGCAGAAGCGTGAAGTAAACATACAGCTTGGCTTGAGAAGTCATGTTGTCAGGAAAAATATTTAAGATTAGCATCAGGTTAAATTAAAGCATTGTGGTTACCAATCAGAGCTGCGTTCTCCTTCCCTCTCAGATTCAGGATGCTAAAGGAGATGTGACAATCACTAATGATGGTGCTACCATTCTGAAACAGATGCAAGTTCTGCACCCTGCAGCCAAAATGGTAAGTGGGGTGGTTTTCCTCCCCCATTGCTCAGGCAATGCTATTTGCTAGCACTTAATTTCTGAACAGATCCACGTGTGGATTGGAGGAGTGCCGCTCAGTAGCGATAGCGTAAGAGGCTTTGTGCAGTGCACTCCAGGATTGTCCCTTTTGACTGTAAAATGGTGCTGAAGAGTTCAGAGTCCGTACTCCTTACCCAATACTCCTTACCCACGATCCCTCTGGACATGTTTTAAGACATAAAAGAATCAAGCCTGAACCTTCATCTTTCATTAAAGAAAGAGAAGTCAGTGATGTCCCAAACTGCTAGGACAGAAGTGAATGAAAGAGGATGAATTGCGTTGTGCTCAGGTGGTCTGAGGACACAACTGGTAGCCTGGATTTTTTTTGGGGGTGTTAAATATAAACCTTTTAGATTTGATTGTGGCTGGAACTGGAAATGAGTTTCCCATGAGCCTTAATGGGAAAAGAAGAGGTGGACCTGTTAGGTGTGATGGGTTTTGAGCTTGGGAGAACAGCCACTTCGCTTGTGTAAGCTATTTCTCTTACCACAGCTGTGTTCTAGCTGAACAGGGGCACGAGTCTGGGAAGTCAGTTTAAAAGGTACCAGCTTCAAGCTGGAAAAGGCATGATTCGTCCTGCTGCCCTGGTTCACAGAATCTTAGGGGTTGGAAGGGACCTCAAGAGATCATCGGGTCCAACCCCCCTGCCAAAGCAGGCTCCCTGTCTCATATCACATAGATAGGCGTCCAGACGAGACTTGGTTCGTCTGAGCACAGACTTGGTTCCTGTCAGTAGCACTGCATTCTTGAGAATATCTTTCCTGCAATGATCAGTGTTTGCAGTTCAGTAGCTTTACATGTAAATGTTTGTCATAATCTGTCCTTTAGTTGGTAGAGCTCTCAAAAGCACAAGATATCGAAGCTGGTGACGGCACTACTTCTGTTGTTGTCATTGCTGGGGCTCTTTTGGATGCCTGTTCCAGACTTCTTCAGAAAGGTAAATAAATATATTTAATATAAAAACATGGCTAGACATAGCTAGGGTTTCTATTTGCTTGCATGTGTATAATGAAGCTTAAATGAGCTGCTTGCAGCTGAAACATGAAAGGTGACTCTCTGTCCTAAGTAGCCTGCTTTGGCAGGAGGGTTGGATTCAGTGATCTCTTGAGGTCCCTTCCAACCCCTATGATTCTGTGACTCCAGTCTTCAATTCAGGTTTCACTCATGTGCCACTTCTGATTAAAAATGTGTTTAGCTTTTTGCTTTGAACAGAGAGCTTTACTGTTGATGCAGGAAATGGTGCCTAGGAGCTGTGCTAAATGTTTGCTTGTAAAAATTCACCACACAATTTCCCTTGTGTGGGAAAAGGAATCGGGGGGAAGAGGGATCGCTCCAGAAGGTATAAGTGAAATTTGGAACCAGTGATTCTTGCAATGTAAACTCAGCAAATTTGTCACATCCCATCACTCAGAATATCGGGGTCTTGAGAAAGGCTGGTCAGGAGAAAGACCCGGGTTATGGACAGCAGTAGTTGGTGTAGGTTCTGCTCCATCCAGTTGAGGAGGTTTTTTAGATGTCTGGCCAGGTGATACTGGCTTCTTTGTGCCCTGGAAGTCAAGCAAGGATGATGGGACCTGCAGAATTGTGTCTCAGATTGGGACTTCACAGCAGTTTACTTACACTGTCTTTGCTCTGATACACACCGCTGCGTGTGTTCTGTCATCTTTGTCCCCTGCCAGCAGTTCCTTTCCCAAAGCCAGTGGTCCTGTGGGACCAGCGGCCCTGTGTCCTCTGCCTCCCCGTCCCCCCCCACCCCAGGCAGGTAGAAGATGTTGGTCTAACATCTTGCCTGTAAGCTGCCTGCTCTGAAAAGCTAAAGGATCTCTCACCCACTCCAGAGAAATTGAGGCGGGTAAGGAGCCTTTGAAATAACATGGCTGCAGGGCACCACCTCAGCTTTGAGAGTGCCAAGGGTAAACAAAGCTTGGAGAAAGCACATTCATGGGGTGTATATTGCAGGGAAATGTGCTTGCACTTGTCTGTGAGGACAGATTATTGGGAACATCATTGCGCTTTTCGGCAGCTTTCATGGTGGGAAGTACTAAAGGGAGGTCACATGCTCATGAAGAGTGCATTTTGCTAAAGCATCTTCAATTTATTCTGACACCAGACTCTCTAATCTTCAAACAGAAAGAGAAGGTGACCAAAAAACCCAACCAAGCTGGTTTGAATGCACAACTGTCTAACAACCTCCTCCTCCTCCTCCTCTCCGCAGGAATTCACCCCACCATCATTTCAGAGTCATTCCAGAAGGCTTTGGATAAAGGCATTGAAGTATTGACCAACATGGCGCAGCCGGTGGAGCTGAGCGACAGAGAAACCTTGCTGAATAGTGCAACTACTTCACTGAATTCAAAGGTACGACCCACACTTGAACTTCCTGCCTCCAGACTAGCTGAGCTTCCAGCTTTTCCCAGTCCCTGCTCCCGTTCAGTCACCAGGAATAGCCCGCACACCACAGATGTGCTTGGTCTTCAGACGCTGGCTGCCTCCTCTTAGGCTTTGCAGAAAGCCATGGTTGGTTGAGGTTAAATTGAAGCACTCTGAAATCATCAGTGAGCTGAAATGTTGGCAGTACATCTTGGAAACCAAGTTTCAACTGAAAACAGTAACAAAAATCCAGTGGGATAGCAAGAGCTTTTGCTGATGTTTTATGAGTAGACAGTTGTTCATGTGGCAGAAACTCCTAAATGACCGTTGGAATCTGGAGAAGCATCCAGAACAGTCTGGGCAGTTCTCAAAAGTCCTGTCTTAAGGTTCTAAGAAAGAAGTTTGGTTTCTTGCCCAAATCCTGGGGCATAGATCTTTCCCACTGATGTGGTTGCACTTTCCTTTAAACCAAGTAGCACTTTAAAGAATCCCATATTAAGACATCTGGCTGGTGGACAAGGAGGGAAAAGAGCTTTTGTTTCAAAACCTCAAAAGTCAGGCACTAAAACACAAGGATGATGCTGTGATAGAATTACTGTTTATCAGCATTAGATCTCTCACCATTTTTCTTCACTGATAAATCCCTCAGGTTGTGTGTCAGTATTCCAGTTTACTTTCTCCAATGAGCGTGGATGCAGTGATGAAGGTGATTGACCCAACTACAGCTAGCAGTGTGGACCTCAGAGATATTAAAATTGTTAAGAAGTTGGGGTAAGAAACAATCTTTAACTGGATGAATTCTGTCCTTGTGAAATTAACTTTCCCAAGTCATGGATTGGTTTTGTTTCCAGGGGCACAATTGATGATTGTGAACTGGTTGAAGGACTTGTCCTGACTCAGAAGGTGGCAAATACCGGTGTAACCAGAGTGGAAAAAGCCAAAATTGGCCTCATTCAGTTCTGCTTGTCTGCTCCAAAGACAGATGTAAGTTCAACTCTTACTAGAGTGAAACCCTGGGCTGTAGCACTTGGGAGATGCAAATGGAAGGGAAATGCTGTTGTGGGGTCACAGCTGTAATCTGGGTACACACGGATACTCCTAACTCCTAAAGAACCTACTGTTTGTATAAGAGAATAGTTCAGAGAAGTCCAGCACTTCTCATCATCTAAGATGACATGTTTTATAGTCGTGTTTATTCACTTTGAATCAGAGGCTCCTGAGTTACAGAATACAAAACATCTTGATACTCCTATGCAGGTCAGCAGTCGTTCCTAATATTTGTTGACTTCTTTGGGCTTTTTTCCCCCCCCGTAAATAGATGGACAACCAAATAGTTGTTTCTGATTATGCCCAAATGGACAGAGTCCTACGTGAAGAGAGAGCCTACATTCTAAACTTAGTCAAGCAGATTAAGAAGGCTGGATGCAATGTGCTGCTGATTCAGAAGTCTATTCTGCGGTACGTTCACATGCAGTAAGACAGTGCACTGGTGTGTTTGGGGGGACACGTAGAATTGTTTGGAATACCTGGAAAATTGAAACCAAACGCTAAGTCACACTTGGCAGAGTGGCTGTGAGGGTGACCATACCTTCCAAAAGCACTTGGGTCATCTGTATTTTGAGTTTAATGCCCTCCCTACTTCCAAAGCTAAAGCATTTTAGCACTGCTGGGAAGAAGCATGCAGCTGACTAGTATGACCAGGTAACTGAAGTAACACTGTGGACTAACAAGTTCCCTCTTGCTTTTAGGGATGCTCTCAGTGACCTGGCCCTCCATTTCCTGAACAAAATGAAGATCATGGTGGTTAAAGACATTGAACGAGAAGACATTGAGTTTATCTGTAAGGTAAAGTGAGTTAACCTGAGCGGCTAGTAAAGCAGCAGATGTGGTGGGATCTCACCCCAAAAGGAAGTACGTGACTGGTGCCAGTTTATCCTGACACTCACAAGTTTCATGTTTTGACTATGACATAAGAGCAGATGTTTCCCTAAAAAGCAGTCACATTTCTAGAAAGATTCAGGATGAGTAACAGCCATAGTGCTGTCTGTGTTTTACAGTAAAACACAGGAAGATGTTACATGGTATCCTTACACATGCTGCAGGTCAGGTTCTGGACTAAATTTGGTTTTCACCCATTACTTTTCAGACAATTGGAACTAAACCCGTTGCTCACATTGACCAGTTCACTGCTGACATGCTGGGGTCTGCTGAGCTGGCAGAGGAGGTCAACTTGAACGGTTCTGGGAAACTAATAAAGGTGAGTGAGTGCCCAAATGTTAATACCTACTTAGTAAAAGAATTGGGAGGTGTTATCAACTGCTCGCTTTAATGTCTCTTACTAGCAGAGTTACTACATTTAAGTACCTACTTCTAATCCCCACACAGCCACCAATGTGGGAAGCATAGTGGGTGCACTCAGCCAGACATCAGCACTGTTCTAGAGCTTGCAGATACCCACTGCAGTCTCTTTCTTCCAGTCCTTTTACTTGGCTTTATGTTTCAGATCACAGGCTGCACAAACCCTGGAAAAACTGTAACCATCGTGGTACGTGGCTCCAACAAACTTGTGCTGGAAGAGGCAGAGCGTTCCATTCACGATGCCCTGTGTGTCATAAGATGCTTAGTTAAGAAAAGGTAGTATCTCTGGTTAATTTTAATGTTAATATAGAAAAAAAACCCACCCATTAGTTTATGCAGTTAAATGAGGTTTGACTTGTAATTTCTCTCCTCAGAGCTTTAATTGCAGGAGGAGGAGCACCGGAGATCGAGCTGGCGCTGCGGCTGAACGAGTACGCCCGCACGCTGCGGGGTATGGACTCGTACTGCGTCCGCGCCTACGGAGACGCGCTGGAGGTCATCCCCTCTACCCTGGCTGAAAACGCAGGCCTCAATCCTATCTCAACGGTGACAGAGCTGAGGAATCGGCACGCTCAAGGGGAGAAAACAGCCGGCATTAACGTCAGGAAGGTAACAAGGGGTTGTACAGGCAGGGCTTAAAATACCAGAGAGTCTTGACTTGCACAGAGTAAAAGCTCCTTGTTCTCCCAGGGTGGCATTTCCAACATCTTGGAGGAGCTGGTTGTCCAGCCGCTGCTGGTGTCGTTGAGCGCGTTGACTCTGGCCACGGAAACCGTGCGCAGTATTCTGAAGATTGATGATGTGGTGAGTAGGCTTTGCATTGTGTCTTGTCTTCTTTCACAGTCACCAGGACAGCTGGTATCATCAAACTCCCTGTGCTTCAGAACACAGTTAGTTAGGGGGGTGGTCTCAGCAAAGGGTCTTTCAGCAGACCCACTGCAGTCCTTATGGAGCCCAGGGGTTTCCTGTGCCTGATTGTGGGAACTCTTCTTTGCAGGTGAACACACGGTAAGCTGAAGAGAGGAACTGGGGACTGTGCCCTGCACCCCTGCCCTGGAGCAGAGTAAGGTTTCCTGACGGAAGGGGCCTGTGTGAATTGTTTTAAACTCCACAAAGGGTGATGTACTTCGGTCATGTTAATTTAATAAGGGTTCTGGTTTCAGATAGGAAATGCTGTTTATCAATAAACAGGCAGTAATCTACCACTGTCTTTGCTTTGTAATTTCACTAGAAATAAGGTAAACTTTGTTCTGTGGGCTTTTCTCTGCTGTATGCTCCTACTTCAGACTTTTCAGAACCAACACCAAATAACTGGCTCCTGTAGTACAGCCTCCAGCCGCCCTTGAATTTGCTCTTTGAGTAAAACACCAGCTCAGAGCAGCTTCTCTAAGGACTTCTCAGTAACAGAGCAGTATTATTTCCCTTAAATCTGTCTGCACTCAAAGAGGATTGGTGCAGCAATGGCACTTCAGGCTGCTCTCACATTTAAGATCGTGCCCTCACATGCCTTGTTCCACTTTATTTCCTGCTGATGCCATCGCACAAGCCCAAGTATTGCAAAAGGCAGCCTTCACATGGAGCTGCTTATGCATCAAAAATAAACCTAGCTCTAAAAAGACAAGGCTAAGCCTAGCTGTAGTACCTCGAGTAGCAGGGATCAAGTTAAACCAGTTTGAGAGAACTGAAACAGTCTGGTCCCTTCCATGGTGGTGACGATGTCCTGGGTCTGTTCAGGAAAACCCCAGGAAAGCAACTTTGGGCAGCTTAAGTAAATCTACCCCCTCCCAAACACTTGTTCTTCCCCAAATTGGCCAAGAAGTCCAAGTATACAACTTTGTAACAATGAAAATTACACTTCTCTGAAATAGCACATAAATTACATGTTAAAGTTACTGATACATGAGGGAAATGGGTGACCCCAGTGGTGTCACTGCATCTCGGGGTGTTCGATTCACCGGGGAAAAGCCCAGCAGCCTTCTGTCACTTTAACTGGCTCTTGGTGTTACATATAAACACTGCAACTTCTAATTGTTAGCCTGAAACAGTGAATGAACCCTTCCATCCCCGTTACTGCTATACTGAGGTGACCAGATTGCTGAAAGAAAGGTTTTCTTCCATGACTCTTCTCTTCACAATGGATCAGAGCTGGAGTTTATGAGTAAACTTCTACCACTTTGTTGACCATTTGCTGTCACTCTCAGTTCAGTACATCACTCAAAATAATTCAAATATTAAATAAATTCAATGATTTATGTAGGCATTCATGCTTTACCTTAAGTTTTTTATTGGCTGCTTAAAGTTACAAGGATTACCCCACACAATTGTGTCCAGCAATGATCTGGTTTAGGTATAAACTTTGATTAAAGCTTTCCTTCCCCATCCCCATCCTCACACACTTCCCATTCTTGACAGCTAGTACACATGCCATCATCTTTACTCTGAAGAAACAGAGGTGTGCAATCCACTACACCACACAGGTCTGGCCATCACTGATGGGCTCCCTACACAGGGAGCTGCTCCCAGCTGCCCCTTGTTCTGCAACCGCCTCTCTGTAGGACAAACCTCGAAACACAAGTGTGTTTGTCAAGGAGAAAATCCTGAGTTCCAACTAAAAACCCACAAAACGTGACCTATAAAAGGCTGTGGACCTCATACAGCTGGCTGAGCCGAAAGGCAGCAGAGTCCAGCCCCAGGTCCCGGCACCCGCAGCCCAGGCGGGGACACGCCGGGCCGGAGCGGGGCTGCGAGAAGGGCCGCTCTGCCCCCGCTGCCAGGAGAACGGGGAGGAGCTGCCGCCGCCCGTCCCAAGGGCTCCGGCAGATCTCAGGTCCCCCCGCGACCGTCTGTAGGGCTCCCCGGGGCCGAGCGGAACCGGCNCTGGACCCGCGCACCCGGGCGCCCGCCGCGCTGTACGAGCGGGGGCCGCCGCCCGCCGCCGCGCAGGTACCGCCGGCCTGGGAGGGTGAGGGTGGTCGCGGGGGGTGGTGGTCTCTGTGTGTCTCTGGGGCTCCAGAGCACGGCTGACATACCCCATCAAGGGTTTTTGGGAACCCGGGGGGATGCGGGAGGCCTGAGACGGGGTGATGGGCTCTCCGTAACCTCGCCCTACCTGCTGTGCACCGCAAACCCGCGGTACACACACAGAGACGTGGAAATACCTGACAGATGGTCCTGCCGCAGCGCCTGGGCAACGCCAATCTCTTAATGAGCTTCTTACGCCCCGGTCAGGAAGAGCTGATTTAAGAGTTGGCCGTGCCCCAGTCCAGGGAAGGGGCTTGGACCCGCCAGCGGATCAGAACGGAGCTGGAGGGTTACAGACGATGTCAGGAGCCCTGGATGCAGGAGGAGGTGGACGGTGCCTTTTGCCGGGCGGTCTGGAACAGCCTTTTAAACCTGCTGCCTTGCTCGTGTAATTCCTGTTGCAGCCGGTCACTGTGCCAGGGAACCAACGAGCTCCAGCTTTCTGGAGAGGAAACACAGCAAACCGTAACCGAGACTTTGCTGGAGTGGCAAAGCTTATTAAAATACCTCTCAACATTTTTTTGGATGAAACTACCCCTTTAAGACATGCTGCTTAAAGCCTTCATAGTACAAACCCGGGCTCAGAAACTGCTCTAAGTTAGGTGAGCCAAAAATATTTAAGGCATGAGCTTACCTGCACACAGCTGCCAAGGAGCAGTGGGACTATAAGCAGAACAGAATCCCTGTCGTTTCACAGTAAGTTATGGGAACAGGAGTAAGCATTTATGCACAGGGTATCGAATGACTTATTGTTAGAACGCTTGTGGAAATGGGAGGCAGGGAAGGCTCTGTGGTGGGTTGGTTTGTTTTTAAATAAAGGGGCTTTTTTTGGAGCTGTGCAATAATCAAGGAAAAATTACACTTTACAAAAGAGTTCTTTTGCTAAGTCCTTTCCAATGGATTTCTTGGTATAAATATATTAAGTCCTGGGACAGACTTTGAATCTTACATGCTTTAAGTAGGCCCCTCACAGTAGAAATTATCACAGATAAGATCATTCCATGTAGCTCTGCATTAACATTGTACACACAGGAATCTCTCTGTGCTGTTGCTGTATCGTTTGTTAGACTTACAGCAGTATTAAGAACCTTGTCCCCCTTTCTTCTAATAGTAAAGCAATTTTCAACATCTCTTTTTAGGATGGTTTTGATTTGGATGCAAATCCTGGCACAGAACAGCCCCTAAATAGAGACTCTGACTTTGGGATTGACTTTTCCAAAATGAGCAATTCCAATCAGGAATACTACTTGAAGCTGGAAGAGCTGAAGAACGCCCACCTGGAGACCATGGCAAAGTTAGAAAGCATGTATCGCAATAAGCTGTATTTAAAAGGAATACACCCCTCAGTCAAGAAAACTGCTGCTTCGAGAGTGTGTTGTAGGTAAGTTGGTGGTACCTTTCATCTGAAGACTGTCATCTCTGCAGTCCTCTCCATCGGGGTTAGTTCTGGGGCTGGAAAGTGTCCCTCTCCTGATTTCCTAGAAACAGATAATGACAGAAGAGTTAGTTTTAATAATAAAAAACATTTATTCACCTTGCTGACGGGCTGAGAGCTTTACAACTGTGCGTGCAGCAGAGATTGGGCAACACGTTTAGTAAAGCCTGGTGGCTTTCCTAAGAAGTGCTGGCTTAAGTATGAGATCTGGTGTGAGTGAGTACCCAGCACCCTTCTCTTCCCCACCAGGGCTGTCCATTTCTGTTCCTCACAGTGACACCTTAGAGCAGGAGTTACTGGCAGTGTTGAACTGGATTCTAAACAAGTTGTTGTTCCCCCCACCCCTCTTTATTTTTAAAGGCCAACTTGGGAAAAGAGCTCCTATCAGCCTCTAAACTTGCACAAATCCTTTTCAGACTCTGATTTAAGTGATCCCTTAGACTCAAGTCCATCTGATGGGTCTGACAGAGAATTAGCCTTCAAAGAAAACAGCAGTGAAACCGGATCATCAGCGTTTGCTAAGCAACGGATCGAAAAAATGTGGGATGGGTTCTGTGTGGAAGACTACATCTCTCACACCAAACACAGCTTACCAAGCTCACCAGCCTTCAGAACTACACAGAAGAAACAGAAAGCATGGTCACCAAAAATCACCGTGCCCAAGCCTTTCCAGATGACCATTAGAGAAGCTAGGAAAAAAGAACAGAACATCAAATCCAAGTCACAGGTGGAAATGGAGAATAACTTACTGAAGAAGCAACTAGAGGAAGAAGCAGAGTGTCAGAAAAAATTCCGAGCCAATCCAGTGCCTGCTGCTGTTTTCCTTCCACTCTACCACGAAATCATGCAGCAGAACGAGGAGCGCAGGAGGTCTGTGAAGGAGAGAAGCAAACTCAAGCTTCTGGCTTCTCAGAAGCCATTTAAATTCATTGAACGAGAGAAGCAAAGGAATGAAATGAGGAAAATGCAGTTAAGAGACCTTTCTACACCTGAAAAGCAAAGCAGGCTGTTCAAAGCAAAACCAGTTCCCAAACGTATTTATAGTCCGACAGTTAATGACAGGCTGAAGGAGGAAGAGCTCTACAGGGAAATCAGGATCAGGATGAGAGCTGAAGAGCTGCTGCGCAATTCCTCTCTACCCAACAGCAGGCTGGCTTTAACAGATGCCAAGAAAAGGAAGAAACACAAGTGCCCTGAACCCAAGGAAGCAGAGCATACACTCAGGATCAAACCAAACGTTCCTGATTTTGAGCTCCTGCACCAGAAGTTTCAGAAGTGGCTCCTGCACCGGAAGCAAACGAGGCACCTCACAGTCTGCGAGCCTTTCGACCTCCAGACCCCCCACATTCCCTCCAACAAGGGCAGGATTTTGAAAGACATTCAAGAGGATGAGGAGAAGTTGAAAGAAACTCGCTGGCCCTATGCCTCTCCAAGGTGTAAACCTCAGGTGAGGCATTCAAGTGCAACGTCCCATCTCTCAGGATCTGGAGGATCTAAATCACCAAGACTCACAGAATCTGCCAGACAACGGCTACGAGCTGTAAGGTGACGACTGTAGAGTGCAGACACACAGTGTAGAGCTTCACTAAGGGTACTGTCCTGGTGCATTACTATGTATGTACTTAATCCTTCCATGAAGTGAATACAGGACTTGAATGTATGAATATAAAGGCTTCATTACAATTTAAAGCTTAAAATAGTTAAGTATAGAATTTAATTACTCTTTACAATTGTTAAAAACACAGTACTGCATTGTTCTCAGAACATCCATAGGAAAGGGACAAACAACTGTTGTCTCCCAGGACATGCCTGACTCCCTAAAAACAGCACATACCTGTCCTCTTACACCATCCCTACTTCCAACCTTGGTTTTTTTTCCTCCCTTGAATCTCCTTTGCCAAAGCTTCCTTTGAAGTCCCATTCTCAGTTTAAAATTGATTCAGCCTTAAGTTTATTTTTCCACCCAGGAATTCACTTGAGGAAAAGAGAAAGCTGGAAGAACAACAGAAAAGGAACAGGACAAAGCAGAAACAAAGAATGAAAAGATTCCAGAAAATTGTAGCGGCTCGGGCTGAGGCCAATGACCCACATCAGAGTCTAGCTCAGATGTCTAAATCCAAATTAAAAACATTCAGGTATTTTCTTGCACCCCCCTGAACCCCTCACTTTACATTGTATGTTAACCATACAATGTAAAAAATAGCATAGGCTAAGAGTGGCCCAATTTAGTATCTCAAGTGGGAAACTGTTGCCTGGTGTGAGGATTTGGATCTATATGTTCCATATTATAGGTTAGCTTGTTTTCTCTGAACTAAGGAAGAAAAGTTCAAACACAGAGGGAAAAGGAACAGTGTAATTATGCAGGCTATCCTTGCACTGCTGGACTGATGGGTGCTGGTACTACTTTGGTGCTAGTCCTCAAGTAGCAAACATTTCACAATTCACCTCTTCATCCCACGAATTCCCCACTTCAGAGGGAAAATGGGAGCAGGAATATAAATTTAATTGACCAGCTGTACCAGCAGCTAAGGGGAAAGCTGCCAGCCCTTAGGAAGAACAGGATTCAAAGTTACCTTTAGTAGAGATACATATTCCAACACTGTTTCTACACCACTGAGCAAAGTAGCACCCAAAGACACCACCGCCTTCCTTCTCAGTCCAGCTGGCTCCAGCAGCTCTGATGGCAATTTAACTCTGAAACTGGTGCTTTGCCTTGTGTTTGTGGCTGATGTAACCAGTTCCTCTTCTGGTTCTTTTTAACCCTAAAGCAAAAAAAATCAGTCCTGTTTGAGTGAGCCCTTAGTGAGGTTTTTAACCTCTCAGCATGGTGGCACTGCGGCAGGATCATCCCTTAAGGCACCAGTACTTGAACCCAGTGGGAGGTACCGACTGCTCTGCCCATGCTTCTCACATAGGCAGGAGTCCTGGGCAGCGATTGTGATTCCCAGTTTCCTGTAGCCAGGCAAGCTGCCAGGAACTGACACTAGTAGGGCAAAACAATATGAGGGTGGATGACCAGAGACACACCTGATTACAAGATTCACAGCTTGGACTAGCAGCTTTCAAGTTACCCTCAGAAACTTTAAGGGAGATGTTTAGAATATGGTCCAGGACAGAGATCTTTCTGAGATGAGGGTGGAAGGTAGGGGGCTGGGAGTTAAAACCTAACAGATGAGGTTTCATCATTCTTCTTTTTGCTTTACATGGGTTTCTCCTTTATAGCTAAAATAGAAAGATGTAGATTTGTTCTTAATAGACTTTAACTCTGCTCTGTCCTAAGGCAGTCTGCTGAAATAGTGCAGATGATAGACAATACCACACCTTGCCCCACTGGCAAACTCTGTAATGGCTCTGCACCGCCAACGCTGCTGCTGCTGCTGCATCTGCACAGTGACCTGGGAGAGAGACTGCAGTAGAAGCACGTGCAGTCCCACACGCTGAAAGCACAAAGCACAGTGGGGCTCAGCAATAGAAGCCAGGGTATGCCCAGAGCAGCACTGCAACAAGCATTTTGCTCAGCCACATGGGCAGTCCCTGACTATGCCCTGTATATTTAGGCCCACCTGTCACACACACACACACACACACACCCCCCAAAGATGGGGGGGGAAGCCAAAGCGCCTGCAGAAAGCTACAAAGATGATTAGGGGCCTGGAGCATCTCCCCTGTGAGGACAGGCTGAGTGAGCTGGGACTGTTCAGCCTGGAGAAAAGAAGACTAAGGGGGGACCTAATTAGTGTCTATAAATATCTTAGGCATGGGATGCAGGGGGAATTGGCCAGCCCCTTTTCAGTGTCTGTGGGGACAGGACAAGGGGCAATGGCTGCAAGTTGGAGCACAGGGAGTTCCACACCAACCTGGGGCAGAACTTTTCCCCAGTGAGGGTGAGGGAGCCCTGGGACAGGCTGCCCAGGGGGTGTGGAGTCTCCTTCTCTGGAGAGATTCCAGCCCCGTCTGGATGCCGACCTGTGCAATATGAGCTGGGGAGCTGCTTTGGCAGGGGGGTTGGACCCCATGAGCTCTCAAGGTCCCTTCCAACCTCTGTGATTCTGTGAAAGCAGCAGTGGTGTAGGGTAAGCAGGGCCCACGAGGGATCCTGGAGAGCAGAGGTGCTCTCAGTGGTGTAGTAATCCTTTCCAAGTATTTTGTTAGAGTCAGAGCTCAAGCGCCATCGCTTTCACAACAGAACCAGCAGCTACTGTTAAGAACAGGAGCTTTAACACATAAGCCTCCTTAGGCAGATGATCTGCTGGCTCCAGGACAGAAGCAGAAAACAATGTGAGTTACAGAACCAAGGCAGAGCAATCAGACAAACTGTGGGTGTGTTTACAGATTTGATTTGAGTCCGTTCAGCAGCAAACTTCCCATTACAGCACTGAGCTTAATCAGATTTCAGGAGTATCGTAAAGCACTCCTGCTTAATCCCTGCCTGCACATAAAATTAGGCTATTACAAAGCACGATTACTTTGGTAGTGCTGATGCATTAAGGCTGGTATGAGTGCTTAACTCCATCATGCTTATTTCAGCAGAGGCTGGGATAGAAGGTGCATTAATGGCAGCACTCTTCTAACAGCTAATTAGGTTTGTAGAAAGCCGCCCGAGAGACCAAGCGAGTAGCAACAGTGAAGCTCGCTCCCTCAAAACGGTGCATAACTGCCTTAAGACAGAGCCATATCCCAGACACCTGGAGGATGGCAAGGGAAAGGGGCAGGAGACAGAAGCATAAAAGCCCCTAGGTCTCATCCCTGCCCTTAAGTGTCTGACTTCACACTGCTCGAGCTGGCCCGGCACAGAGGCAACATCACCAAGAGGTGTCTGTGTCACACACCAGGGGTTACTATTTGGATTATCTAGTGCTTGCTGTGACCTGAGATATCGTTTCAGTTGATGAACCAACAGTTTCATCATCCTGGTGTATTAACCAGGCCAACCAGGAGGAAAAGCCTCCTGCCATGTAGAAGGTGGCCGCCCCTCCTGTGAGATACGGCACTAAAGTAGCAAGATTCTTATCACTGAACTTCAACATACTGATTTTTCTTTCATAATGCTAATTTCCTATGGTCTATTCCATTCAGCTTTGCTTAAAACAACTGAGATATCTGTACAAAATCATCATTTTTAAAATTTATCCAAAGCCCCCCCATCAATGGATCTAAATTCAGCCCCTACTTCACCTCACTAGCCAGGACCCCTCCACTTACCCAAAGCAACTACTCCACAAAGAGTTCAGGACTTACAGACAAGCAACTGCTGTGACAACCCACAATCAGGCCCCACAACCACCATAAAATCATTTACCTTATATGCATCTTAAAGTAGGACAGTGTGTGTAGTTTGTTAGGAGCAATTTAGCTGCTGTAGAAAATTACTACTTGCATTATAAATGAATAACAATTTCTCCTGTACTCTATTTTCCCTTAGGGACTATGAGAAGCAGAGGATGCAAGAATATTTGCAAGAGTTGCAAGAAATGGAAGAAAGAGTCAAACAGAAGCCATTGCTTTTGGAAAGAGTCGCTCAGGTTACCTTGCTTCTGTATTCTTACCTTTCAAACACCATGTAAGACATTGGCAGTCAAACATTTTTAGAAGCTACCTGATGTGAGCCCAGTATTTGTCTGGTTTCATCTGTTGCCACACCTCCACATAAGTAGTGCCAGTTTTTGTCACTAAGCACTGGTGGCACACTTGCACAGGGAAACTAAGGTCATCATTATAAATCTGTTGTCCAATTCAGTCACAACATGAGGGTCTCTAAGCACAACCAAAACCACAGCAAGAATGTAAGGGATTTAAGTTGGGAAAGAAGTGATGAGAAGCTTCAGCCATTCTTAGTGTCTACTGTAAAGCTCAGATGTGGCATGTATTTTATCTCCATTTCAGTACAACTGGGTGCTGGTAGTGTGGTCCCCAACCTCTTTCCAAACCCAGAGAAGCAGCAAGCTGTAGGTCACTGGTTCCCTTGTCCCTTTGGTCTGTGTGGGTTTCCTTGCCTGCCATCACTGCAGGGCAGCAGCATCCATGTAGCTCTTCTCTCAGATATTACCTGGAGGAGCAGAAACTACACCCTCAGTTTCAGAGGCAGAGATGCACATCTGTATAGTTAAGTAGCACTATAAGAAGACGACCCAATCTGGAGTACTGTGCCCCATCTGGAGTCCTGTGTCCAGAGCTGGGCCCCCAATACAAGAGAGATGTGGGCCTGTTGGAGAGGGGTCAGAGGAGCCACAGGGATGCTCAGAGGGCTGGAGCAGCTGCCCTACAAAGAGAGGCTGAGGGAGCTGGGCTGGGTCAGCCTGGAGAAGAGAAGAGAAGGCTGTGGGGGGACCTCATTGCAGCCTGCCAGTCCCTGAAGGAAGCTGATAAGCAGGAGGGGGATCAACTTTTTAAAAGGGCAGATAATGGCAGGACAAGGGGGGAATGGATTAAAGCTAAAGGAAGGAAGGGTTAGATTAGATATTAGGGGGAAGTTTTTTACAGAAAGAGTGGTGAGGGGCTGGAACAGGCTGCCCAGAGAGGGGGTGGGTGCCCCGTCCCTGGGGGTGTTCAAGGCCAGGTTGGATGGGGCCCTGGGCAACCTTGTGTAGCTCCAGGCCTGAGGTTGGTGGCCCTGCCTGTGGCAGGGGGGTTGGAGCTCTCTGATCCTTGGGGTCCCTTCCAACCCAGGCCATTCTATGATTCTATGAATACTACTTGTTTTTAGGGCAGCAGCTCCCAGAGAGGGAATAAATGAGAAGCAGGGAGCAAACTGGATTTAAACTAGCACAGAAAAGTAAAACCTGGTGTAAAGCATCACAAGACAGACAATCTAGTTAGATAACACATAACCATTGTGGTTTTCCTACAGAAAAATGCCAGGATAGCTGCAGAAAAGCATTACTCTGACAGACTGAGAGCGCTGGGGATATGCCCAGAGTTTGTTTCAAAGAAAGGACAAACTGCTAAATTGCTACAATGCTCCAGGGCTGAAGATTTTCTTAACTCCACTGACACCAGAAAAAGGTAGAGCTTTGCCACTACATACCTAATAATTAGAAAGTCATTTTAGATGTGTAGGTTTGGCAGGGGTTTTTTTTAAATGTATTATTATTTGTAGTATTTCCCTGGTAAGTATTTGCTGTGTGATTAGCTTCACTAGCATTAGCATTAATATGTCTTTTTTATTGCTTTTCCTGAATTCAATCTTGTTTGATAAAACAGAGGAGAGCAGGGGATGTGTTATGTAATGGATTTCAAAGAAAAATGAGGAAAAATAGGGGGTTTTATTTGTTCTTTCCACCAACAAATTCTGGGAGGTTGTTAGTAAGTCTCTTCATCCTATGCTGCCTTTACTTAACTTTTAAAATAAGGCTTATAAAAATAGCCTTCAGTATCCATTTTATATCTTGGTTTAAAAGGAAGCAAAAATGGGGAAAAAAAAAAATCTATAAGCAATACTGTTGAGTTACTTTCTAGCATAAAAGGGAAGACTAGTGTGTCCCCCTCCCTTCTCCTTCCCCTATTCCACCCCAGCCAAGCCTACCAGGATTTGTCCTAGATTACCTGGAGGTAGTGTAATGCCTCCTGGAAAGCATCCTGCCTGAAAATAGCATCACCACCCCACCCCCCAAAATTGTCTTTTCAGAGTCATCAAGGATCATGTGAAACAGAGAGAATCCTTTGAGGAAGCAGCTGATGGCAGTCCTGGGTCTGAGCAGTCTGGTGAGGAGGAGGAGGAAGAGGAGGAAAGAGAGAGAAAAGGTGACAAAACCTCCCCGCAGGATGGCCAGTCCAGCGAGCTGGAGGACGAGGAAGAGGCAGGAGCCAGCCCTCCTGCTCACCAGCCTTGCCATGCAGGGGAGGCTGAGTCCAGCCCATCCTCTGACCAGGATGAGGAAGAGGAAGGAAAGGCAGGCCTGCCACTGGGTCGTTCCCAGGAGGAAGAAGAGGAAGAGGCTGATGGTCAATCAAGACCCAGCTCTGCGTGTGCCCGGTTGCAGGAGCATGAGGAGGAGGATCAGCCTGGCCCTGAGGCTGCAGGTACCTTCCAATATGAGGATGAGGAATATGAAAATGATGATTCAGAAGAGGAACCCAGTGATGAAGATGACTGAGAGGAAGGCAGACACTACCTCCTGGGGCTCAGGAACCTCTTGCATCGCTGGCCATGAGGCAGAAACCAAAGGAAAACAAGGCTTTTTGCTCCCAGTACAGAACTGTGAATTTCAAGCTCTTGGCTTAAGCTTTCCCAGCACAAGCAGGGATTTCAATCGAGCTTTCCCAGGACAGAGTGCAGTGTGACATCACACAGGTGCTAAAAACACCTTCAGAGAATAGGAAATACATTTGTTAAAAGTACCAGCTTTGCAAAAGCATCTGCAAGGACTAACAAGGAGGATTGCTTTATTTGTTTTAAAATCAATTTTTTGCCATGCTGCATCCAAGGGCACTAAATCTGGTACTTCCTCCTCCTGACTTCAAGAACCAGTAACACTGTTGGGAAGGGTTTTTTTATCATTATTACTTTTATTTATTTTTGAATGGTGAGTGTAACTAATCTTGAACTTTTTTAGTTAAATAACTCTTGTATATATGTTATATGCAACAACATCAATCATTACTTCACAAGGAAAATGGAAGTTTACAACCTCTAGCAAGACAACCCCACAATACAAACCTGAGGTTGGCTTGCTGGTGTTTGTCAGCATTCTGTAATTCTCAGGACTTGTATTCATGGTCACCCACAACTGATATTTTTGTCTTGTAAATCAATTGTTATTAAACAGGCAGCAGTGCAGCTCTAAATTATGGTTCTCAAAGGTTATTCAGAGCAGAAAAAAAATCTGGGTTTAAGTCTTGATAGCATTCAACTGTTATACAAGAATGTAAATCTGTAATTGCTGGACTATTAAGACAGAGACTAAAAATGTTACAAGTCCTTTGAAGTGGAAGGAGGCAGCAAAAAAAACCCCAATGCTTCTTTTTTTTTTAAGGTTTTAGAGGGAAGAGTTGGGGATTTGTGTGCAACTTTGAGTTTTCCACTGTATTTTTAGTATATAACACAATTAATGAACACAGATGACTCTTTTTTTGTTAGGATGATTTAAAATGTGGGCAAAACAGGTAGAAACTAATGGGGTGATGGCCCAGAAATTAAAGTTCCTGTATTTAAAGGAAAAAAAAAACCCAATAACCTCAACATGAAAACCCAAATCCAGGTGAAATGATTCAGTCAGTTACCAAAATGCAGAGTAGTGCCATGAGGAAAGAGAACAGAAACATCCTGGTGCCATTAATATGAAGGAGAAAGAAAGTGATTCACAAAATAATATATAATAAAAGCATTTTAAGGTGAGCAGCTTATTAAAGGAGAAGAGATGATCAGTTACACTTTCAGAGAAGCTACCCTAGCAGCAGGGAGATGAACAGAAAAGTTTCTCACAGATTATTGAATATTCTGGCTTTAATATTTTAATTAATGGCCAGAGCACAAAAGCAGGAACATGTTCCAAAATTTGCAAAGAAAATTAGAAAGGTGTTTCCAAAAAGAAAACAAGAAGGATCAAAAATACTGCCTGGGAAGGAGAGGCTAGCTTTGCATACAGACTGTAGCATTAAATAAGAACGTAAAGTGCAAGAATAACATTTATTTAATGGGAATTTATCACCTGAAACTGCAGGGAGACCCAGGCAAGTTGAGCTGCAAATATTGAATGAGACAATGTGCTGACTGAAAATCAAAGTGATGGACTCAAAGGATGTGCCAGGCATGGTATTACCAGCAGAGCTGGAAGAGCAGTGCCTGCAAGTCCCCAAACCCTGCAGATCCCATGCTGGGGTTCTCAGTGATTCCTGTGGTACTCCATGTGAGTGACAGCCTTGGTTGGGAATTCTGTATTAAACTTCCACTGGTGTGTATCTGCTCACACCTGCCACCAGTGTCACTGAGAAGCTGATGCCATGTGCACCAAGCCAGAGAAGGCTGGCACCCCAATGCAAGAGAGATGTGGGGCTGTTGGAGAGGGGTCAGAGGAGCCACAAAGATGCTCAGAGGGCTGGGGCACCTGCCCTACAAAGAGAGGCTGAGGGAGCTGGGCTGGGTCAGCCTGGAGAAGAGAAGGCTGTGGGGGGACCTCACTGCAGCCTGCCAGTCCCTGAAGGGAGCTGATAAGCAGGAGAGGATTCAGCTTTTTAAAAGGGCAGACAATGGCAGGACAAGGGGGATGGATTAAAACTAAAGGAGGGAAGGGTTAGATTAGATATTAGGGGGAAGTTTTTTACAGAGAGAGTGGTGAGGGGCTGGAACAGGCTGCCCAGAGAGGGGGTGGATGCCCCGTCCCTGGGGGTGTTCAAGGCCAGGTTGGATGGGGCCCTGGGCAACCTTGTGTAGCTCCAGGCCTGAGGTTGGTGGCCCTGCCTGTGGCAGGGGGGTTGGAGCTCTGTGATCCTTGGGGTCCCTTCCAACCCAGACCATTCTATGATTCTATGATCAATCCCCAACTCAGTCTTACTGGGCAGTCAGCATACATCACGTTTATTCACAGAGTAAATCCCTTCCTAGACAGCTGAGCATCTAAACCAGCCTGCTTGTGCCCAAAGAGCACAAGCTTTCTCCCCCCTTGCCCTTTCTTTCCCTCCTCAATTTTCAGACCCATTCATTGAGTCAAGTTAACTCACTGACACAGCCCAGGCACGAGCAGGGGATGAGTTTAGGAGATGAGGGGCAAGCAGGACTTCACCCTTTTGGTGCTGGCCAGCTGCAATCAGTGCCTCACAGGACTGCAACCTGGGGTTAGCCACGTAAGGAAATCCCCCAAAAGCTTACAGGGTTGTTATATAGAGAAGACAGATGTTTACCAGCAAGAAATACCCTCATTTTCTGATAATTAAGACTGTAAATGAGACTCTTGTTTAATTTCACAAACAAAAACAGTACTGTGGAAGCCAGAGGACCAAAACCAAGGGTACCTGCACTTGGCACAGCTCAAACCAGGCTACTAATAGCAAAAAGCCAATTACTAACAATAGTTAGGCAGGTTAACAATCAGGTTAGTGAGATTAAGCAGGTTGCTGATGAACAGTAAGCACATTACTAACACTGCTAGGCAATCCTAGCTGCCAGCAGAATGAATTGTCACAAACCCTGTTACCAGGTTACCCAGCCCAGGGCTCTGCTGTCAAACACAACATTCCACACTGAGAGGGGCACATGGTCCTCACAAAGGGCCTCTCAACTCACTAGACTTTTTAAACACATAGCTCACACCACCCTACATCTCCTAAAACAGGTAATAAAAGATACCACAGGTGTAACTTGTGCAAGTGGTAAAAGCAAGTAATAGAAAGTCAGCTCTTGGAGCTGTTACTGTGTCCCTTTCTGGTTAAGTTCTGCTCTGAGGAGCTCAGTCCTGTAACACCTTTGTCTCTGGAGGTACTGGCATTGCTAGCATGCAGCCCATCATGGCTAGTGAAGCCAGGAGCTCTCAGATCTAATACCCTGGAGGATATTTCCCTCTCTGTTAACTAGATTCAGAGTTTATTCCTAGGCAAAATCTTACTTCTCCTCATGCTCTGCTAATGCCAATTTAATTCAGGCCTAGCAAGCTGAGGCTGAGCTTAACTCTCCTCACACAGCTGGCTGGGTACACATTTGCCTGCTCCAGCTTGTTTCCAACCCTGAGAACTAGCACTCTGCCCTTGTAGCACAAGCCCTCCAGTTCCAACAGCTCCCTTTCCTCCCTTTCCCACTGAAAGGCAGCTCAGTGTTGCCCAGAAACAGCCTTCAGCATCAAACCAGCCATGCAACTTCCCTGAGAGCATTCTGAAAGGAGTATCTACCCTTTTCTAATTGATGATAACAGGTAGAGCTATGGGCTACACCTATTCATATACATGTCCATGTGCATAAATAACAACACAGTTTGAAAACCTGAGGCAGCCCAGAGGTACTGTTCCCTTTCAGAAGGGAGCAATCACCAACCACATGCCATCAGTTTTGAGTCTGAGGAAGAATAAAGCCATCTCAGTGAGCACACATGTTCCTGAACACAGGTGATGATGTCTCTGCAATTTGCATACCTGACCCAACATCCACTGGTCCATGCTGGGAAGTCACTGCATTCTGAGGAGCAGATGGGGCCAAGCTACAGGGCAGAGACTCTCTCAGGGGGTTCTTGTAGCTCTTCTCTGGGTTTACCTATCAAAACAGAAGCACTAATACTTTAACACATTAAGGAAAGCACTGTCCACCAAGCTTGTTGTTGCTGAAGTTACTTAAGGAGCACAGGGATACTGCATAATCATATTCCACTTTGCATTGGCTGGAGACATCATTGTTTCCAGATGGGATTAGCTGAAGAATACTGACAGGCATCAACACCCTGATCCCTGGCAAAGCACTAAATATACTGGGTAATATTTTGAATACAAAGTAACTGGGAAAATCACCCACTTTTATTCAACAGCTAATTATTTTAGACAACTCCCAAAATACTCAAGCCTCCTGCCTGCCCTGCTCACCCTAACACAGAGCCAGCAGGTCTAAAAGGCAGGTCAGATGCTGGTTTGTGCCTCAGAGCTGAACTCAGTGCTGTGTACCTGTAAAACATGCTTAATTTAACAGTAAATGAAAAGAAAAGCTGCCCTGGAAAACGTTTCTGTGAAATCAGTTTGTGCATAGCTCCTCTCTTCAGGACAGAGCTGCCACATCCTGAAGGGGTTTTTCCATCCCCTGCTATGGCTGGTGGCTAAAAGGGCAAGGAAACCCAAGCTGGGGGTGTCCACACACACCAAGGGGCTTCCACCACACAGCCTGCAAGGCACTTCCCACACCATTCTCACAAGGCCTGTGTCTGGACACAGGCAACTCCTACAATACCTGCAAAAAAGCCTGGAATTCCTAAAGGCAGTAGAAATTCTGGAAGGGTTGAGTAGTAGGAAAAAAGAGCAAAGTCTGTCTTCATGGCAGCCAGGCTTTAGATGAGATTCCCAACTGTTTCTCCAAGGGGAGCACAAAAGAATTTTCATCTACATTCAGAAGTCACCTTGCAAGAAAAGAAACAGATTCCAAGGTGTGGCAAGGTCATAATTTCTTTTTATTCATGATTTGATCAAACTTCAGCACACACATCCCCTAAAGACCATGGAAAATAGGCTTCCCTTCCCTGCTGCCAGTTGTATTCCAACCAAGTTCACTTCCACCAACAACCCCTTCACACATTACCTGTTCAACAGCCCTTCAGCTCTGCTATTTTCCTCAGGCAGGCATCCTGTAAGGGAATGGAAACACCTTGATAAAGCATTTAGTGGTGCATATGCATCTTCAGATACCATTCACTCACCATCCAGGAGAACAAAGGGCTGAGGCAGCATCACATACTTGGTAAAGTACTTGTGAAACACTTCCCTTCACCAACCCCTGGTTTCACAGAGCAGTTGGTAATGAATTTAGTTTGCCTCAGGTGAAAGGGAGCAGCCCCTTTCCTCTCTCCTGCCCACTTCCTTTTGAACGCGGTCATAGAATCATAGACTGGTCTGGGTTGGAAGGGACCCCAAGGATCACAGAGCTCCAACCCCCTGCCACAGGCAGGGCCACCAACCTCAGGCCTGGATCTACACAAGGTTGCCCAGGGCCCCATCCAACCTGGCCTTGAACACCCCCAGGGACGGGGCATCCACTACTTCTCTGGGCAGCCTGTTCCAGCCCCTCACCACTCTTTCTGTAAAAAACTTCCCCCTAATATCTAATCTAAACCTTCCCTCCTTTAGCTTTAATCCATCCCCCTTGTCCTGCCATTATCTGCCCTTTTAAAAAGTTGAATCCCCTCCTGCTTATCAGCTCCCTTCAGGGACTGGCAGGCTGCAATGAGGTCCCCCCACAGCCTTCTCTTCTCCAGGCTGACCCAGCCCAGCTCNCTGGGGCCTCCCCAGGGCAGAGCAGAGAGGGACAATCCCCTCCCTGTCCCTGCTGCCACCCCTCTGCTGATGGAGCCCAGGATCCCATTGGCCTTGTGAGCTGCCAGAGCCACTGCTGCCTCATGTTCAGTCTCTCCCCCACCAGAACCCCCAAGTCCTTCTCAGCAGGGCTGCTCTCCAGGAGCTCTTCTCCCAGTCTGTATCTATGGCTGGGATTCTTCCAGCCCCAGTGCAGCCCCTGACCCTTGTCAGTGCTGATCCTCAGGAGGTTCCCCTGGCCCATGGCTTGTCAAGTCCAGCCCGGGAAGTCTCTGAGCATCCTGGGTTCAGCTTGTTCAAACAGCAGATAGGATCTCAGGAAAACATCCCATGCCACAACAAAACCCTTTCTCACCATTCCAGTGAGCATCACCTCGAGCACAAGGGGAGGAAAGATCAGATAACTCCTAGTAAAGGCAGAAGAAGTAAACACCACCAGGGTGAGCTGTGAATTTCTCTCAGCTGCAGCACACAAGGACATTTCTCAGCTTATTTACTATAAAAAGTAAACCAATCACTCCCACACACCAAAGGATCTGGGTCTTGTTTCCCCTACACCTCTGCTGTAAGTCTGGCACTGAAGTTTTTTTCACAGTCATCTTGATGGTATCCATTACTTTTCCCCATATATGAGAGCTGGGAGGTGTGGGACAAAACCTGACCTGTTTCTCACACAGGATTCAGTTAGAGCTTTTTCTTTGCTTTTTAACTAGTGGGAAATGCAATTTTGCCAGTAGCCACAGGGTCTGCTGCAGCAAACCAGCCTGCCTCTGGGATTCCTCATCTGGATGCAGCCTTAGTACTCACAGAAGAGGCTAAACAGACAATATTTGTCCCTCTGCAACATCTACAGGACATGATCTCATCTGCTATTGTAGGACTGCAAACTCCTCACACTATCCATGAGGCCAATGGGATCCTGGGCTCCATCAGCAGAGGGGTGGCAGCAGGGACAGGGAGGGGATTGTCCCTCTCTGCTCTGCCCTGGGGAGGCCCCAGCTGGAGTCCTGTGTCCAGAGCTGGGGCCCCCAATACAAGAGAGATGGGGAACTGTTGGAGAGGGGTCAGAGGAGCCACGAGGATGCTCAGAGGGCTGGAGCAGCTGCCCTACAAAGAGAGGCTGAGGGAGCTGGGCTGGTTCAGCCTGGAGAAGAGAAGGCTGTGGGGGGACCTCATTGCACCCTGCCAGTCCCTGAAGGGAGCTGATAAGCAGGAGGGGATTCAACTTTTTAAAAGGACAGACAATGGCAGGACAAGGGGGATGGATTAAAACTAAAGGAAGGAAGGGTTAGATTAGATATTAGGGGGAAGTTCTTTACAGAGAGAGTGGTGAGGGGCTGGAACAGGCTGCCCAGAGAAGTAGTGGATGCCCCGTCCCTGGGGGTGTTCAAGGCCAGGTTGGATGGGGCCCTGGGCAACCTTGTGTAGCTCCAGGCCTGGAGGTTGGTGTCCCTGCCTGTGGCAGGGGGGTTGGAGCTCTGTGATCCTTGGGGTCCCTTCCAACCCAGACCATTCTATGATTCTATCCTGCCACAGAGACTTGGATGAAGTGATTTTTGAGGTACAAGAAGCAGCCCAAGCTTCTCCTCTAGCACTGGTTGGAGCCCTTTGAAACATAGACAGGAGACACCATCTACCTGCTCTCCTCAAACTCTTGCTCCCCAGAAAGGTGAGGGAGAGGACAGGGAATAAGATTTCCTATTTCTCCCCACTTCTCAGCTCAGTTTAATTCTTTTAAAAATTACAAATCTTCACTGGGTTTAGTTTCCTGACCCATTCCCTTGGCCAGCCACGCTGCTTGTGCCACTGCAAGGGAGAAAAGAAAACAGCAAAGAGGGGAAAAAACCCCAACCTCTTCAGCAGTAAGACCAGCCTAATGCTGAGCCTCCCTGAAGACTTGGACACTGGGCAGTCACAGGGGTCTGTTTGGGTCTTCTGGCTGTCCAAGAGAGCAGGAGAACTGATTGAAACAGAAACCCCCCCAGCCACTCAATGCCAAAGCAGCAAAACCATTGCCACAGGCAGACTGCCCCACGTCTTGTGGCAGTCAGAACATCAATACCCACAGTTCTGGAACATATCTGATGGTCCAAAAAGAAAGGATCCCTTAAAAAAAAAAAAAGAATCACAGATTCACAGAATTAGTAGGGGTTGGAAGGGACCTCAAGAGATGGAGTCCACCCCCCCTGCCAAAGCAGCTTCCTAGGGCAGATCACAGATAGGAGTCCAGACAGGTCTACCAGAACAGATACAAAGGCTACACTGTCAAGGAGATTTTCATTTTCCACAGGGAAACTATGACAGTCTTAGGGTTTGGGGTTTGTTTTGTTTGGGTTTGTGGGTTGGTTTTTTGGGGGGGTAGGCAGGAGGGGATTGTGTGGGACTTTTTAAGAACTTCCTGCCACAGGAGCTCTTAGGATTCTGCTTCCCAGGCATCTCACTGCAGAAAGGCTGTGTGTCCCCCAGCCACACAAAGAACAATCCTACCAAGAAGTGTTGTTGTCTGCACTATAAACACTGGCAGAATGAAATAGAAAGATTAAGGAAAAAAGAATTAAAAATAGAACTCTTTTCTTTGCAAAGGAAATAACACAAACATGATTTTTTACCCTGGCATTGTTATATCAATGGCTATTTTAGGCTGTATCTCACTGCACTTAGAGTCAGGAAACCCTGGCATGAATGTACTACAGCCACTCCTGCTTCACACTGCACAGCTGGGACCACAGCATGGATTTCAAGGGACTTTTTAGAGGCACAGGAGCTGTTTCAGGGGGTATGGTTTTGTTTTCCTAGAGGAAAACCATTTGTTTTGCAATGGGGCTGGCTCAGCGACCAACTGCTGACCAGGCCTGGGTTCTAGCTTGGTAGAAAGAGGGGTACATGGCAGAAAAACATTCAGCAACACCTTTCTCAGCACTCTTATTTCCAGCAATACCCCAATCTCTGACTTCACAGGATCTGCAGGAGTTTGGTTCTCAGGATCTGAAGATATTGACCCTGTTTGCCTTAGTCACAGAGCAGCGTTGTGACCTGCAGACTCTCAGCTCTGGAGAGCAGGGAATTGCATGAGGGTACCAGCTGCTTTCCCTGGTGTTCTGCCCAGAAGAATACATCTTCACTACCAATGAGAACCTGCCCCCTCTTCTTCCTTCATCCCTCCCAATAAAGGAAACAGGCAACAAGCCACCTTTTTTTACATATTTCAAAAGTTCAACCACTTCAGAGTAAGCATAGGAACTGGAAAGAAAGCTGCTGTATGCCAGCATGCCCATAGCATCACACCCACATTTCCTCTAAGGACCTTCTCGTTTTCCAGAATCAAGATTTTTTCTCTTTTCTCCTTTCCTTTGTCCTTTTGAGCATGGACTTGAGCTCTTCCATTTCAAAAGCCAGCTTGCTGTGCTTCATGTTGGCCCTCTGGGTTTGCTCCACCTTGCCATCCCAAGTTCCTTCCAGACAGGCCCTTGAGCTCTCCATTTTAGCCAACAAGATGCCTGGGTAGAGGGGGAGGCACAACATGCCCCACGCTCCTTTTGAACAACTGAAGTGCTCTGTGCTCAGCCTCAAGAGCCTGAACATGTGTTTCACAGAATCCCAGAATCCCAGGGGTTGGAAGGGCCCTGGAGAGCTCCTGGGGTGCAACCCCCCTGCCAAAGCAGCTCCCCAGCTCATATTGCACAGGTCGGTGTCCAGACGGGGCTGGAATCTCTCCAGAGAAGGAGACTCCACACCCCCTGGGCAGCCTGTCCCAGGGCTCCCTCACCCTCACTGGGGAAAAGTTCTGCCCCAGGTTGGTGTGGAACTCCCTGTGCTCCAACTTGCAGCCATTGCCCCTTGTCCTGTCCNATAAACACTAATTAGGTCCCCCCTAAGTCTTCTTCTCTCCAGGCTGAACAGTCCCAGCTCACTCAGCCTGTCCTCACAGGGGAGATGCTCCAGGCCCTTCATCATCTCTGTAGCCCTTCTCTGGACTCTCTCCAGGAGATCCCTGTCTGTTTTATCCCAGGGAGCCCAGCACTGGACACAACACTCCAGGTGGGGCCTGACCAGGGCAGAGCAGAGAGGGAGGATCCCCTCCTGTGACCTGCTGCCCACACTCCTCCTGATGCCCCCCAGGATCCCATGGGCTCTCTCAGCCCCCCAGGGCACACTGCTGGCTCATGGCCAACCTGTCATCAACCAGGACCCCCAGGTCCTTCTCCACAGAGCTCTTCTCCAGCAGGTCATTCCCCAGCCTGTACTGATACAGACAGTTATTCCTCCCCAGGTGCCAGACTCTGCACTTGCTCTTGCTGAATCTCCTCTGGTCTCTCCCTGCCCAGCTCTCCAGCCTGGCCAGGTCTCTGGATGGCAGCGCAGTGTCCTGCCTGTCAGCCACCCCTCCCAGCTCTGGATCATCAGGCACTTGCTGAGGGTGGATGCTGTTCCCTCAGCAAGGTTGTCAGTGCAGATATGGAACATACTGGGAATGTGAGGTGGAAGGACAGGCTCCAGTGAGAGAAGCAGGTGCTCTGAGCAAAACAGGGACCAGGATGTCATCAACACCTCCCTCCTGAGTCATTTTAAACAACAATAAACGTTATGGCTGGGTATTTTCCATGAGGAAGACAGCAGAATCCCAGCCAGCTCAAACATTTGCTGTATTCAAGCTGTGCATTATCCTGTCAACATGTAGAACTCTTCTATAGCAAGGCCATCAATATTAATGAAATCAGGTATACATTTCCCCATCCCTGGATCTAAGTCTGAAGCTAATGACTTTCTGAAGATGGCAGCTGGGCAGAACACAGGGGAGACACCTCTCTTTCTCCAGATGTGCAGGGAAGTTTCATGCCCAAGGCCCTCTACATCTCTCACCTGCAAGCCACAGGAGGTTTCAGTAGCTCTCTTGCTGTCTCACCGTTAGGATTCCTCCCCAGCTTCCCCATTCCTCAGCACCCTAGGGGAATACTCTGGCCAAGAGAAATACTCATTTCCTGTCTCATCTTAAGAACAGGATGCTGCATCTTCCCACTGTGATAATTTAAAACCATCTTGAAACCTCAGAATTCCTTTCAAATAAAAACTTGTAAACCTATGTTTAAAATCCCCAGAGTGACTTGACACTCACCCAAACCACTCCCTCCAGCCTTGACATTCCTGTTGCTCCTTGAGCTCACCTGCACTTGAATTCCTCACAGCTCCTTAAAGGCATTATCAGTTCTGGCAAACATTTCCAAGCTGAGGAGAGCCCAGTGTTGGTTCTGGTGTGTGGGTCACCACAGGGCCATAAAACTCAGCAGCCTTTCAACAGATTAAATATGTGGTCAGAGGCAAAAATAACAATGGTAGGCATCCAAGAGAGACAGCCTTCATGCTCAGCATATCCTTGGCTCATGGAAAAAATAGGCTATGGAGTGGTGTGCTACTTGAGCAAGCAGATAGCATGGACATGGTAGGACAGTGATAACTGGTTGTTTCAAAACACCAGTGTGCAGTGGCTGTATGTGGGCAGCACTGAACAACACAGTTTCCTTCATCCCCTCTGTTGAAGATGTAAAGCTGGACATCAGAGTCACCTCACCAGGAGGTGCAGGGTAGTAGATGCATTAGCAGAGGAAGGAATCAATCCAGTCAATGAAGGAATTGATACCTGTCTATAGTTAGAAAATATCTTTTACAGAACGAGCTGTTCTGGTGCAGGGAGAAATAAAAGAGGGGTTTATGGGATTTCTAAATACACAGATACATGTATAATTAATACTGTCTAAATGCCAGACATGAAGACTGGTTTAGGATTTTAAATGGTCTCTCTTTTGTTCTTTCCTTCTCAAGAGTGCATCTAACAGCTATGGGGAAAAGAATAAGCACTTTAAAGAGCTGGGAATCTCCTGTATGATGAACAGGGGACTGGCATGCAAAGCTTAAAGTACCAAGTACAGAGACTACTCACTCACAGAATCTATTCAGCAAGCAAACAGGGTTCAGTCTTCTCTCTCTGACTCTCTGGTGGCTTTCTGGCTTCTCCATCCATAAAGTCCACACAGAGGGGATGACTGCGTGTAGAAGGGGTGAATATAGAACTTCACATAGCCACTTCTGTGCCATAAAGCACTCCAATGTACACTGACAGTGAGCATGGGAAAGTAAGAAAAAGCACAACCTTCTCCAGCTGAAAGGCAGAAGACTTACCTGAGGAGAGCAAACCTCTTCATGCTCTCAGTCCGAAGGTGTCTCACGTTTGCATCTTTTCAGTTCAGCTTCTAGTTCCACAATCCTCCCCCCTGCAAGGGCTCTTTTTCTCCTTTGGACTGAAAAGGAGATTTCTTACACTTGTTCTGGATCCTTCTATCCTCTTCACAGCTTAGACAGTCTGAACCTTGAAGTGCTTCAGCAGTGGATCCTTCCGAGGGGATCTCTGAAGTGGGCAACTCACTGGGATTTGTTTTCTGGTTTACTCTCCCTAGCACTTCCAAAAGCACAACTTGTAAACACCAAATGGACCTGGAGCTAGCAACCCTGTTTCTCTAAAGAAACCTTCTCAGAATAGCAGAAAAAGCCAACAATCTTCTTTTCCTTTTGTATAACAGACTTGGAAGCCCCATGGTTCCTGCAGCACGTAGATGCACAATCTATACAGCAAATCCATAGCTTAATTGGGAACAAAAGCCAGGGTAGAGTTTTTAAAGCATTTAGAAGGCTTGTAGTCTGCATGCTTGCAGCCTGCAATCACCAATATGCTTTTGAAAACACCTCTTCAGCCTTCCTAACCTTCCATAAGCAGGGGTGCATGTGTGCAACTCCACTCATTTCAGCCCACCACTGACACGACCCCTGCACCATCACACTATGATTCTCAATCCTGAATTCTTGAAAAGAGAAAATAATGCAGTAGTCTCATGGAGAGAAAGAGCTCACAAGCCAGAAAGTGAATTCCCACCTTTCCTGGCAACAGAAGTGTTTAAAATGCCTCCCTTCTGGCTGGGCATTAGAGCCACAAAACTGCAAAGGCCCATATATTGCAAACAGGCATTAGAGAACATGTCAAAAGGTCTCCTGAAAATAGTCCACAGGGAAAACAGTTCCTAAGACAGGCTTCCCCCTTTCCTTCTCTGCCTGCTAGTCACTGTCAGCTGTTCCAAAAAAGTCAGCATCTTCCACAGATGACATGTACAAAACCAAAAAAGGACAAAACCCTTACTTTTGAGGAGGAGGGGAGCACTAGGATCTTCCTAACAGATGGCCCAGAGAGGCCAAACAAAATAAAGCTCCACCAACAGAATCAAGTTGATCTTTCTATAGTCTTGCTCCTCATGCCTGACAGGCAGCCATAAGCTTACCTGGGTCTTACAGAGCATTTCTACGTTCCAGCCTGTAGCAGTAGGAGGCCACAAGGATGCTGAGAGGGCTGGAGCAGCTGCCCTACAAAGAAAGGCTGAGGGAGCTGGGCTGGTTCAGCCTGGAGAAGAGAAGGCTGTGGGGGGACCTCATTGCAGCCTGCCAGTCCCTGAAGGGAGCAGAGAAACAGGAGGGGATTCAGCTTTTTAAAAGGGCAGAGACTGGCAGGACAAGGGGGATGGATTAAAACTAAAGGAAGGAAGGGTTAGATTAGATATTAGGGGGAAGTTTTTTACAGAGAGAGTGGTGAGGGGCTGGAACAGGCTGCCCAGAGAAGTAGTGGATGCCCCGTCCCTGGGGGTGTTCAAGGCCAGGTTGGATGGGGCCCTGGGCAACCTTGTGTAGCTCCAGGCCTGGAGGTTGGTGGCCCTGCCTGTGGCAGGGGGGTTGGAGCTCTGTGATCCTTGGGGTCCCTTCCAACCCAGACCAGTCTATGATTCTATGAGTCAGGAACAGCAGCATGAAGTGCACAGACTGACACCCTTCCCATGCAGCGCGTGTGGGTGCACGTCCCTGCTTGCTGCTTCTTGGAACACAAAGCATGTTACCAACCCCAGGTCAGTTGTGATCAGTTGAATGGTAAGAACTTTTGTCTTTACCTTCCTTCCATTTGGGTTTTCAAGTAACTCCTTTTTTTTTTTTCCCCTCAGCCTTTGGATTCTTCTGAGCAGAAGGAGTGCAGTTTGTTTTCAATCAAAACAGAACTAGCAGAAGATCAATACAGATTTTCATAATAACAATAAGAAAATCCAGTATGTCTCAGGCAACCCTAATTTCTACATCCTGCAGAGGCAACTGTGCACTGGTCAAGTCAGTAAAAGATTTTCTTCATAACTATCAGTTACAAATTAAAATACAGCTTCATGGTAGCATCTGCCTGCAGAACTGGACACGTCCTACAGATTGATTGACACTACAGAGGTGTCACTCATTACACAGAAAGTTTTTTCTTCTCAGAAAGCTTCATATCTGCTACAGAACCACAATGAATTTCAGTTAAGAGATGGCCTACTGTTCTTTCCCAGCCATAGATACAGACTGGGAGAAGAGCTCCTGGAGAGCAGCCCTGCTTAGAAGGACCTGAGGGTTGTGGTGGATGAGAAACTTAACATGAGCCAGCAGTGGCTCTGGCAGCTCACAAGGCCAATGG
>VZTU01006299.1:13470-31439 GCA_013400835.1 Zapornia atra | reverse complement strand
CCCACCAGAACCCCCAGGTCCTTCTCATCAGGGCTGCTCTCCAGGAGCTCTTCTCCCAGTCTGTATCTATGGCTGGGATTCTTCCAGCCCCAGTGCAGCCCCTGACCCTTGTCAGTGTTGAACCTCAGGAGGTTCCCCCAGGCCCATCTTTGCTTTAGTGTGTTATTAAAATTCCTGCTCTCAGAGAAATGCCAGAGCCCAGTTTCCAAGCATCCTTGGAGATCTCCTTGTTAGGACACACTTTGCAATAAGCACAAATAGACATTTCTAAGGCTCCTTGTAATATATTAAATATATATATATATGTGTGTGTATCCTTTAGGCCAGCAGCATAGCAAACACTGAGGGGGATACTTCTATGCTTGTAAAACTGCTGGAGTAATTTTCTGTCTGGCTTCAATGACCTTTGTGCAATCTAAGCCTTAAGTGGGAAATGAAGGGCCCTGAGTAGAGAGAATGAAGGCCACGTTGTGTACAGGGCTGTGATGGAGAAGGAGATGGATGCAGCTAATGTTTCTAGTCCAAGGGAAAGAACTTCCACAGTCAGAGGTGGAAAGCTGGGCACTTCCTTGAATAAGAATTCATCTCTCAGGCTTGCATCCCCAACAATAACAGCACAGGAGAGTGTCCAGGCCAAACAGAATAAAAAACCAAGTTGAAAATACTATTAGCTATTCAGAAGGCAGGAGGACATCCTGCTGATAAAGTGATCAGTGTAGGTTACTTTTTCCAGTGATAAGGAAGTGTGATAATTGAAGACTTTGCAGTACTAAAGATGGATTAGGTTTTGCAAAGTGTGCTAAAAATATAGCTAGAAATAAATCATTTGCATTTTTAATAGACCAAGTCAAGGAAAGGGGAATGGAAACCAGGGTGGGGGGGCAACAAAACAACAGAGAGATCAAAGATAAACAGTGACAAACCCCAGCTTTTTAAAATGAAGATAAAACCTGGAAATTCCACATGACCATCTATACTGAGAACAGTGGGGGGAAGCAGGACCAAGGCCAGACAGAGTGGGACCATGCAGAGATCACCAGTTCCAAGGCAGAAGCCAAACCTAAACATCTGAACCCTTTCCAAAGGTGATCTCCATCCCAGACACCTTGAACCATCACCAGGTGGTGAAGGCACACATCTGGGGTGAATGGTGGTGCCCTCACATGAAGAGAGTTGCAAGTGTTCAGCTATAGTTAAGCAGCAAAGGAAAACACCACAGCCAAGTGTGGAGCTGTTAACCCAGCCTTAATGGCATACAAGGTTTAAAACCAGATACTTCTGTAAAAACAAAGATATAAAGTTCAGTATGAAGAATGAGATGTAAGGCCACAGAGATTTGTAAGAGACCAGGTCTCTGCTAACCAGCCATTTGTCCCAGATTAGACCTACTTTATTACCTATATTTAGAACAATCACTTGTCTTATCAGTCCAGGCTTCAGAAAAGCACTCCTAAGAGGAGCTAGTTAAAACAGAGATAAGAATGCTATTGTAGAGTGGGACACAGCCAGCCAAGAGACAAAATGGGAAGCATTAGGCTAAGGGAAGGTTTAAATTTGTTTCATTTAATAACCTTTCAAATAAATAGAGAGAGGGAGGAAAGAGTGCTAATGGCACAGGTCTGGGAAGGCTCCAGGGCTAGAAGACAACAGCTTGTATTCAACCTTCTAGTTCCTAGATTTCTTTGCTATTTGGTGGAGTTGCCCAACCTCACAGAGCCATTTAACAAAGTGAGGAATAAAACAAAAAGAAAAAACCCCCAAACAAACCACAATCCCTACTAAGTGTGATTGACAGGTTTTTAACAGCATGCAGACCCTGACTTGCCACCCTCAAAACAAAGTCTGAGCTTCCACAGAGCAGCTCTGGGGCCAACATTCCCATTTACTCTGTGGGAGTGGGCATGTAGAAGGCTACAAATACACCTTACAGGTCACTAGTCATTATGAGGCAGAAGCATTTCCTTTATTTTTCATGTATTGAATTCTAAACCCATGGGAACCAGAAGACCACTGTTCCTAGACACTGCAAGGAAGCAAGTTCAGGGAAAATCCAGCCCCTAGCAATGAAATGGAAATCAGTGTTCCCAAAGTCCTACCCAGGTACAGTTTCACAGGCAGTGTTAAACTACAGAGTTGAAGAGTCCTGCTCAACAGCTGATACCCCTGATTTAAACACCAGCACAAAATAAGATTTCAGCATTAACAGCAACTGCAGCTTCTCCAGAACAATAAAGTGTAAAGACACAGACACACAGACACAGACACACCCCCCCAAATGAGCATTTCGAAGTGCAGTGAGAGAAGATTACATCATTACTATAGACAATCTGCCAGGAAGAACACAGAGCAACAGATGAGCCAGAATCACTTCTGGCCTAAGATCCCAGAATCCCAGGGGTTGGAAGGGCCCTGGAGAGCTCCTGGGGTGCAACCCCCCTGCCAAAGCAGCTCCCCAGCTCATATTGCACAGGGAGGCATCCAGATGGGGCTGGAATCTCTCCAGAGAAGGAGACTCCACACCCCCTGGGCAGCCTGTCCCAGGGCTCCCTCACCCTCACTGGGGAAAAGTTCTTCCCCATGTTGGTGTGGAACTCCCTGTGCTCCAACTTGCAGCCATTGCCCCTTGTCCTGTCCCCACAGACACTGAAAAGGGGCTGCCCATTCCCCCTGCATCCCATGCCTGAGATATTTATAGACACTAATTGTGTCCCCCCTGAGTCTTCTTCTCTCCAGGCTGAACAGCCCCAGCTCACCCAGCCTTTCCTCACAGGGGAGATGCTCCAGGCCCTTCAGCATCTCTGTAGCCCTCCTCTGGACTCTCTCCAGGAGATCCCTGTCTGTTTTATCCCAGGGAGCCCAGCACTGGACACAACACTCCAGGTGGGGCCTGACCAGGGCAGAGCAGAGGGGGAGGATCCCCTCCTGTGACCTGCTGGCCACACTCCTCCTGATGCCCCCCAGGATCCCATTGTCTCTCTCAGCCACCAGTGCACACTGCTGGCTCATGGCCAACCTGTCATCCACCAGGACCCCCAGGTCCTTCTCCACAGAGCTCTTCTCCAGCAGGTCACCCCCAGCCTGTACTGATACAAGCAGTTATTCCTCCCCAGGTGCCAGACTCCCCACTTGCTCTTGTTGAATCTCCTCTGGTCTCTCCCTGCCCAGCTCTCCAGCCTGGCCAGGTCTCTCTGGATGGCAGCGCAGTGTCCTGCCTGTCAGCCACCCCTCCCAGCTCTGGGTCACTGGCACTGGCTGAGGGTGGGTGCTGTTCCCTCAGCAAGGTCGTCAGTGCAGATATTAAACAGGACTGGACCCAACACCAGCCCTGGGGACACCACTAGTGGTAGATGCTAAAATCAAGCCTGGGCCAGCTATTCACAGTCAGTCAGGAGGCTGAGAGGGTAGGCTATTTCTGCAGGGATAAGAAAGTACATCTGGTCCTTAGTGCCAGCCAAGGGTCCCTTTCAAACAATTTTCCTCCATCTGATTTGCTGTCCAGCTACAGTAAATCCTACCATGACTGCTCCCAGAGCACTCACAGATTTTGGCTTCCCTTGGAGATGTATTTTCCCTTCCCCTAGTTCCTGCCTTCATTATTGATTTCTAGATAATCCCTGCAGTTACTAGAAAAAAGGTTTTTGGCAAGTTTCCCCAGGGGCCTGCAGATGCCCATTACCCTTATCAATAGAGCATCCTTTCACCCCTTGGCTACCCTCCTCAGGTACTAGCTGTTTGACTATGCATATATTCTGTCCAGGGAGCAGTGGGGAGAACAGTTAATATCCTCTCACTAACAAACAAGAAAGGCAACAGCTGCTGGCCTCAGCAGAGGGTCTGCTCAGGGAACCTGTCCCCAGGAAAAGGCTGGCTGGACCCAGCTGCAGAGGACTAAGCAATTCCCCCTCCCCCCAGCAAAACACACTATGAGAAATTTGGCCCATTTTGTCCTCTCTGGACTGGAAAGAGATTATACTGTTTGAAAAACCCTTATAACCAAGGTAGGAGAACTGTAAGGGGAAGAGTACTCTCATTAAAGTCTCTGACACAGAGGGGTCACATCAGAGAAGGGGGGGGGGGCAGTGTGCATGAGTTCTTTTGTCAGAGAAATAACAGGCTAAATATTGTGTTAACAAAGAGCAATCACACTCCTGGAGACAGGGCTGCTAGCACATAAGCTGCTTCCCCAGAACTACTGGATTGGCTGAATGGAGAAGAAAAGCTTAAAGAAAGCTTTCAGAGCTGTTAGGGGGAAACTCAGAACTAATACCTGGCTAGTACTGCCTGCTGTGGGACTCAGGCACATTGTTCCAGCAAGGGGGGTAACCAGAGGGGCTCCTTACTGCAAGGCACTGCCACATGACTGACTGCCAACTGGGTGAGCCACGAGGGTCAGATTTGGTTTGGTTTTAAGTTGAGAAAAGTATCAACTGGGGATTATTATTTGATTTCCTTAAAAAAGACAGAAGAAAGAATTGGAAGAGAGTCCCAAACTTTTCTCCAAGTGAATGCCAAAGCTCAGAAACCACAAAGCAAACACAAGGATGCCAAGGCCTGTTAAACATAATTTGAACATTTTCCCTTTTACTTTGGGGACTGACAACCCTGTTCAGGGGATGGGCTGTTTGCACTTCAGAGTGAAGGCAGGGAGAGAAAGGCTGAATGGGTACAGAGCTCCTTTGAGGTGAAGCCCTCTCTTCAGGAGGTCTGCCTTATCCCCAAAACTGGGTAACAGGCTCCTTTAAAGGGAGCCTAACACTCTCCTTACTCTCCAATTGCTGCAGCTGCCAGTCAGGAAAAGGGACAGAAGTGCTCAGGGTTCAAAAGCTTCTCCTCTCCCTCCAACCCAAGATCAGGAGATGAGATGACATCGATTCAAACTATGGCCCCAAGCCAGCCCCTTAGAAGGAAGCCAGAAGTGTTTCAGGATGCAGATCCACTGGTGCTGGGATCTGGCAGCTGCCCATCTCTCTCCAACAGTGCTCACTGCAATCCCAGGGCTGTAGAAACTGCTCTGCACTGCAGGGAAAAGGGAGTGTCAGGCTGTTCTCATATTGGGTGGATCTACCCTGTCACTAATTTGGCTGGCTCTTGTCTTGTCCCAGCTTGCCCAGGTTCAGCAAGGCTGGTACAGAGCTGGATTGGAGTTGAGCAAAAAAAACCCCTTGCCATGTGGAGGTCCTGCTCTGGTTCTGGGACAAGGAGAACTGCTGGTTTTCCACTAGTGTGAGTATAGCCAAGCATGGGCTGCTGTCTGTCTGATAATGAGTGATTAGAGTTGAGTGCAATGGGAAGTGGAAGCCTTTTGTTTGGAGGCTAATTAAAAGTTTGATTTACCTTCATTAAATAGGTGCTACAGCTTCTGAGTGCTAGTCAGGTGCCCAGTGAGTTCTACCCCTTTGCTGACAGAGTAGCTGGATGACAAAGACAACATTTGATTGCTACAACTGCATGTAATTGCCTGGTGATAATGCAGGCAAGTGGCCAAGGGCTGAGCAGAACCACCAGAAACTAACTGGCCACACTGGGAACCTGTCACCAGGGGCTGTTTCTCCACAGATTCATGTAAAAAAGGAAAAAAAAAAAAAATTCAACCTTCCACCAAAACAGGAGTTGGTAAGATGAAGGCAGCATGTTTCCCCATAGGAAAAGTCTTTGTCAAATGCTTAAAATATAAGCTATAATATATGTATAGATATATTTATATTATTATACATATTATTAATATATAAACTATAGTATTAATATATTATATATTATCACACATCAAATAATAACATATAAATATATAAATATATAGTATATGAAAATATATATTTTATATATATAATGTATTTTCTATATAGTCTAACAAGTGACTGAAACAGAAAATACTCACCAGTACAAGCAGAAGGTTTTGACTGAGTTTTGTTTTCTATCCAAGACACAAACCTCTGGCACCCTGGGGATTAGAAACAGAAAGGCTGACAGATTTAACCCTTGCAGAACAAGTGGATTCACTGTAACAGGATACCAGCATGATCAGACTGAAACCCCATCACAGTGCCACTTTCACACATGGGAAAGTGAACCTTGTTACTATCAAGTCCTCCCAACTTCAAGCTCCAATAATTAAAGTGACAACTCCTTTCTGTAGCGTAACTGTTAAAAAAAGTCTCAGCTGAGGAGAGGCTCCTGGTTTATTTATAGGCAAACCAGCTGTTTTCTGCATTCCATGACCTAGGCTGAGGTCTGCTCTGAGTGCTGGGTGTATGGAGACAGCCTGGGTACAGAGCTACCTTGTGTGGAAGAGCAACTTGGAGCTCCTGCCCAAGGCAGGGAACTGTGCCCTTCCCACTGGATCCTCATCCTCCCAATGAAACGTGGCTTTACTGGGGAGGCCCCAGCTGGAGTCCTGTGTCCAGAGCTGGGGCCCCCAATACAAGAGAGATGTGGAACTGTTGGAGAGGGGTCAGAGGAGCCATGAGGATGCTCAGAGGGCTGGAGCAGCTGCCCTACAAAGAGAGGCTGAGGGAGCTGGGCTGGTTCAGCCTGGAGAAGAGAAGGCTGTGGGGGGACCTCATTGCAGCCTGCCAGTCCCTGGAGGGAGCTGATAAGCAGGAGGGGATTCAACTTTTTAAAAGGGCAGATAATGGCAGGACAAGGGGGAGTGGACTAAAGCTAAAGGAGGGAAGGGTTAGATTAGATATTAGGGGGAAGTTTTTTACAGAAAGAGTGGTGAGGGGTGGAACAGGCTGCCCAGAGAAGTAGTGGGTGCCCCATCCCTGGAAGTGTTCAAGGCCAGGTTGGATGGGGCCCTGGGCAACCTTGTGTAGCTCCAGGCCTGGAGGTTGGTGTCCCTGCCTGTGGCAGGGGGGTTGGAGCTCTATTGATCCTTGGGGTCCCTTCCAACCCAGACCATTCTATGATTCTGTGATTTCTTTTTACATGGATTTGCTCTCTTAAAGATATAAAAGGGGTGGAAGTATGTGCTATCTCAGAGCTAAGATTTGAGCTAATATCCTGTTAGAGGAGTTTTGCATCACTTGTTTATATTCATTATTCCTTTTGTCTCTCAAAATCCACTTGATGTAGCTGCCCCTCTCATTTTTTACCATATGAATGGGGGTGCATGTCCTGTTCCAACACCATTACCACCAGTCCTGCCAAGGGGCAGCAGCCAGTATCTGCAATCTTGCCACCTCTCTCACCCTGGAGGAGAGATGAATGACACATTCTAGATTGCTTTGCTTTAAATGCATGCAGGCTACAGAAAGTCAAACATTAGCAAGCAATTCCCTCTCCTAGGAATTCATCTACTGTCTTCAGCTGGTTCCCAAAGACCTCATGTGAATCAGCACCCAGACATCAAGGCAGAGAAAAAGCCTTCCTACTCCTCCTGTTTCAGACTGAGCCTCTCTCTACACAGCCCTGTAAAATCTCAAATAAGCTGTCAGCACAAGAGATCTTCCCACATCAGAGCCTTTACACACACATAGTATGGCACAGAAGGGGAAAGGCTGCTGCTGGCCACTGTAATTTGTGCTCCTTATGGTGGTACTATCTGACAGAGCAGCTGAATCTGCTCTGTAGCTCACAGGGGCACAGAACTCCTACAGAAAGCCCACAGTTCTACATGCACACATCCTGGTATTAACACAGATTTAAGTGATCAGTTTAATTAACTCAGGCAAGTTTAAGCACAGACAAGCCCTCCGGTGTCTTTCCACTGAATAAGCATTAAGATTTGGGGGGGGGAGCCCTCTAAGTTTTAACTCTTTTCCTCCCCCTTCATTGCCCAAACATATCCTGCTGCTCAGGCAGTGGGCATGGTTTGTGCCAAGCCATTTAGACATCACAAAGCAGCTTGGATGGGTCAGCATTTTCCTACAAGCTGTAGTATCTTCCTACAAGTAGCCAGCACAGCCCTCACTACTACTCAGGGCTTTCTTGCTTTGACAGCCAGCAGGAACTTTAGCTCCTGGCTGGGCTAAGCCTGCACTAAATTGAACAGCCAGCTGAAGCAGTCCCCAGCTGGCTCAAGGGCTGATACAGCAGGCAGAGGTCTGCCAGCCAAATTTTCACAGCCCTCCCCTTACTTTCTGAGTGTAACTCAGCTGAGCATGACCCATGTGAGGAGCAGGATGTGGCCCCCAGGTTTGTACACCAAACAGGAGCTCTGTATGTTGTCTCCTCTTTGTTTTCTCTGCTTTCTCAAAAGTTGGAACCAACTTCTTGGCTCTTTCCTCTCACAGGGCTGCCAGCTTCTATAAACAGACCCAAACCCTGGCAATCAGCATGCAGAATTCTGCTTGCAAGATCCCTGCTTTGCTGTCTATTTTTGTAGACACTTACTCCAAATGCTTACAAGCCCAGGGTATTTTCCTTTGGTTACTAGTCCACCTTAAAGGGAAGATAAGAAAAATTCCTTCTGAAAAGATTCCAACTATCCCCCAGGTGGTTTTGTTTCACTACATGAAAGAGACTTAAAAAGAGAGTTTCTGTCATTGCCAGATTTGCAAGTCAGGGTTCTGCACACAAAAAAACCCCCATGCTAATTTATTCATCTCCCTTATCTTCCTCTTTTCACTCTCTCAGCTGATACAAGGCATGCCAAGTTCACTGTGCTTCCCTCATGCTGCACTGCTGTTCACTCTCTCTTCCAAAGGGAACATTCCCTACATCTATTTAGCAAGCCTGCTTTTAAAAATAGGAACACAAAATCCAGTGCTGAGTTCAGGATAATTATGGGAGATACAGCAGGTGCAAGTATTGTCTTACACAGCATTTTCTGATGATATGACAAAGAAAAACTTTACTTGCAAAGGGCTTAGAGGGATTTTCAGAGTACTTCTGTTGTTCAGCTATGGAGAATTACAGTTAACAGCCCCCTGTAAGGGAGTTTGGCCAAGCTACTTAGGTGGAAGTGTAATTTCTGTGTGATGCTCAGCCTGCTTGATAAGCCAGCCAGCATTTTTCTCCCCAAAATCCACCAGGCTCTAATCAGATGAATGACCTAGATTTGCATCACAGAGCAGCCAGACCAGACTCAGTATTTAGGCTCCTAATTTCTCCCAGGTCTAGAAACCAGGATTTTAATTACTTTGCTGAGGCAAGTGCTAGGCTTTTGCTGCAATGCCTTTGAAAGCTACTACTTTCCTCCTGCCTGGAGGGAGACAGAGCCAGCCAGGAGCAAGGCCACAAGCCTTTTCTGGTATGATGTATGTGCTATATGTCCCTCTGATTCGTGTTAATATGGAATGATGTTGGGGGTGCATAATGACAGACCCTTGGATGGTCACGGGCCTGGGAGGGACAGTTTGAGATTTTGCCTGTACTGAATGAAGGATGTTGAAGCATCAACAAACTATATAAAGGATGTGCAAATCTTTGCTTAAAGGACCACAATGTAGCACATTGTGTGCCTTGTGATAAACAACTTGTCTCTGAAAGGACGGTGATCAGCCAGGGGAAGAGGGAGGCGCCTCGAACCTGCGGAACCAGCTGCCCCACCATCAGCAAGACAAAAGATACAGGGCCTGGCCGGCACTCCAGCGTGTCAGCCTAAAATGTCTATGGTTATGTCTTGTGGGGGGGAGGTTGTCATGCACTCCAGCCTGTCAGTTGAAGCCGGTGNCCCAAGGATCAGAGAGCTCCAACCCCCCTGCCACAGGCAGGGCCACCAACCTCCAGGCCTGGAGCTACACAAGGTTGCCCAGGGCTCCATCCACCCTGGCCTTGAACACCCCCAGGGATGGGGTACCCACCACTTCTTTGGGCAGCCTGTTAGATATTAATTAGATACTAGGGGGAAGTTTTTTACAGAGAGAGTGGTGAGGGGCTGGAACAGGCTGCCCAGAGAGGGGGTGGATGCCCCGTCCCTAGAAGTATTCAAGGCCAGGTTGGATGGGGCCCTGGGCAACCTTGTGTAGCTCCAGGCCTGGAGGTTGGTGGCCCTGCCTGTGGCAGGGGGGTGGAGCTCTGTGATCCTTGGGGGCCCTTCCAACCCAGGCCATTCTGTGATTCTCAGCCTCCCAATATCTATTCTCTCCCCTTTTTGGCTGAAGGGGGGAGTGAGCGAGCGGCTTGGTGGGGATTTGGCCTCTAGCCAGGGCCAAACCCACCACAACAGGCCTCCCAGCTGAAGACAGGGAATGCAAAAAACCAGCAGAAATTTGATAACTGGAAAGAAATGAAAAGAAAACATACCTCAGTGAGCTGTGATTTACTGAAATTTGGAGTTGGGACCAGGCACAGCTTCACAGGCACACACAGCCCTGTGCTTTGATTGCACAAGGAGTCCAGAAATCAGGTTGTGGTGTTTGAAACATCCTGGGATCATTTCTCTGGGAAGAGAAATATATTACATCCTTTACAAAGAACAGAACAGTGTTTAAGAATAGAGTAGCAGTGTTATAAAAGATTACTAGAAGGAAAAAAAAAAACTTTCCCAAGTGTTGGCAGCAAATTTAAGTCACTGACACAGCTTTTCATTATAACCTCTTCCTTACAGTTTGCTTTTCAAAGACCTCAGGGACCTTCTTCCCTCACCATTTTAGGCACAGACATCCCATCTACTATAGCACAATAAAATACCAGACCTAAGTCAAGCTCAGCTCCACTTATTTTACTATCAGTCAGGCCAGTGCTGCAAGCTAACAATTTAGAAGCAAGTTTTGGAACTGAGACAATGCCTATTTGTAAACAATTATTAAATCCAACTGAAATGTGTAATTGTTTCCCCAGTTTTCTGGAAAGCAGCCTGGTCTTCCTAGACTTCCCACCCCCAAACCATGTAAGGTAGTAGGAAGTTGTAGTGTCATCTTTCAAGCCAAGTAAAGTGCCCCCAAATGGTCCCAAACTACAGTTTGTTTGGGTTTTTACAGACAGGAATGATTCAGGAGCACCAGGGATTTCCTGATTCCCTGTGCTTCAAAATACTCTGTTGAATGACCCAGAACTCAAACAAGTTTTAGAGATGCTGCCTTTCCTAATGCTGCCACGACAGCTACAAACCAGAGCCACCTCCTCTAGACTTCAGAGGGTCAAACAAGAACACACACAGCCAAAAATTACCCCAGAAATTTTGCAACTGGATGATGTGCAATCAAATCTTAGCCTCACTATAGTCATCATAACAAAGCACCCCCTTCAGTGGGTTCATCTTGCCTTCAAAACCATCCTGCTGCAGGCCCTAAACACGTTTCCAGTGCTACAGAGTACTGGATCTCAAACCCAGCAAGGCCAGTTTCTGAACAGCTCTTCAGGGCTGCTCAGCTCAGTGTTGGCAGGCAGCACCCCTGGGGTATTGGGCATTTCCTCACTCTTCCCCATTTCCTAATTTGACTTTGCTGACCCCAGTTGTGATACTGTGAACCACACCTTGTCCCCAGGCACTCCAGTTCTCCTCAGTCTTACTCTCAGCCACCCCTGCTGAGGATGGGGGATCTGTTTAGAGGTCCATGAGTTCAAAGAGGTTCTGCACCTTTCCAACAAAGGGAGGATCGCTGCAACCTGCAAGTTGGCTCTGACCAGCAAGAAGATTCTCCTAAAAAGCTCTTGGCCCACTTCACAGACTACCCATGCTGTGATCCTGAGGGATCATGTTGACAACCTGAGAAATCTGTGTAATTAGCAGTTGTACTCAGCCGTTAGAGCAGCTAATGCACAGGACTGAGCCCAAAACATACCAGAGGCCAGTTTCCAGAGAAAACCCCACTGTTACTGCTTGCCCATCAACAACTACAGAGCATGAGTTTAACACACATGTTATTGAAACAGCTTGTTAAGCATTAGGATATGGGCAGGAATCAGTGGCTTAAGAGATATTTTCTCCTTCTAACCCATTTAGTGGAAGGTTGGAATTGTTTTGCTAGCTAGAGACCTCTTTGGTGTTTAAAAATAGAAGTCAAAGGAAAAAAAAAAAAAGAGATTCCTCAGCACCAAGTGCTTAAGGTTGTTTACAAATAATTGATCAAGCCTAATGACCCAGCATGATACCTTCCTATTTTTCCCCAGCAGTTAATGCCAGTGCTTTCAGAAGCAGGTGCTTTTTTCCCCCCCAGTTTTTACAATCCATTGCTTGTTCCAGACACTTAAACACAAGTGCCAGGTATGCAAAACAAAAGATTGGAGCACTTAAATTTAAATGGCTGAGGGGAGCCCTCAAATTTTGGCTGTAAAGGACCACCACATGCTCACAGGGTTAGTTAGCACCCTTTCCATTACACTGTCAAAGCTCTGGGTGCTTCAGATCATCCCTATGAGACACTGACTTGTGGAGGAGCTGCTGGTGTTTAACTGAAGCCATGGCCCAACAACAGGTAGAGGCTCCCAGGGTGTTGTGGTGACTCCTCTCATCTTCAACAAGCTCTGCCAAGCTCCCTGCCAGATCCAAAGGCACTGAGCTACGTGGCAGGGAGCAGGAGCCAAGCACCCCTTCACTCCAGACTGCACACCATGGGGGAGATGGGTGCAGGATTGCCCCCCTCTGTGCCAGAGCTGTCCCAGGAGAGGGGGAGATGTCCCTTTCTAGGGTGGTCCAAGGGAGTGAGGTGGTAACTCAGAAGCAGAGGGAGATGAACTAACTTGTTTGCAACTTGACAACTCTGTAGTGCAGCCAGCTCAAAACCCCATCCATTCTCCTCTTCTGCTGCAACATCTGTTTCTGACAAGAAGACAGGCACTGCAAGCTCTGACAAGTGATGCTTGCACTGTCCTTGCCAAATTGAAAATGAAAATAAGAGCAGAGGGAGTTGTCTCCCAAATATGGGCATTTTGAGGCACTCATACTGACATCACAACTCAGGTTTCTGGAATAAGTGTCATGATGTATCAAAGCAGCATTTCCTTGAGACACTCTGACAGCAGCCACCAGGATGGTGAGGATGAAGGGGAAATAGAGCAGGCAGGAGACAGCTGACACAGTTCTGTGTGGGACACTAACAAATGAGAGCTGGTCACATCCTTGTTCCTGAAGCAGACAGGATCTTAAGTGACACACATGCCCTCAGAGGATGCATGCTTTTCAGCTCCAACAAAGCAAGCTCCTGCTGTGTATCCTTGTCAGCAGTTTTAATGCAAAAAGGCTGCAGGAAATGATAAGCTAAACCAGATGGTACAGAATTGACTCCAAGCATCTCAAAGTGTGGACACCACCACTGCTGCAACTCTTCAACTTCTGACCTTTCTTTACCTGTGTAAAGCCTGCCTAACAGTTAGCAATGGCCCAAAACCACTTCAAGGTTTGCCCCTCCCAACTGTTGCATTAACAGTGGTATGCAGGCATCAGGTTAAGAGATATTGCTAGGAAATATATTTTTCCCCTCTGCTTATTTTCTGAATAACCCCTTAAAAAGAAGCAAGCAGAAAGGAGGGCTACACTTTCAAGATAAATAAGCCATTATTATTATTATTATTACACAGTGTTCTTGCATCCAACTGAGGAGGGTAAAAGCCAAATCATTTCCATGGAGGAGAACTAATAATACACTTTTCAGCACTTATTTAAAATATAATTTTTATTGCAGTGAGAGAGAAAAGCAGCAGCCTTCAGAGCACATAATGGGAGGCAATTTTAAAATCTGTTTTAAAGACCAGTGATGTACACACACAGATATTTGTGTCTTTGCAAGCCCCTCCACACCACCATGAAGTCATCCCACTCAGAAACCCAGATCTGCTTTCCTAGCTCATCTTCACTGTGCTTTCATGTAGTTGCTCCAAGGGCAGTAACCTTTTCACTGGGTGTCAAGTTTCAAGTGAGAGGCATTTGTCTGACCTGTCCTAGGTTCAGGATTAAATTTAAGTGTGGATTTTTGGAACAGTCTCTGCAAAGCCACATGACAGGGACATTCCCATTTGCTTTCAGATTTAACCAGGGACCTAACTGGAGCAAAGGGAACTTTCAAGGACTGGCCCCATTGCCACTGAGGAAGGCAGCAGCAGACTGGCTATGACTGAAGCTCAGGTGCTATAAAGCCAAGCAGTAAGAGGAGCAGTGTATCTGTAGGAAGAGCTGGAGGCCAGGTGCAACTAAAACTAGTTCTAACCCACACATTCCTCCCACAACTGCACCTCTCATGGAAGTTCTTGCAGAATGAGGAAGAAACCAGAGAACAACAGATACAAATAAAATGAAAACATATAGATATAGTCTTATTTTTCAAGTGTTCTACCAGACATTGTAGATAAACATACCTCAACCCCACTTCATCTCTTCCTAACACACACAAGTCTTTTACCTTCATAAGAATTACCTGTGCAGCACAGCTGGAGTCTGGACTCCCAGGATCCTCACACCCAGGCATCTCAATCCTTACCACTGGATGATGCAGAACAGGCTGATTTGTCCTGTCTTCCCCCAAACAATCTGGAGATAAGGAAGATCTGTGTAAACTCCCACAATGAGCTCAACTGCCTCATTACAAGCTTGGTACATTATAGATTGGTGGAGTAGCAACAAATCAAAGAGAGATGGAAAAAATAAATCCCAATAGCTACAAGGTTTATTATTTTTTTTAATCTGAAATTGATCTGGGAATAGGCACCGTTCTAAGACTGAAGGAAAGTCTGAACTCAAGTGTTCTCACCCAGCAACTTCTGTTACACCTGAACCAATTGATAGCTGCAATTGTTTGGAGAATTAACATCACATAACCTCAATAAAATTTCTATGCATGGGTACTCACCAAGGAGCAATCAGACATACACTGAAAGCACAGGATCTTTGAACAAGCACAGCAGTCAGAACACACACATCCCTCACTGGAACAGGCATTGCTCCCTGCTAACAAACAGGGCTTGGGGAAGACAACGAGGCCCCATTGCTGTCAGCTGCAGGTTGTAGCAAGGGCAAGGATATCTCCCTCACAGGAGGGAGACAGGGCTGGGGCAGCCCACAGCTGCTGAGAAAAGGCAAAGACACCAGGACTGCTGTCCTGAGGGCAGAGGGGATTCAGTCAGCAACACGTGGGCCTCCCTGTCCCATTATCCAGGGGTTGGAAGGGCCCTGGAGAGCTCCTGGGGTGCAACCCCCCTGCCAAAGCAGCTCCCCAGCTCATATTGCACAGGGAGGCGTCCAGACGGGGCTGGAATCTCTCCAGAGAAGGAGACTCCACACCCCCTGGGCAGCCTGTCCCAGGGCTCCCTCACCCTCACTGGGGAAAAGTTCTGCCCCATGGTGGTGCAGAACTTCCTGTGCTCCAATTTGCAGCCATTGCCCCTTGTCCTGTCCCCACAGACACTGAAAAGGGGCTGGCCATTTCCCCCTGCATCCCCTGCTTAAGATATTTATAGGCACTAATTAGGTTCCCCCTTAGTCTTTTCTCTACACTGAACAGTCCCAGCTCACTCAGCCTTTCCTCACAGGGGAGATGCTCCAGGCCCCTAATCATCTTTGCAGCCCTTCTCTGGACTCTCTCCAGGACATCCCTCTCTTTTTTACACCAGGGAGCCCAGAATTGGATGCAACACTCCAGGTGGGGCCTGACCAGGGCAGAGCAGAGGGGGAGGATCCCCTCCTGTGACCTGCTGGCCACACTCCTCCTCATGCCCCCCAGGACCTGCTCCACAGAGCTCTTCTCCAGCAGGTCATCCCCCAGAAATTCCCCACAGGCAGTGCCCCTGCCTCACCAGGCCAGGGATGTCCCTGGGGCAGGGGGATAACTTCAAGCTTCTCCTTGCACCCACCATACACAGCAATAGGGAAGAGCAGAGGGGCAGTGTCAGACCCCTTGACAAAGCCACTGGCACCTGGGAATTGGAGCACCCCGTGGCTGGAGCTGAGGGGCTGTGGGGACAGAGGGGGGAAAAGGCAAGAGGTGGAACAAGACAGGAAGATTGACCAAAAAAAAAAAAGGGGAGAAAGAAAACTGAAAACAGCTGAAAGGAAAATAAAAAATCAGAGCAACCACCATAAAGCAAACAAGGAACTGAGCTGAGAGGGGAAGAGATATGAAGATGAGTAAAAATGTAAACTCTGGAAAAGATGGGAGCACCACAGAAGGAAAGGGTGGGTCAGAGACCAGGAAGAGCAGACCCAGGAAGTTAATGTTTTTGTTCAAGTTTTACTCAAAGGTCAGTTCTGTACAGTGAGCTTGATTGTTGGGTGGTTTAGTTGCTTTAGTGAAAGACAACAGAAAATTCCAGAGTTGCCTGAATCAAAAGATGTACAAAAGAGGGGGAATGACAAACATTTGAATTATTTTGGCACAAACTCAACTGGAATAATTGAGTCCAGTGAACAGTTTCATTTGTAGGAACACTAGTTTTCTTTTAAAAAGCTCTTGGAGATGCTTTTTCTTGCTGGTACTTTAATTCTGTGAGGAGTACACCTCACATTGACATATTTGATCATAAAACTGGGGCTTTTTATCACTTAAACCAGCTGTTAATACAGTTGTGTTCCAGGATTTAGCAGTGTAAAGCTTCTAATTGTCAGTGAGCTCCCTCCTCACTGGGCACACGACAGCATCTGTTGACCAGAATTAATTTAGAACCAGGCAACTCTACCCTAAAAACTTGATGCAAAGGGCACAGTGCACTCAGGCAAACAGCATGGAGCATGCTTGCAAGGGTTTGACCATACCAGTATCCAAACCACCAATAAAATCACAACATATATTTTTTCTAAATAAAAGACAAAAAGTCAAGAATATCATGCCTGGGGTTTTGCAAACACCAAACCCAAGAAAACAAATGGTCTGAGTTTCTCAGCATCAACAGAGTTTGTTGCTATAAAACAAGCATTAAAGACACTTTATACATGTGTGGCTGTGCACACACAGACACATTTGCTCTTCATACAGCCCATAGACTCAAGCTTTTTAAAGGAAACACCTTTCTATGAAGCTCTTTGTTTACAGCTTTGTGAAGCTTGAGCTGCAATGTTCTCTGTCCCAACTGCTAGCTTTTTTTAATATACATTAACTATTTTAGTCATTTCACAGTGTGATCATAATATGCTAGTAAATGCTTTCAAAAGCATCAAAGTAAAAGTAATTACCTCTTAATAACAAGGCCTCTTCCCCTCACCAACTGCTGATGTTTCCTTGAAGACTGGGCAGGTGGAAGCTTAAATCAGTTGCATAATAGTTGAGGCTGCATTTGTTGTGCACCAAGAGCATCTGGTGACTTCAGGCAGGAACAGCAGGACCTAAAATGGGGCATAAACCATGGAGAGCACAGAAGAACCAATCCCTGTGTCAAACAGTGTGGGTCAATTTAAACATAGCAAACAGTATTACTGCACAATAGTGATGTTTTCTCTCTTGCCTGTGAAGACAGTGTCTTTTATTCCTCTCTGGTATGTAAACTCTGGAGTATTTAAATCACAAGCCTGAAGAAAGTGATGAACTCTAGATCTCTGCTCAAGTGTCATATCATCTCTTTCATTATAGAAAACTCCTTATCTTGCCCTGCACATTAGGAAGGGCAATACAGGATGAAAAAGAAAAGAAACTATTTTATTTAGTTGTGGAAACTACTCTGTTCTTGTAGGGTTGGCTTCACATACAGTTAAATCACAGAATCCCAGAAGCACAGGGGTTGGAAGGGCCCTGGAGAGCTCCTGGGGTGCAACCCCCCTGCCAAAGCAGCTCCCCAGCTCATATTGCACAGGGAGGCGTCCAGACGGGGCTGGAATCTCTCCAGAGAAGGAGACTCCACACCCCCTGGGCAGCCTGTCCCAGGGCTCCCTCACCCTCACTGGGGAAAAGTTCTGCCCCAGGTTGGTGCAGAACTTCCTGTGCTCCAATTTGCAGCCATTGCCCCTTGTCCTGTCCCCACAGACACTGAAAAGGGGCTGGCCAATTCCCCCTGCATCCCCTGCTTAAGATATTTATAAACACTAATTAGGTCCCCCCTTAGGCTTCTTTTCTCTACACTGAACAGTCCCAGCTCACCCAGCCTTTCCTCACAGGGGAGATGCTCCAGGCACTTCATCATCTTCGTAGCCCTTCCCTGGACTCTCTCCAGGAGATCCCTGTCTTTTT
>VZTU01006299.1:0-13313 GCA_013400835.1 Zapornia atra | reverse complement strand
GGACCCCCAGGTCCTTCTCCACAGAGCTCTTCTCCAGCAGGTCACCCTCAGCCTGTACTGATACAGACAGTTATTCCTCCCCAGGTGCCAGACTCCCCACTTGCTCTTGTTGAATCTCCTCTGGTCTCTCCCTGCCCAGCTCTCCAGCCTGGCCAGGTCTCTCTGGATGGCAGCGCAGTGTCCTGCCTGTCAGCCACCCCTCCCAGCTCTGTATCATCAGCACTTGCTGAGGGTGGGTGCTGTATTGAACAGGACTGGACCCAACACCAGCCCTGGGGAACACCGCTGGTCACAGGCCTCCAGTCAGACCCTGCTCCACTGATCACCACCCTCTGAGCTCGGCTCAAGAGCCAGTTCTCAACCCACCTCACTGCCCACTCACCTATCCCATGCTCTCTCAAAAATAAAGAATGATCCCAGTCCTGTTACATGTGAGCTTTACAAGGGATCTACTCCACAGGTTCTGGTTCCTGAGCTTCCATGATGGTCAGTGAGGACGCTCAGTCTCGCACCCTGTGACCCCAGCACTGGGGAACTCTGCCTTGTATCCTCACCAAGAAGATGGGGAAGAGAAAAGAGTGTTTCTCTCTCTATGAAATACACAAGAGCAGCTAGACAGCTCTAAAATACAGCAAAACAACAAAACCCTACCTGCAGGTAAAACACCAGATGAAGCTGAGCAGGGAAGAAGGGAGAAGAAAGCTAAAGCTCCCCATCTGCAGAAGCAACCATGTCTCTACTTCTCACCTGCCAGCCCCAGCTCTGCACAGCAATTAAACACACCACCCTCCCAGGCTGGTGCTACTGTCCTGGGCAGCTTTTGTTGTAGTCTGGGGTAGACAACTGCATTTTAAAGGAATAATAAAAGAGAACTTTGTGTCATCAGATCCCATGCCAAGCAGCTATCAAGAGTTTTGATGGCTCTTTCATTTCACATGGGGCTCTAATCTGCAACAATTACCTTCTACCAGCATGTGTGTGTGTGTGTGTGTTCCCTCTGTGACTGACAGTGAATGTAGAAGCTGGAATAACTGATATTGGCTCCAAGCCACTTGGATGTGACCTTTTCACTTAACTATTTTAAGCATTGGCCACTCCAGAGGTTTAATCTTCAGTTTCTGACTGGGACAGAATGCTGATAGATCTGGGGGGTTTTTTCCCCCCTGTGACAGACTGACCCATTTATTTCTGCTCCCTTGATTTTCTAGGCAATGTGATCACATCTGTAGCTGACTCAAGCACACACCTTCAAGACAAACAAAACCAGGGAGAGTTACAGGTTGTTTGTGTCTTTGTTTCCCTTCACAACCTGTAAATACTAGGTACAGTGTAATACATGTGGAACAGAATCAATGTGCCCCACATAATGCAGGGTTCTTGGCAAACATATTGTTCCTGCAGTCAAAAAGCATCTTCCAAAGTAGCTATTCCTGCACAGGTGCCAGTGAAGGGGAGACTCACAGAATCACCTCACTCAGAAGAGACACTTAGATTGACTCCAACCATAACCTAACCCTGCCTGGTCCACCTCTAGATCATGTCCCTTAAGCACTTCACCTGCATGACTTTTAAATCCCTCCAGGGATGGTGACTCCACCACCTCCCTGGGCAGCCTGTTCCAATGCCTGGCAGCCCTTTCAGTAAAGAAATTCTTCTTGAAAGAGAGGTGGAGGAACCTGCCTGCAATGCTGGCACAGGTGAGCATGTCTCCAGGGAGAAGGGCCTTGTCATGCAATACACAGAGAAGCTGCACCCCAAGCTGTGCCTCACCCCCTCTCTGGGCCAGGCACATTGATGGGTGGCTCATGTGTGGGTCATCCTGGCCATATGGGTGACCTGGAGCAGGGCAGGGACCACAGCAGCCCTGTAAACTGCTCTGCAGGCTCCTCAGGCAGCAGGACACTCCTGTGGAAGTCTGAACCAGGACCCAAGCAAGCGAGCTGGTGCTTTTCCATCCAGCCTCCAGTCCTGCAAGGCCACTGGCTTCCTCAAGAAACAAGGATGCTCAGCACCTCAGTGAGCAACTGAGCCTGGTAACAGAAGGGCCCAACTTCTGAGTGACCACCTAAATAGGCACCTGTACTTACACAGGCAGTCTTTACTTCTTGTATGAGTATGTTCCTTTAAAAGGTATTAATGGGAAATAATAAAGAGATCCAGCTCAGAGTAAGAAGTGCTGATGCTGGAAACAATACCCTGAGTACATCCAGTGTCCTATAGATCATCACCACAAGTCTGCAACACTGGGCATGGCTGTTCATGCCACTTCTGCTTTGATTTGTCCTCAAACTGAGGCGAAAAACTTTCTAGTATTCTGTGCCATTAGTCATCTCAGAAGTGGTGTACCTGTTAGCACAAGAAAACTCAAGCCATGCAAAAACTGCTACTAGTGAAGAGACCTGGAGTGAATCTACACTTTATGAAAGATATTGATAAGCTCCATGAGCTCCAGAGCTCAAGGTGAAAGTGAATTTCCCATTAGGTTTGCAGGCCAGGTTTTGAAGTAAACCATCAAGCAGTTAATACAGTCACCATATATATATATATATAATGGACACCTCATGCCATTGGTACCCCCCCTGCACTGAACTTTCTTCTTCATCCTTTCCCCTCCTACTTGAAAAAATGAAAATCAAGGTGTTTTGAGTTGCCATGCACTCAAACCTGCTGGTTCTGTGTAGAGATTAAGAGCTAGCAACAGAGCATGTGTATGCCAACAAAGATACAGGCACTTTTCCTTTGTAACAACTTGAGAGAGAAGGCTCCAAAGTAACTGAAGCCTACAAGAAGCAGAGCTTTCCAGTGTGGCCCACACTGCAGCTGGGAAGGACAGAACTCTGTCCTTCCCATGAGTGCACATCTCTCCTTGTGCCATCACTGCTCCCACAGGCATCAGGAACCTTCATCACCACACCCCATTTTCAAGCCCCAAAGGGTCTGCACTCCTTACCCTCCCAGCACACAAAGCAGAGGGCAGGGTAACAGCAGAGCTGCCCTTCTTGCCAGCAGAGGAATTTGTGAGAGGATTAAGAGTTAAAATCCAGATGAACTGGCATGGTAGCTGGTGACATGTGAAAGGACTTTCTTCTTACCCTGGCTGAGATGCAACCAATTGTGTCAGCACTATGCTGCAGCCAGAGTCAAGCAAAGGAGCAAAACAAACAGATTGCAGGGTAATATGAACAAGCAGCAACATTTAAAGCTGGGTGGCATGGGCACCCTAGTGCTAGCAGAGATCACAACAGTTACTTCTCATTTGTACTCTCCATGCTCTGCATGGACCCCAGCTCACAAGTAGTAGTTTACCAAAGCAGAAAGACCCAAGGAGTTGATCACAGCAAGTACATCCCTTCCACAAGAAACAGAGCCACACACTCACCTCAAAACCCACTTTTTTTACCCACTAGGTCACAATATCACTTTGATGTTTAAGTATCAGGCAACCCCTTAGCTACTTTGAAGGGGCCTTGTGGAGCACATGTTCCAGCTATGCAGTGAGAAGAAGAGAAAGAACAGATGTCTGCTTTCATAGACTCATAGAATGGTCTGGATTGGAAGGGACCCCAAGGATCACAGAGCCACAGATTTTTATGGTGTTTAATCAACCTCACAGAACCTCTTTACCACAAAGCCAGTGCAAGAGCTCTTCATTGTTCTGCCACAACCACAACCTTGTTCAGCTGAATTGCTTCACATAAAATAATGCTCTACTTCCCTGCAAGCTTAAAGCTAGCAATTTTAAGCAAAGGGAGAATCCTAGAATGGCCTGGGTTGGAAGGGAGCCAAAGGGTGATAGAGCTCCAACCCCCCTGCCACAGGCAGGGACACCAACCTCAGGCCTGGAGCTACACAAGGTTGCCCAGGGCCCCATCCAACCTGGCCTTGAACACCCCCAGGGATGGGGCACCCACCCCCTCTCTGGGCAGCCTGTTCCAGCCCCTCCCCACTCTCTCTGTAAAAAACTTCCCCCTAATATCTAATCTAACCCTTCCCTCCTGCAGCTTCACTCCACTGCTTTACCGGAGTTAATGGTTGTACTCAAAGGTAGCACATGGCAAGGGGTAAAAACAAGACCACACCCCCTGTGTGCTCCAAGAGCATTCATGGAACCACAGCTCCAGCCACGTGCAGCCAGGGAAGAGCCAGGGCATCCTGAGGGCTCCAGGTTCCCTTTCATTTCCCAGTCCTGCCCTAAATCAAGCACTAGCAGCTCCATTCTGGGCAGTGAACGCTCACACCCATCACTCAGCAAAACCCAAACCTTTGCAGCCTAAGGGGAAGATCTTGAACATGTTCTTGTCCTCTGCTGCTTTCTGCAATGAAGAGGCCCCAGCCTCCCAGTCATTTTCCCTGCAGGGGGAATGCAGCAGTGTGCAATAATATTTTGAAGGTTTACAGGTCCTAGGTCAGGCATAAGCCTGTTTCAACTCAGTCAGCACTTTTCACAGCCAATTTAATGGCTGTTTGCCTCATGCTAAAAAAGGAAACAGGTTTTGCTATTCTTTCCAGTGATATCCACAACATGCCAAGGATGCATGGGCTCCATCAGCAGAGGGGTGGCAGCAGGGACAGGGAGGGGATTGTCCCTCTCTGCTCTGCCCTGGGGAGGCCCCAGCTGGAGTCCTGTGTCCAGAGCTGGGGCCCCCAATACAAGAGAGATGTGGGGCTGTTGGAGAGGGGTCAGAGGAGCCACAAGGATGATGAGAGGGCTGGAGCACCTGCCCTACAAAGAGAGGCTGAGGGAGCTGGGCCGGTTCAGCCTGGAGAAGAGAAGGCTGTGGGGGGACCTCACTGCAGCCTGCCAGTCCCTGAAGGGAGCTGATAAGCAGGAGGGGATTCAACTTTTTAAAAGAGCAGATAATGGCAGGACAAGGGGGATGGATTAAAACTAAAGGAGGGAAGGGTTAGATTAGATATTAGGGGGAAGTTTTTTTACAGAGAGAGTGGTGAGGTGCTGGAACAGGCTGCCCAGAGAAGTAGTGGATGCCCCGTCCCTGGAAGTGTTCAAGGCCAGGTTGGATGGGGCCCTGGGCAACCTTGTGTAGCTCCAGGCCTGAGGTTGGTGTCCCTGCCTGTGGCAGGGGGGTTGGAGCTCTGTGATCCCTGGGGTCCCTTCCAACACAGACCAGTCTATGATTCTAAGATTAGAGCTACAAGGAATTGCAACCACAGGCAAATAGAAACTGGGATATACAAAGGTCATCACTAATACTTCAGGTAGTATTTGTGATTACATCACTAATACTTCAGGTAGTATTTGTGATTACATCACAAAGAGCATCAAACTGTTCCTTGTTAAAAGAATAATCTTATCTACTGAATGCATTTGTCCCTTGGAACAATTTTGGACTGTGCAAAGAAACAAATGTGTAGCACCTACCACAGCTGTGCCCTCAGGTTTTCACAGGGCTCTGACAGTCACCAACTGGGTAAAAGAAGAGATCCCAATTATCTTCTTAAAGTAAAAAAGCCAGTTTGGTTCACAACATTAACTGCCACACAAATTATTTCAGCAAAGCCATAGATGCAGTGTGTAGAGCAACTGCATACCAGAGTGCTTCCTTCATTTGCTCAGCCCAGCTCTTTGTTTTGGTGGAAAGAACTAGAAATTAATTCTCTGTGAGGAATAAATCCATAACAACACCTAAAATCACCAGCAGAGCCAGGAGACAGCAAGGTATACAACAGTGCCAACACTGTGTCCCAGTAAGGACACCTGACATGCAGATTAGTCACAACAGGCATGTTTTATTGATTATAGCCTGTCATATGACAGTCCCTCTGCTATTTATGTACAATTAGCATCAAGTTTCATCCTGGGCTATTGCCACTCTGGATTTCATTTTCCCTAGATCCAGCTCCACAGTGTAAGAGCTGTTTTCCCTTGAAATGGATGGGGTACAGTTTTTAAACCAGGGCATAAAAATGCTGCCATTCATAATCTGCACCCTTCCCCTGCCACTTTCAAAACATACACATCACTAGTCTCAGGCTCAGAAAACATTTCAGGCAAGGACACAGACATGAGCTAAGATGAAGGCTTTAACTCTCCCACCCACAAAATCAGCCAAAGTTAATACTTTAGTGTTAATTTGCACCTGCTTTATGGCCAGCTCAGGAGAAAGGCAGGCTAGCTCTGCCAGAATCATAGAATGGCCTGGGTTGGAAGGGACCCCAAGGGTCATAGAGCTCCAACCAGGGCCTCCCCAGGGCAGAGCAGAGAGGGACAATCCCCTCCCTGTCCCTGCTGCCACCCCTCTGCTGATGGAGCCCAGGATCCCATTGGCCTTGCGAGCTGCCAGAGCCACTGCTGCCTCATGTTCAGTCTCTCCCCCACCACAATCCCCAAGTCCTTCTCAGCAGGGCTGCTCTCCAGGAGCTCTTCTCCCAGTCTGTATCTGTGGCTGGGATTCCTCCAGCTCATTTTGGACCCAAATGAATTCATGAAGTTAGCAGCTCCCAATGCAATAAAAGGTAAGAAAACAGAAGAGTGGGTTTTCTTGGGGTACAGGTCCCATTTAAAGTCAGGAAGCCTTCCATCCAGAGGTGCTCATTTGTTTCCCTTTGAGACAACCTGTTACCATAAGCAGGGTTTCTTCCCAGAGCACTTGCTAATGATGGAGCAATTCTTAGTCTCCAGCTGAGACTGATGGCAGATCCCTTCTCTCTCTCCCAAGTAGGTCACAGAGCACTCCTAATCAGTGCCAGCACATTACTCTCCATCTCTGGCCACATTTTGGCCAGGGATTGATTTGAAGTCAAATCCACAGCCAAAACATAGTGTCATGAACTGCAATAAGCTGCTAGAGGTGACCTTCTGCAATCTCAAGGAACACTAAACAAGCCAACCTCAGCAAGTCATTACCACCCTGCCAGGCTCACACTCAACAACCTCGTGTCCACAGATAGTATCCAAGGGGCTCTGAGAGCAGCCTGGACTAATATTGGCAACTGAAGCTCCATTGAAGCAGTCATGGGAGAGGTCACACATCTCTGGCAGCACACAGAGTTTGTTCAGAACTGGAAGAGAAACTCTCATTTGCATGCTGCTTCTTTCTTGCTTTGACTTGAAGGTATCTAGCAGTGTTAGAGCTTGAAGAAAAAGAAACAGCTTTTGCCTTTAAAAAGTCCTCAGAGCTTGCCCAAGGTTTTCTAGAGAGCAGCAGGAGACCATCCTCCCCTTTACCTTTTTCATGTCTTCAGCTAAGCAGCATGTTCCAGTGCTGTGTGCCACAAGTCTGAAGTGTCTTGCTACAGTCACTCAACACCACAGTAAATTTGTGGTGATGCTACCAGTGGCAGACAGAACTGAGAAGCAGACTCTGCAAACAAACAGCAATTTGTGTCTAGGGCTCACAAGAAGAGAAGTATAGAGAGAAAGGAGAATTTTTTTTGCATTTAGCTACCTGAGTGCTGGTCAAAAATTATCTTTCCTGGCTGAAAGGAGTGAGTAAAGGGGATTCTCCCCACAAGGAAACTTCTAGAGGGGTTAAAATGGCATCATTTGTACCTGGAATTTTCTTTTGTGCTGTGGGCTTCACTGAAAGCACACTTCCCTGCATGGATTGAGACTCCACACTGAAGTGCCAAGTGTCTTCTTCAGTCTTCATGGAAGAGGCTGTGATTAGGTAAATCCCTAAGTAAATGGGGATGGAGATTCAGTCCAGAATATTGTTTTTATCTGGGTTTCACCAATATGGGAATAGGGCTTGTGAAAAGCAGTCATAAACAAAACTAGGAAGTCAAATCTCAGCCCTTTTTCCATTTCACCTGGCAGTCAACAAGGGACCTTACCACTATGGTGTGTTATGGAGCAGTTCATGAGGAAGGCCTAAGGCTAAGCATCTCACAGGTAGTGCAAATCAAGAACATCAGTGTTTAGAGCTGGATTGATATCTAGAAGTTCTCTCACTCCCTTTATCACAAAGCTGGGTAACCACTGAAATTAGCCTGCCTGAAGCTGTCTTTGTGTATAAGTTGGAGGCACTGATTCCATGCATTGAAGTGAAGCTTGAAATACCACAGTTACTGCACAGTGTTGTTAGCTGAGGAGTCAAGTCCTTTTCCCAGATTCAGTGTGAACACACTGCTGCTCACAAAGCACTGGTAGCAAGTCATAAATAGCACTTTTCAGGAGTTTGCAAGGTATTTGTGGAATATATTCCCAAAGCATATCAATATGGTTTAATTTTAGGGTCTGACCAGTTCTGACCAGTACTGTAAAGCCCATCTACAGTGATAATCCAGACTGCTGGCATTTTGAATTCTCTCTGCTGTATCAGAATACCAAAGGTTAGTCATAGAATCATAGACTGGTCTGGGTTGGAAGGGACCCCAAGGATCACAGAGCTCCAACCCCCCTGCCACAGGCAGGCCCACCAACCTCCAGGTCTGGATCTACACAAGGTTGCCCAGGGCCCCATCCAACCTGGCCTTGAACACTTCCAGGGACGGGGCAGCCACTACTTCTCTGGGCAGCCTGGTCCAGCCCCTCCCCACTCTCTCTGTAAAAAACTTCCCCCTCATATCTAATCTAACCCTTCCCTCCTTTAGTTTTAATCCATCCCCCTTGTCCTGCCATCAGCAATGCACTTTCCACATACTTGTGTTGCCCTGTATTTTAAAAAGGGAACCAGAACAAAGCCCAGATCTGGCTTCTACCAGACTCCACCATGCTGATTGAAAGGCACTTGCTATGGCTGACCTTTAGTTCCTTATCCCTTCAAGCAGACACAATAAGGATGCTCCCTACCTCATTAAACTACAGCCTTTTTGGGGGGGCAAGGAAAACAACATCATAGTATGCCTCTCATAGGTACTTAATTCCAGGCAATACCTGCTACAATGAGAGTTCAGACTTAAAGCCTTATCAAAATACATGCAACACTTTATGCTAAGAAACACCCCCCCTTCCAAACAGTCAGACCCAAAAACACACTGTGTGACCCTCAGCTCTGATCATAACCTGCATTTCATGAGGTTTTTTTTCTAGGCTTCCCTGTCATTTTGGAGGTTCACACTAGTTAATGAAACTTGTTTCTCTCTGTGGCACATTCATTCAGAATGCATTGGGGAATTATTACCTCATGCTGGTCAAACAATTCACTGATTTGTTTACAGAAAAACTGGGCTAAATAGCTGGACTGTTGTCATGACCCTTCACCCAGATCTTTTGATTGTGGTTACTAGGATGTCACAAAAATAGATTGAACAGCATCAAGCAGGTTCTTACTAACAGCAGTGAGTGTGGAAGTAGAAAGATATGTTCTGTATTATACCTAGCAAGTGAAGTTCTCTGACAGGCAGCTCTTGCTTGGGGAGGAATGACAGTTGCATTGCACTGGTAGCAAGTCATAAATAGCACTTTAGGGGTTGGAGCTCTCTGATCCTTGGGGTCCCTTCCAACCCAGACCAGTCTATGATTCTATGAAGAGTGATGCTGTGCATGGAACTTGAAACCCAGAAAAGGATAGGGGTGTTTAACACAAAAGGAAGCTTGGCCCATGTTGTATTGAAGAACCTTACAGATGTATATATATGCACAGCATACATAAGCTGCATGGGAGTTTGGCCAGTTATATCCATGACAGCAAGACTGAAGTGCAGAGGAACAGAATGACACCAGCATTTACCATCCATTACCACTGTGTATCCCTTTGAAACTCCAACAACTACAAGCAAATATCATTGCATCCCTGTGTAGGTCTGCTCTGATACAGTATGCAGCCAAGGACTAGAGACTGAGGTCAGTCCTTCATGAAACCCATTCCTATTTGATAGATCATTTTTCTCCCACTGAGTCCCACCTGCTACAGTTTTTCTGAAGAGTTCCTGTACTTCAGGTCACAGCAGTTTTCAGTGAACAACTGCTTTTAAGACACAAGTGTCTGCAGAATCCTGACACTATAAATAGCAGATTTAGATTAAGGTGCTTAGAGCACATTTCCTTTATTACAGGTATGTGATAGATAACCCCAAACTCTCCTCCTCTCCTCAAATGAAAACAGTCCTTCACAACACTGCTTTCAAGAGTCTTCCCTATGCTGAATCTCTTCATCAAGTATCACATTTCCCAAGGAGTGGGGCAGTTCTTGCAAGAGAAGCAACGTGTAGCCCAGCTAAGGGCTGTAAATTTCCACTGCCCAGCCTGCTCCTCATTGTGTACAGCCAGCCAGCCTGGCCTGACCTTTCAGCAGTGCAGCCCCTGTCTTTGTGCTGAGTTTATCTGCATTCCAGCAGCCCTCCCTGCTCCCCTCACAAGGTTAAAACTGGGGGACAAGGAGCAAAGTTGGAGAGGAAAAAAAAGCAATTGAAAACATTTAAATAAGATGAAACCTGGAAGCCAGGCAATTTGCTACCCAGTTCCTGCTGAAAGTAAGATTGATCCAGTTTCAGTGAGGTTGGTACTGTGGGTACTACAAAGCAAGGAGAGTCAGGCTCTTGGCCAGCTTTGATCCCCCCTGTGATTACAGAGCACATTGAGAACATGCATCTTTTCAGTCAAACCTAATTGCCACATGGGAACCTGGAAATGATTTTTTTTTTGCAAGTTAGGGCCCTAAATAAGGGAGGCCTCTATTGAGGGGAGCAGAAACAGCTTAAATACACACTTTTGGTTTTAAATACTCCCCATTCACTCTTTTTAAAGACAGTTTTAAGATGAATGAGGCTGCCCAGAGAAGTAGTGGCTGCCCCATCCCTGGGGGTGTTCAAGGCCAGGTTGGATGGGGCCCTGGGCAACCTTGTGTAGCTCCAGGCCTGAGGTTGGTGTCCCTGCCTGTGGCAGGGGGGTTGGAGCTCTGTGACCCTTGGGGTCCCTTCCAACCCAGACCAGTCTATGATTCTATGAAGAGTGATGCTGTGCATGGAACTTGAAACCCAGAAAAGGATAGGGGTGTTTAACACAAAAGGAAGCTTGGCCCATGTTGTATTGAAGAACCTTACAGATGTATATATATGCACAGCATACATAAGCTGCATGGGAGTTCGGCCAGTTATATCCATGACAGCAAGACTGAAGTGCAGAGGAACAGAAAACATATTTGTAATTTAGGAAAGAAATATTACTAGGGAAAAAGCACACCCCATTTGAAATTAACTCATTGGAAGCTAGGTAAAGAACAGTTGCTTTTAAATTAAGCCTCTTCTCTTGCAATGAAGAGGTGCAAGTGTACTGAATCAGTATTTGTAAGTCAATAGAATTAGATCAAGCTGCACACCCTTTGAAACTCAAGCCAGCAACACCCTTGCATGAATTTAAGAACCCCCCCACTACTTTTAACTAACTGTGATACAGTACTATCTACAAGAAAAATTTGGTGTAAGCCTGCAAATTCTGGGTCATCTATTTCTCCCAAAGCATGTTTAGTATATTAAAGATGATAGAAGTTAACTAACAAGCAGCTTCCAGCTTGTCCAGACTAATGTTCTTTTCCTCCAGCAATACAAGCAGGTTAGATTTAGATTGCTGCCCAAAACAGCTGTCTAGAGTATTTCCCATTGTAGTGAATCCAGCCTAAGTTTATAGCAAAAATTGACATATTATAGAAAACATCAAAGCATTAAAAGAGTCATTAAATAGATAAGGCAGGAGGAGTTAGGAGGTTCTGGTTTAGACTATGAAAAAGTGAGACACACCAGAGTCCTACTAGAAGCACATTTTCAGCCTTGCTACTGGTTGGAGCTGGGCAGATGGAGCTGCACTCCTGCCTCTCTCAGGCTGTCAGATACAACTTTGGATCTTTTCCTTTAACAACAGAAGAATCCTAGCAAATTCCAGCAGAATTTGAAGGGAAAAATATCTAAGGAAAGGTTAAGTCAATTTATACATAGGAACAAGAGTGTTGGAACCCAACTGACTTCAAACAAGTTACCTAGATAATTATATACTTCAGTTGTATGAGTCACTGTAATAACCTATTGCCCCCCTCCCCCCCAAAAAATCTACATTAACTGTGCACTTACTGCAGTTCATTTTCCCAGTCACAACTCAGCCAAGGCACAAAGAAGCAAAGATGGCTCTTTGGGACATCTACCTGCAAAAAACCAAAAACTGAAATGCTGAATATTTTGATATGTTTCTATCTCACTGCATTCAATCCAGCTTTTCATACTCTGATAAAATTCCACCATTATAAATAAAATTTCCACTCTGAAATAAATACTATTTTTGCTGAAGTTAATACTTTAAATTTTAAGTGCAATTTAACATCAACTACTATATTAACTTCCATACCAGTGTTTGCAGCAGGTAACATGTGTTTATTAATGCACACATACACACTTAATTCCAAATTATCTAGAACTTAAGACTTTAATGTTTTCCCTTCCAACTTTTCAGATCATACAGGATTAGATCCCCAACTAAGATGCATCAAAACCAGCTCAAAAATATAGTATTGGGTGTTTATTCAGTATTTTCAGTCAACAAATCTAAAAGGCCTTTACAAACAAGGGAAATACCTCTTATAGATGGGGTCAGCTGAATGAATGTGAAGTCTTTTACTAGAAGCAGACCCAGAGCCTTCCCATTTCTAGGGCAGATGTCTATCCTGTAGGCTGAACTTCATCTGAAAGTGAGTCCTTGATTGTGCAAGTGAAGGATCTGCACCCCTGAATGTGATACTGAAGCATACATTCTTCTAATAATGTCTAAAGTTGGTGTGTCCCCTCAGTACTTTCTTGGATTTAGCCCCTTTGTCTAGAACCACCATAACTAAACAGACACTGGAGCTTTTGTGCATCCACTGTTCATGCCCTTGAGAGATCAGAGCAACAATGAAAGGGTCAAAGCTCACTGCAGAATAATAATATTTATAAGCAGAAGGTAGGCAAAGTGTATTAAATACACAAGGGGCAACACTGATGATAGTGAAACAATCAAGAGCTGAATGCTTGATGAAAGTCAGAGAACACACAACAGCCTGTTCTCAGGCTGTAGGGTACAAAGGCATCTCAGCTGAAAGGCCTTACGTAACCCCGCGCTGCGCTACGCCGACCTCCCCCCCTACCAGCAGCTTTCTTACTCCAGGCTTAGCACTAAAATAAACATCAGAGAGAAGTCCAGAAGGGAGAATCACAGGGGGTTTATGTGCTATTACAAGTGGTAATGGCCTATATTGTTATTGTGAGTTATTACAGAAAGGCATGGCTCTCTCTAACATGTCTAGACAAGGCGTGTTCAGTCACAGCACTGTCTATACCATCAACCTGCACTTACACTCTGTTAAAACACAGCTGATCTACCCACAGGAAACACTGCTGTGCTGCACTGGAATGAGGATAAAGAGGGGCTGGAGAGCAGCCCTGCTGAG
>VZTU01006298.1:0-41073 GCA_013400835.1 Zapornia atra | reverse complement strand
TGAAATAATTATTGCAGTTGTCTAAGCTGCTCCTTTGGAAATATTTAATTAAGTTCACCTCAACACAGTCTGTAAGTAAGGTAATACAGTAAGATATTAGAGACTATGCCTTTTTGTCTTTTTCATCTCTTTGCTGGGGAAGAGCACTGTAACAGACTATGTCCTTGCTGTTCAGAAAAATTTCAGCTATCAGAAATGTTGCAGAAAAAGACCAACAGGGTTGTTTACTGGGATTTTGTAAATCACCAATCCGACAGCAGCTGGATTGGAATGGCGACAAATACTTGTGTCACTTGGCAAGGCAACAGTGGAGCATGCCTTGCAACCTAAGCTTGTGACTCAACAGCCGACGGAAAATAAAGATCTGCCTGTTTAAATCTCTGAAGGCTTCACAGCTGTGAGCACAGATACACACACTGCAAGGAAAACAAGGCTCAGTCTTTCTTTTGTTGTTCATTGTTTTAACTGTTGGAATTACATTAAAGAAAAGATAACCTATATCTTGTCTCTCCTTTGATGGCCTGACATCTTCAGTCTCTCTCAGCTGATCAGGACAGACAAATGTTTCTACTGCTGTGTATGAATCCTACTGGATTCAGAGGGGAAGACATGCATGTACCTGGCTAGACCAAAAAGCAGGATTTATGAGTGGCTGAGGGACAGGAGGATGCCTGAGAAGTGGCATCCTGAGGAGTGGCAGGAATACAGCCCTGCCAACCGAGGACCAGAAGGCACAGCAGCTGAACACACATTTTGACAAGTTTGCTCCAGACCATCTGTCCAGCAGACAGCAGGTGTGCCACAGCACCGCTCCAGCCTGCAGAAATTCTCTTCCTTGGAGGTGAAAAATCCACCAGCAAGCACTATGACCTCACCTATCACAGCTCTGGACACTCCATGAATAAAACCACTTGGAAGATGCTAAATGCAGGACTCCACTTAAGTTGATTTCTGCCTCTTCGTCAGCCCTTCTCAGCAGTCCAAGGTTTCTTGCCGAGGAAGCAAAATCAAACATTGCCACTCATTTCTACCCCAGAGACAAAAGGCTGAGGCCACCCTGGCCCTCTCTGCCACAACAGGGAAGAAAAGGAAAGAGAGCATTGGGATGAACAGCTCAGGAGTCAAACTCTAATCTGGTTGCTATTAGGGGTCTAGGAGACACAAAGATGGAGGACACAACCAAAAAGAACTGCTGGCTTGCATGCCAACCTACCTTCTCCTGCAGCCAGCCTGACTGCACGGGGCTCTGGCAAAGCCAGGGCTGGCTGCCTGGATGCTCCTTCTCTGCCAATCTGTTGCTCAAAGCCATCACCCATTTAATCTGCAGCCAGAAAAGCCGCTGAGTCCTTCAATAATCTCCGTACCAACTACACCCAGCAACCACAAACCTCTGGCACCAGGAGCGGTTGAGCTTGACCCTGGCAACAACTAGCTACAAGGCTTTTAAAACACTTTTGGCAGCAGGCCCCCAGAAGGTCAACCCTCCCCAGCCCCATCCCTTCCTACCTATTGTTTGGATGAGGCGAAGGCACAAGGGGAAATCCTCTGAAACAATAGCAAAGGCAGAAAGCAGTGACAGAAACTCTGAAGGACACACGAGGAGACAGAAGAGCTGTTGCCTGGGGACTACCCACCTCTGAGCTCTGTGAAGCTTGCCAGGAAAAACCTAGGGCTGAGGGAAGATACACTTGTCACTGGGAGATTTAGGGAGGCAAAAGAAAAAGGGCGGAAGGGAGGGAACCGCATGTGGAGGAGAGGATCCTGTGAGGGCTGCAGAGAGCTGATGAAGACAGGAAAGGAAAGCACAGGAAAAGGTGGGTTCTCACAATACGGTAAACAAATACTACCTCAGAAATCAACTGCAGCTGAAGAAATGCATGCACTGAAAGGGCTGCTGCATGCTTTAACCCATGAAGCACTCGTGCTCCTTTTGTTGCTTTGCTCAGAGGAGCGGGTTCTGAGGCATTTTAATCAACTGCTGTCTCAGGTTTATTGGAGTAAACTGAACACAAGTATTAAACTCAGTTGTTCTAACTACAAAGGAGAGGAGAGAGATGCTAAAGCTCTTGGCTTCAACCTACAGACAATAAAACTGCACAGTTCAGCCACAGAGGGAGAAGACAAAACCCAATGCAGTTACTGTGATGTGTTTTTAAAATTGTTTTAAGATTCAGAGCTAGAAATGCCTAACTTGATCCTTGGATCAAGTGAAAAAAATCCACAACTGGGTGCCTGAGTTCCCTACAGAAAGCAAAACCATAGGAACCCTCAGGGCAGACTGAGAGCAAACACAGCAGCAGGCAGAACACTAACCCCATGGACAGAGGACCTCAGATCCATACTTTTCCTTTTGGTAATTCCTTCACACCCTGGGCCTGAGCACAGTTCAACTGTAAGGACAGCCCTTAGTTCTACCCTGGCATGGGACAACCTGCCTGCTCCTAAATCATCCCAATCACTGCCCAGGAGGCAGTAGAGGCCAGCAGCCATTCCCAGTGGGCATTTCGAATGTAACAAACCTACTTCAGGGGCAGGAGAATGTAATGGTAGAGACACGGCCAGATCCTGCCCAGTCAGCCTCAGCCAACATACCCCGGCATGGCTCAGATGACTATCACTGAGGCTGCTTGGGATTCCTGCTTCACAGAGCTCTCTTCACATCCTCTCTCTAAACACTGGCAAATTGCACTCTTTTCCATTGCAGGATTTTCAGAAGTATCCTCAAGAATACAAAACTGGAAGAGGGTAGATTTAGATTAGATAGAAGGAAGAAATTCTTCCCTGTGAGGGTGGTGAGGCCCTGGCACAGGGTGCCCAGAGAAGCTGTGGCTACCCCTGGGTCCCTGGTAGGGTTCAGGGAAAGTCTGGATAGGGCTTTGCACACCCTGGGCTAGTGGAGGTGTCCTCGCCCATGGCAGGGGGCTGGAACTAAATGGGCTTTGAGGTCCCTTCCAATCCAAACCATTCCGTGATTCTATGAATATCCTAGCTGCAGGTGAAGAACTCCTCTATCTTGTGGTTGCCTTCCTTGCCTTTCCCTTCACAGGATTAGCCTCTTTCAGAAACAATATTCTTGCTTCTTTCAGTCCTGAAGGCATTCCAGTTGGAAACACCCTGCAATTGTGACCATCCGCACAGTAATATTTTGTAATTCACCAGGAAAATCCTTTAAAAGACAACAGCGTTAAAAGATCCTGTACTTCTAAAAATCCAGGTGTATTGTCAAAATGTCATGGTAGCCTACTGGGTACTTAAATATATGTTTCTGCAAACATTGAGATAGGTAGTTTTAAGGAAGAGTGATAAAGAACGGTATTGCGCTCACTTTAAGGAGAGCAGTAGAGACAAAGATAAGTCAAGGTACCTAATAATGATTTTACAGTGTGGAGTAAAATACATACCTGATTTTCTGCTTCTAAAGGAATTAAAACATTTTAACAAAGAGATATTGTAATGATTGTGGCTTACCTGAAAAAAAAAAGGAGATGCTAACTTTAAAAAAATTAAATAGTTTGGCTATGAAAAACCTTGTGACTTACAAGTCACTGTACATTTACACTGCCAAAAGAAATGAAAGGGAGCTAGAAATGTGCCACTGCTACAAAAGTGAGTTCACTACACTCATTCCCTGCTGCACAGCGGGTGTCAAAGGACCATCTTAGTATCAGGAGCACTTGTTCTTACAGGACCTGTACATTCTGTCCAGAGCTGAAAAGATTTCTACAAATGTCCAGTAAAACTTGCAGAGTAAACTGGTGACAATACACTGGAATAGCAATACATAGACTATTAAGAGCAGCAGTAGGAAAAGAGAAGATACACCCCTCAAAAACCTATTTCAAATTAATTTCAACATGCACCCCACAACTGTAACACGATTTTGAGCACCTCTTTTTCTAGAAGGAACTAGGGGGGCTGGGGGGGGAAGAGGAGTGGTGCTGAAAACTTCAGCAGAAATATGTATTACAGTTTTTGAAATGTCCCTAGTTTGGACAAGAAAAAAACCCAGCAGTCTTTCTGTCATTAAAGATCCCAGACATGTCCCAAGATCACTCTGCTAACACAGAAAAAAACTTTTTGGCATGAGTATCATATAACAGAGAAACACAAAGTTTGCAGACCCCATTACAGCCACAAAAGCTGAAGAGCATAACTGACAAGTGAGTTGCCCACCAAACATGAAAGGGCAACTCAGACACAGGTTTGAATGCAAGGAAAAGAATCAGCACAACTGAGATGCCTCCTCCGGGCAAAAGGAACCAGACCGTTATGAGCTTCCACCTGGATGATCACTAGCAATACCAAACCAGAAGAAAAGACCCTAGCTTAGCATTTTACCCCTAAGGCCAGTACATTTAACTGGATATCTGATGGTTCAGTAACACAGCAGCAGTGTTGGGCCAAATCCAAGTCACAGACTTCTGGCCCAGGAAGAAAAGTTGTTACCAAATGAAGCGTGCTGACAACATATGGACGCCTGTGCTACTGGAGCAGTTTCATCCTCATCCAGAAAGGGAAAAACCTGTATGGTTATGCCAAACACATGATTCAACTTAGGTCAGATCTCTGCTGCTCAAAGCACCCTGGCCACTGATACTGCCTGGAACGGATAGGTTTGTTTCAGTGCTGACTTTACATCTTTTCAATGTTTTTTCACAGGGGAAAGGATTGTGGATTTTTATTTTTTTAAAACCTGAATTTACTAGGCATTAGGGAGCAATTTTCCACTAAACATATCTATCCAGTCTGCATCAACTCCTTTTTTATTCATCCCCATCCCAGAGTAACTTCAAGCAGCTGTGAAGCTCTAAAGAAGTGGGGCAGGCCTGCAAGCTCCCTCTTTAAAGCCTGTAAGCACCTAACATTTTAATGGGTACAGAAACATCCTCGAAGTGGTCACCCAAGAAATGCCCACCCACTGACAGCTAAGCTCCTGTCTTTAGCCTCTTACCTAGGCACCCATTTACTACATGGCATAAAGCTGGGATACAATGCCTATGCCTGATGGGATTTTATCTCATTGCCACTGACGTGAGGTGAAAGTATCTCCCATGGAAGCAGGGTGAGTTACAGGAGAACAGAGGCAATGTACAGCTAGAATCAGGGTTCTCATTTCCACTTTCATGTTTCTGTACATGTGAGACTTAGAAAGATAATAATGCATACTTAAAGAGGTATGTTTTCTTTATAGATAGCCAACGACCAGTTTCTATTGAAAAACATCTGAGTGTGTAACACGTCATGCTGCAGACCTGTACCGGGGCAGACCACACTTTTTATACAAGTGACATTGTTCTGATTTAGTACGGATTCTGTTTTCAAAAGGAATGAAAGCAATAAACTAAAGGAGGATTAAATACCAGATCTTGTCATCCTTCACTGCATTAAAAGACCAAAATAATCACGAGTTTCAAACGCTGTGTCAAACTGTGCAGAACAGAAAAGCAAACTTCTTGCTTGTTCTTGGCACAGCAAGTTCTTTACAGCTCCTACTTGTTTTAAGTCGGAAAATACAACATTGCATTTGCTAACCCAATAGATCATTTTCCTATCCAAAAAAGGACAGCTTCTTCTGTAAACTTACCAACTAAGGACCATTTTGTGGGAAGTACTGTTTTATCAAACTTTGCATTGCAAATAGTTATGTAACTTTTAAAAACTGTTCTTCAACAAAAGAGTAATTCCGATGCTGAGTAATTAAGCACATGCTTTGTCAAACCAATAATATTTATAAAGTTTTCTGGTGATATGTAAAGGATTAAATGCTTCAAGTGAAAAGGAAGATATCTGGACATCAACAACTACATATGATTACAATGGCAGGCGCAAAGTCCAAATGGTGCTTCCAGCATTAGTCATTGTAGTTGCACCAACTTAGTGTGGGAAACTCCAGCTTAGAGCCTGAAGTGAATAATCCCCTCAGAAATAATTCAAGGTAACTGGGAAACATGAAGAGAGGACTCTGGCTTGTTACTACCAGTTAACTGCCTACTGCTGTGAAGAAGCACTTGGAAAGCACTGTCTGGGTCCAAGACGAAGAACATTCAGTAGTGGCTGATGACTGTGGGTGGCTTAAGCAATTCAGTTGACTCAGTCACATCAAGAACAGCTAAGCCTTTTCTACTTGGGCATCTAAAGCCTGAGACACCCTAAAAATGTAGTTAGTACTCATGATCCCAGCCATTGAGAAACTAAATTTGCTTCCAGGCTTCAGTAGTTAGGAATGTTTGGGCAAGTAAGTTAGAAATTCCATCTTGAAGTGAAGAAAATAACTCTGAAAGTTACTGGACAGGTAAGCAAACCCAAATACTAACTCCAGCAAGCTTTGATTTGATTATTCTGCTTCTCAAGCTGTTATTACTTATGCCTTATCAGCATTTACATGAGACACCTTTAGATAAGGGAAGAAGAAACGAAAAGCCCATTTGTGAACATCATGATTGAAATACTGACTCTTTTGCTGTTTCTGCTGCTGTAACTTTACCTCCCTGTAGACATAAGTCAGCTCAGAAAGCAGTACCAGACACTGTAAACACCAGTGCACTCCAGAGCTGCACATCCAATGGAGCCCGGTGGCTGTATGTTTTATGGTGGGACACTACAGTGTCCAGTAAAGTACCTGTTGTAGCTGACATTGTTATCAAGGCATTCATGTCACTCTGTCACCTGAACACTCCAAAGAGGCACTGTAAAGTCTTCCCTCTACTGAGGTACCTCCATCATGAACTGGATAGGAACACAGTATCAGAGGCCTCTCCTCCTCTTTGAAATTCAACTGAAAGAAGTCGATGGTACAAAATGTTGGGATGAGGGGACAGTGACCAAATTGAACTGCCTTATTTGTTTAAAAACGAGGCTATAAACTAAATAGCAAAGGTACTACCAGCCATACCTGATTAGACCAAGAGGGTCTAAATCTTCCTCCTCCTCTTCCTCTTCATTTTTCTCCCCTTTTTTGGTGTCTTCCACTGATGCAAGCTGTGAGATTAGGTCAGGTGTCTTTTCCTCTTTGAAAAAATCCAGTGCCTCACTTTCTTCATCTCTCTCCTTGTCATCAGGAATGTTTTTACCCTTGAAGTCAATGGCACTAGAAGACTTTGTTCCTGCAAAATGCAATAAAGGTGCAAATATGAGTACACAGGCTAACAACCATTTTATTTAATGCCTCTACCTGTTCCTGATGGTTTTGTTTGGGGAATTAAGGTTATAGCTTTTGTGAAACTCTTGCAACATTCCTGACTATCCCTTTTATCAACTGATGTGTTGTCATGTATCTGATCTGTTCACTGATTTAAAGTGGTTAAGTAGAGAAGGACAGAGGAACTTTATCTGAGACATAGCAGTGCACGTCTAATCTGCTTATTTATGTTCCTTCTGTAGTCAGTGGAAACAATGGAATTTCTACACTGTGATTCATCCCATCCAAAGCTCCTCCTGAAGTGCCTGTTTCCCTCCACTGGCTACAGAGAGGCTGTAAATACTCTGCTTAGATATAGGTAGCTAACTTTCATATAGCTAGTCAAGCTGAAGTCCACTTTTTCTTACTGACTGAATTCATTTAGGGTACAATTAGAGCATTGGAAGCATGAAGGAGCTTCCACAGCAGCTTTTCAATTCACACTCAAAACCAAAGCCTGAGGTTCTAACTTCCTCCAGTATGCAAATGCAGAGAACTGAACCATGTGCTTTGACCAAGTCTTTTCACCATACCTGTTATACACAAAGCCCAGAAGAATGAGAACTATTCCTTGCTGTGGGGTTTCTGGATGTTCAGGAAAACAATTTAAAGTAATGAGACTAGCTAAAAATAGGCTAATGAAGACCACAATAGATAAAATAGATGGTGTTATGCTTTTGACTGTTGAAGTGACATTGCTTGGGAGACTCATCTCACAGCTTTTCATGCTTACATCAGCCAAACTACCTAGGACAGAGTTTGTTGACTAAATGTGTGTGTCTACACTGACTGAGTAGTCTTATGCAGTCCTTGTAGGAAAGAGAGTGCTGGTCAGGGTAGGCAGTGGGTGTTAGGATGCCATTGTCTTATCCCCAGATTCATCTGTGTTTTAACATGTTGATGTTCCCTCAACACCCCTGAATATATTGACTATGCCTCCAAAATCTGTAAGGAAAGGGTACATTACTAGCTTGAGGATTATCAGTGTATGTACTGAATTCCACCTGGTTTGGTAGGGTGATAGTTATATTATTCTAAGGAAGATACTGATGAACAGGTCACATGCACCAAATCTGTCCACAATACAAAGACAGTCCAGACTAATTCTGCTGTAGACATGTGCACTGTGGGTAGGTTAATCAGCATGCAAAGGTTAATCAACAAGGATTCTGAATTCTCTATGCAAGGGACCTAGACTGCCAGAGAAAAAACTAAAACAAAACCCAATCAAAAAAAAAAAAGAAAGAGTTTTGCCAAATATTATGCAGTTTTGCCCCCTTTACTTTAGAGAGCTGCCAGTCTCACAGAACTTCTAATCTGGCCACATGTGACACTTCTGCAAAATCAGCTGTTCTCACATGGTGACATGCTAGAACCTTGCAGGTTCACTTCCTTAAAGCTAACGCTACACTGAGAATCTTGCTGTACACTGAGTATTCCCTGCTCAGTATCTCCCAGCTGAATTAAGAGCAGAGAGCCCATCTGTTTCATTCATTTGATGACTCCCTGCTATGCCCAAGGAATGTAAGAAAGGGACTATATGAATCACTGAGAGTGGCAGCAAGAGCTGGACATAAGGTTAATTTAAAACCAAAACCCAACAAACATGGCCAGAGAATGGGATTAACTAACACAGTATCTGTCTTTTATTCAGATCTTTCTCAGGGTCAGTCATTTTCTGTAGGACCCTCTTCAGCAAGGCCCAGCAGTTTCATTAGGAACAAAGAACAGACAAAACATACAACAGTTGTTCACTAAGGGAGACCCTGCCCTGTGCCTTTAGGGCCCATCTCCTCACTGACAATAAATGACTATTTCACATTTTCACTTAAATGTTCTGAATCACAGCTATGGTATATGCCTAAGGGAAATCAGAGACAGAGGGATAGTACCCTCAGGGTGGTATCAACCCTTCTGAATGAGGCATGTGTCCAGTGAGAAGAGAGGAAAACACAGGCACATGACTGTGCAGCACTACAGATGCACAAGAAGATATTTTCAGTGACAGCTTTTATTCTGGCCTTCTCTAGGTTTGACTCCTTGAATCAAGAACTTTGTAAAACTTTTATCAAGCACATTCATGAGAGAGGGGAGCCTCACATCTTTTAGTTACCTAAAAATTCCAGTAACTCAGGACTCGTCGCTAGATCCTCATCCTTTGAGATGGATTTCACGATGTCATTGAACATAGCTCTTCGTTCACAGATGTCAGATTCCCCCACGAAAAGAACTTTTCTAGGCAAGAGTGGAAGAGAAGCCTTTGGATACCGTGCTGTCAGTCTCTGGTAGAGTCCCTCTATCTCACTGTACTTCTTGGAAACCTGCAATGAAACATGCTGCCTGAATTAAGTTTCTTTACAGGGGAGACATGTACAGCAAGCAGCAGTTTAAGTGCTGTGAAACATTAACTCTGGAAACTGAAGTGGAAAAACATGTATTAGCAAGGAGCTTTGCATATAACCTAGTAAAAGCCTGTTATCTACAGAGTGAATCCCCAAGCATTGTTGCACGTCTTCTAATTCTGCTATTAAAATCCACTCCCTAATGGAACTGAAGTTCATTGCCAGATACCCAGCATCCATTTGTCTGACTCATCAACTAATGAAATACTGGGAAGGTGACTACACCAGATACTTTTCTCTGACAGCAAAAATCATTGTCTACCAAAAATGAGCTGTATGATGCCCATCCCTGAGACAGGAAGGAAGAGAAGCCCGGCCAGGTAGGTATCAGATGGAGAAAGCAGCCTGAATCTTTTCACCATTAAGCCAGAACACCCGTTCTCTGGTGGGTTTCACAGCCCTTCTGCCTGTTAAGGCTTAAAAAATGGGCATGTTTGCTGCCCTGCAGACTACCTAATGCAGGAACCAAAGGGCAAAGCCCTCAGCTGACCCCTGGCTATTCAGTTTATCCATGAGAAAACAAAACCTAACAACTTGGCCATGGTCTAGAAGTTCTTATACTGGGAGAAGATGCCAGCAGCGAATGGAGTCATTCCTTCTGCAGACAAAGACAGGAAGCCTGAGAAGATAAAAGACCCAAGATATTACAGGAGAAACAATAACCATGGGAACACTGGTGAGAACTGGGGTGGCTTCTATGCCACATTAAGTTTTGAATTCAGTACTTTAAAAAAAGAAATCAACACACAAAACCCCCACACAAAATATGACATTTCTGGTGTAATGGAGGATGATTGTCATACTCTGTGACTGTGGTATTATATAGACAATGTATTCACTGTAGCCCTTCACAACCCCCTAATCTATTAGTGTACTTCAATGAATACAGAGCTAGATTAAAAACAACCACCCCAAAAACTACAATCAGAGGAGTGCACATGGGACAGATCCTCTACCAGGGCTCAGCACTAACAGTCCTGTGACACGTTTGACCTGGAAGGCAGCTAAAATGACCAGCCATCAACTCGCTCACTGTCCCCAGCCAGTGAGATGGGGGAGTACTGAAAAAAAGAGTAAAACTTGTGGGTTGAGATGAAAAGCAGCTTAAAGTGGCAGAAAAGGAAGATGATGATGATGATGTTTATGATAAAAGACTATACAGAACAAGTGATGCACAGCACAGTTGCTCACTACCAGATTTCTAGAGAGTTCCTAAGCTGCAGCCCTCCCTGGCCAGCTCACCCCAGCTTATACACAGAGCATCATGCTGTGTGGTATGGAATATCTCTTTGGCCAGTTTGGGTCAGCTGCCTTGGCTGTGCCCCTTCTGTCCCCTCCCAGCTTCTTGTGCACCTCCTGCAGAAGGTTCATGCCTCTTCGCTGCCAGGGCCTGGGAAGTGGAAAAGTCTGTCACTGTAAAGACTGCTTAGCAACAACTAAACATCAGTGTGTTATCAACAATATTTTCCTCCTAAATCCAAAACACAGCACTGTACCAGCTACTAGGATGAGAATTAACTCTAGCCCAGCTGAAACCAGGACACATATGTTGGTGAACTCTAGTGGAGTGAATTCCACTTGAGAGCCTCAAGCACTACATCTTGGTATGGAAGAATGCCAGGTTCACCCACCAACACAGTAATAAAAGAAAGTCAACCCAACAAAAAACACAGAGTAGAAGGGGAATGAGTTACAGATTAACCCAGAGTCCATGAATTGCATCTATACTAGCAAATTAAACAGCATCAGGACATATTTCCAGGCCCTGGAACCTGAGACTATTAGGAACCTCATGGTGTCTACTGCAATCTGACATTGTCCAGCACATTTTTGACCCTGGGCAGCCAGCACTCTTCCAGGTAACTTTTCAGTTCAAGACTTAGCCTGGTGCAGAGACCACTCAGTAGACAGTTTGGGTAACAATGCCCATTGCAGATGGTAAGGACGTTTCATACCACAGCCAGACTGTGCTAGCTGCCCTCCAGGCCAGAGAACAGGTCCTGACATTAATAGACACACCTTGACTGGTTTATTAAACTAGTGTAGGCATAAAGAGCAATAACCTCCTTAGCTTTCATGCTTCCCTGCCTTCTGCAGGAATTATCAACGCCAGTTGATCTGAAAAATATCTGCATTTCAGCTGTATTCACTATGGGTTCAGCATCCAGTCACAAATGGCAAGCAGCTCCACAGGAAAGATCTGAAGCACAAAATTCAAATCTAAGTCAACAGAAAAACAGGAATTCTAGACTTGTCTCCTCCTAGCAACAGAAGTCAGTGAGAGCAACAGTACGCCCTGCGTGCAGCGTCTGATACACAGTTCAGCAGTTAAGCACTCAAATGTTAACAATACAGAGATGTTCCCAGAATAAGACAATCTCCCCTTTGAAAGATACCCCCAAAAAAGAGAGGAAAGCAATTCTGGAATTTCTGATTGGCTGTACATTTCTAGTTTGCTAGGTCCCAGTAGCACTGCAAACAGGGTAAAAAACCAGACCCCCTCCCAAAAATACTGTGTAAGCACAAATGTAAAGGCAGCCAGGAATTCAATGGTACTTTTTCAAAATAATAAAGTGTTTCCTTTCACTCAGAAAAGAAAAAAAAATCAAGTCTGATTTGTGATAAAAGTCTAACATCTAATTAATTTCAATATTAACAAATTAATCTCTGGAAGCATTACAAGACAGCAGCCAATCAACAAGACTATGCCAAAACCAGCTTTAAAATACTAAAAAAGCAACGCTGAACTGACACATACAAACTTCTTTCTTTCCTCACTTAATTTTCATTCCTCCTCTATCAAACTCTGTAAATTATTCATAAATCTCAATTTCTGTCTAATTACACCATTGAACCTAAAGTAAATGCACACCCCCACATCCTATCGCTAATTGAGCCTTTGTGACTCTGCGTGGGCTCTGAACAACAACACCAACCGTAACACGCGACACAGCATACAAAGTGTGATCGCGCTGTACCCGCAGCATGCTAATCTGCCCCCAGAAGCCTGCAGCAGCATCCAGCAGTGTGGGGATGCCCTCTGCTGGGATAACCTGTCACACAGGCAAGATGTTAAACCTCCAGCCTACACCATTCCTTCCTTACCTAAACCCAGCGCTGGCCCTTGCAAGCCCCCGCCTGCTCTGGCTCTGCCTCAAACCCTGGCTGCCACTGGTTCCTTTACATCTTTGCTGAACGCTATCTTGACCTTGGGTTTGGTGCTGGAAATGCAAGAATAAGACTGGCTGAATCCAACAACCTCAGACTGATGCATTTAGAATCACAAAACAGTTTGGGTTGGATGGAACCTTTAACACCCCCTGCCACTAGCCCAAGGTGCCCAAAGCCCCATCCAGCCTGTCCTTGAACCCTGCAAGGGATCCAGGGGCAGCCACAGGTTCTCTGGGCACCCTGTGCCAGGGCCTCAGCACCCTCACAGGGAAGAATTTCTTCCTTACATCTAATCTAAATCTGCCCTCTCTCAGTTTAAAGCCATTACCCTTTGTCCTGTCAAAGACATTTCATCCAGGAGATGAGTTTTGCTCACAGATCTTTTACAACAAGCATTTTATGTCAGATGCTCTGGCTCCTATTTAGAAGGTGCCTGGCAGTCAGGCTCTGGGTTTCACCAGGCTTCACATCAGCTTCTGAAATCTGTGGGATTTGATGACGATGCCATCAGGTGCCATCCTAAAGCTGTAATAAAGCAGCACCAGCTTTCTGATCCAGTTACACACAGTGAGATTATTCTTGCTTGAAATTAGACTCTGACCTGCTCAGCATCTTCCTCTGTGGTGATCTGTCAGGCTTTCTTTGGAATCAGTGAAGAACAGGGTGTTTCTGGGACCCGTTTCTGGGAGCACTGGGATCAGTTTCAGCTGCTCATTTCAAGGCATGACAATTACCCCTTGTCCTATCCCTGTTAAACAGCCTCTCTCCAGCTTTACTTAGCCCCTTCAGATACTAGTAGGCTGCAATAAGGTCTTCTCAGAGCCTTCTCTTCTCCAGGCTGAACAAGCCCAGCTCACTCAGCCTGTCTTCACAGGAGAGGTGCTCTACTCCTCTGATCATCTTTGTGGCCTCCTCTAGACTTGCTCCAGCAACTCAATACCTTTCTTGTGCTGGGGACACAGCAGTACTCCAGGTGGGGTCTCACCAGAGCAGAGCAGAGGGGCAGAATCACCTCCCTTGACCTGCTGGCCACGCTTCTGGCGATGTGGTCCAGAATATGGTTTGGGTCTCCCTGTGTCAAAGCAGCAGTGCAGGGGCCTCACACAGTGCTGGACAAGTCTCACAAGGTATTTTCTCAGGCTGAGTCCCACGTCACCCAGGGCATTCTCTCACACCGGTTTAGTCCGGGATCACTGCTCTAACATGGTAATTTTGGACCCTTTCAATTTGCCATCCTCTGACAGTTTTCCAGGAGAGAGGCAGATCAGCATATAACAAAATTAAATATTTAATATTTATTTTCTTGGTTACCACTCACAACCCTTTGAAAACACTCAAGATCAGCATGTAACAAAATATAATATTTAATATTTATTTTCTTGGTTACCACTCACAACCCTTTGAAAAGACTCAATGCATCATGTGGCCTAAAATTTCAGGAAAAAAAAAAAGCTCCCCCAAAAGTCATTTTATAATTCCTATTAGGAAAACAAAGTTCAATTTGATTAATACTCGACATATTTTTTTTCTGCTGCCTGCTTCCTCCAGGTCTTGATCCTCCAATTATCCTCTCCCCCTCCATGCCTCTAACTGAACTCTGTGAATACTGTGGAGCTAAACCCCCACCACCTGTAAGTCAGCCTGAGTGCACGCACTTCAAGGAGTTCTGTCAAGTCCCAATATCAAAGGCTCAATCTACTTCACTTCAAAGGAGTTAATCATGCAAACACGATAAAGCATGTGCATATTTGCCAGGTCAAGATCCTATTTGCCTGTAACAATTAACAACCAACATAGAACAGAAAGAGACTAGGATGGGTTTGAATATTTTTTGCACCAGGAACAAATAAGGAAGTTGAATATGATCAAATATAGCTAGAAGGTTAAGAAAACCACTGGGAAGTTCAAAGGGAAAGCCTGAAGTTTGCTGTTAATCCCTCAAATCTCATACATGTGCCTTGCCCCCTTCTTCAGGAGAACCTCATGCATGTAAGTACTCACACCAGAATGCCTGTAGGATACAAGCCCAGGACTCTCAGATGTGCGGAGGAGAATTTGATCCCACTCAGTATTAATGGGATTTCATGCCTCCTTTCCCTAGGCTCCTTTTAATGCCCCATTTCTGACCTCAAACATGTCTTCATATGCTTTAGATTTACTGGAAGGATTTCAGAGAAATTAAGATCTCAGAGCTAACTCAAGCCCTTTGGCCAGCCAATGCAAACGAGTGAAGAGCACTCTTGATTTTACAGTATTTCATGTAATACTGATGGCTCCTGTGACTTTCTGGTTACAAAGCCCACTTCCCAACACCATCACAAAATGGAGGTACAGCAGCATTGTCCTTTATACAACCACCAGCTTTGCATTTGGGCATCAAAAGCATCCCTTCTCACAGAGCACAAGCCACACTTTCACTTGCAGACTCCCAGTTCAAGCTATACCAGAATTAACGTTGCTTGGTGACCTCGAGGGTATGCATTATGGTGGATTTTAATTACATGACACATGTTGTTCTCCCAACCTGTTTTGCCCAGCAAAGAGCAGGCACTCTGCTATGTCTTTTTAACCAACATGAACTCTTAACAGCTCCTGAACCTATTGCTACACCGAGAAGGGTTCCCCCCTCCCCGCTCCTTGACACACAGAGGTTGTAATGAGAAGGAACACAGAGGTTGTAATGAGAAGGAATTTATCTTCACAACACACATGTATGGTTGTGAAATACTGTGTCCAACACAGAGATCTTGAGGCCCACAGAAAGAAGGACAACATATGCAAACAGGCAGTGATGAAAACACAGATGAATACACACCCACGTACCTACGCTCCCTCTTTTTATGAGAAGATGACAGTTCTGTAGTAAATTCCTCCCAAGAATGTGCTGTGCCTATCAAGCACTGGTAGTTATTTGCTCAGCTTTGAAAAAGAACGAACCTGACTAACAAATGTAACTTGTAAAAAGGAAGCAAATTGGGCACAAGTAGAAAGAGAAGGCACTACAGACTGCGTGGATTTGTAGTAAGGCTAGGAAGAGAGCAGTTAATTGCTAAAAAAGGCAAGATGTTTCTAGAAGAAATGCATTTAAGATAAAGAAAACCTTTCATTCTTCTCACAGAAAATGGCAGATCTACAGGCAATAATTATGTCTTCCCTTTGCAGGAGTACTTCTGATGCAGTACCAAAGACAAAAACAATTTTACTGTTTCAACAGGGCAAGAGGATTCTGTCTTTTGAAAGAACTGCAGCGGAATTTTCCTTCAATTTTCAAATAGAACCTCAAGGTTAAGCAGTTGTACAACTAATTTCTGTTATTTTATCAACAGCATTTTTAAAAATAAAAAAAAAATCCTTCCAGTGTTGAAGAATTTAGATCTGAAATTTATCACAGAAATTAATTTATTTTTCTGTTACTGTGATACTGATTTTGCATAGTCTCCTTAAGGCTGGGAAGCAGGAAGCTCTGGATTTCAGACCCACAGTAAAGGCTAGTAACTCCACAGGTCAGATCTGAAATCACTTTTTGATGTTCATCTAGTTTTGGTCACAGTCCCATAACATCTTGGTCCAGCATGGTGTAAATCGCAGCCCAGAGATCACAGCAAGCTTAGAGAACACTTCTGTCCTGCTCACCGTCTTTTTTCAGGAGATACTGAGATGAGCAATAAATGCTGCTCAATCACACCGCTGCATGCGGTTGCTCAAAGGCAGTTTCACTGCTGCCACCTAGGGCGGGAGAGTGTGGAAAGCAGTCACTTCAACTGCAAGCAGGAGGAAGAACAGCTGGACAAGGAAAATCAATTTTACTAATATTCATGGAGATAAGAAGGGAAGGAGGAGAAGAAAGTCAAAGGGCCTCAAAACACAAACCTGGCTCCCGAAGTAGACAAAAACTGGATTAATGTATCCAGAGCAATGAAACCCTACCACACCTATTTGTCTTCTCTAACCTAACTGTCATCTCATGTGACACTGACTTCTTTATCCAGCCTCTCAAATTTATCATTTTGGCAAGACATGACTGAAAACTCACCTGAACACAGGCAACTAGTAGTACCTTGGATGGTGTACAGTGTCTCACTTCACTCTGTTCCAGAACAGTGTCAATGCCTTTATGTCCTGTGTCACGTCTGCCAGACATATGCAGACACCTAGGGTAACTCAGGGTTTCTCAAATGGTACCAGCTACGTGTGTTAAGCAAAGTGGATTCCCCCACACTGCAGATGCTCAGCTCCATTCTTCTCAACAGTGCTTCACTGGCTGGGATGGGAGCTTAGAAATTCACAGCAAATGTAGACATCTAATCATAAACAGTGGACTGCTCTGCCTAAAGGCAGGCATTTCATGCCATCTGAGATGCTTGTGTGGGGCAGGAAAATATCACACAGGACTTATGGAAGACCCACAACCTTTTCTGAAGTGGAAAATCCAAGGGTACCTCTGGTGGTACAGGCAGTGAATAGCGTCCAACTCAATTGAGCCCTAAACATTTTAGGCTGGACTTCAAGCCCTCCACCCCAGCTATCTAAAATGTAGAATGCTTTCTCTTTATGGTCAAAGAAGAGAGGCACTTCCAGAGGATTAATCTCCTCATTGCCCTTTTCCATGCTGACTGTAAGAGCAGGGACAGACTCAGATTAAAATATCCAACTTACAGAGTTAGGACAGGTGAATCTGTCTGTTTCTTCTCATAATACATAGAGAAAAGACTCATTGGAATGAATCAATGCAAAACATCCAACCTCTAAACTCCCAGCTCATGGTTTTAAATTATTCTCAGACACAAATATATATATATCAGACTTAGCTGAAAAAAATGTATCTGATGAGATAAATCCTGTCAGGCTACACCAGTTTTCTTCTTCATGAAGAATGTCAGTTCTGACCAGAGAAGAAATCAGAAAGGTACACTTCACTTGAGAAGAACAACTAAGTGCTGAAAACCCTCCCAGTGAGAGCAGAGATGTGAATAAGCAATCTCAGCAAGCAGGGAGGGCCACAGTAGAAAGTCTGTTTCTTCTCTTTGTAGACAAGATGACAATCTACTTTTTCTTAAGTGAAGCAAAATGTTTGATGACAAGAGCCCAGTTTAACACCTTGGGTTTAGTCAGGTTCTTTCTTGCACAAAGCTACATGGAAATTTTACATAATGTGAGCAGGCACTGCTGCAGAAAAAAAAAGCAACTCCACATCCCCTTGTCTTATCTGCCCTTGTCCTGTCCTAAAACAAACTTTAGTGGGACTATGCAACTTGCAGGCTGAAGAAACTGGTATGAATTAGTGCTAAATAACAAACCCCCAGATACCCATTTTTAGTCAGACCAGTTCCTCAGCTGACTTACAGAACAGCCACATGACACTGGTACACAGGAAGGAAGCACTGCAGGAGTGAAAACAAGCAGTCAGGGACAAGGAGGGAGAACAGAACAGACTCTTGTATCAGCACTGCTGCTTTTACCATAAAGTTATACATAGCAAAAGGAGCACAATAAATGTATGAGATCTCCTCACCAAGCACCTCTTCACAACATTGACAGATGTGGCTTTATCTGCAGAACAGACTGTGTAAATACCCAGTTATCAGCTATCTCCTACAGAGTGTTACACTTGGGCCAATGGTCTATCAGATATCCGTGCACCCATACCGCTCTGACATGACAGTTATCCCCAAAACATCTGAAAAGAGGAAACGTTCACAGCATGCAACAGGGTGTATCCCCTTAGAATCCCCTTAGATCAAACGGACAGAGAAAAGCACCTTTTTCAGCAGACAGCTAAAACAGATCAAATGAAATGCATGTACCCTAAATGCAACTTTTTCCACTGACTCCACCAAGGCAAACCTGCTGCAAGATTAATTCCTCTTACACCCCACAAGATTCTCCCTTCATGGAAGTAAACTATTACATATTTAAGTACCAAGTCCCAGTACTGAAACATGTATCAGAGAAACTACTTATGTAACAGGACTCATAAAAAGCTTGCCTGTTTTGTATTTGTTGACCTATAATGCAAAGTGTCTTAAAGGCAACAACAAACAGGCAATGTTGCTCTGAGCTCCTGGAATAAAAATCTCAATTAATACATTAAAATTTTCCTACTGCAGTAAAGGCACAGACTGCATTGTCCTACCAAGGACCTTGACCCAAGGAGGATGTGATGACAAAGTATCTGCTACATCAAGACCAAAATCATCAAAGCTGATTAGGAAAGAAAAAAAGGCTTATCATTCATGCAACACTGATTAAACGTTTACCATGAACTGAACTACATCTTCAGGCTTGTGCTTCGCTGATTTGAAGGCAGCCAGTCGGGTAACAACCACAATGTGGTACTCTACATGGCCAGACATCATCTTCCCTCGGATTTCCTGGTATTCCGGCACGGACAAATCCAGCCCCGTGTGCGTATTCTGAATTTGCCTGGGGAGAAAACACACGCAGAGTTCAGGCACTGTCATGAAGCCTTTTAACTGGCCCTTTCCAAGGATCCAGTTCAAGGCTCAAGAAAGTCAGTGCAAAGACTCCCATTCCAGCAGGACACCAGAAAGGTCCTACCCCAACACTGTTCTGACTCTGAAACGATGCTAAGTTGGACATGGCCTGCTTCCTGTACTCTATCCCAAAGCATCTGCCACTGGCCACTGCAGACAAAATGCCAGAGAGATCTAATTTCTGGGAAGAGGGGATTCATTCAGAACAGGACTACATTCACAGGACTTGAAGGTGCTGTCCTACCCATCAGGGCAGATGAGAAGATCCTGGCAATCTCTCATCACCGCCTGTTTCAAAAAAAAGGTTTGTTCACTACAATCCACACCAATCCCTAGTCACTTCTCCTTTGTCTTGGGACATCCTCAGGAACTGCAGAGACAATAGCTGAAGGAGGCCATGAAAGGATGAAGGAGCTTGCTTGGAGTGCAGGGGTAATGTGAGGTTTGTTAAGAGCCAAAGATTAAAGCCTGATATAGAAAGAGAAGATGCTGGAGCAGACTGTCAAGCCAATCACACTTTCTATCTGTGGAGGTCCTTGAGGAAAATTAGACAACCACCTATCAGGTCTGAGCAAGTCAAAGGAATGCATGATCTCTTTGAGCTGTCTTCCGGTCTGACTGACAGTCTTGTTGCCAAATAGCAGAAAGGGTACATTAGCTAAAGTACTGCCACCTTCCACATCAAGTCCTTCTGGAAACAAAACTACCTGTCCTTTCATACCCAGTTACTGTAGCCAGCATTAAACTCCAAGAGCTACCTACAGTGAGAACCACCCATGGTTCCTCTTGAAGGAAAATGCAAGCAGGGTGCTGCTGCAGCAGTGTACTCTGCACTTTTTTTTTCTCTTGCTAGCTTCAGATCCACTGAACTGAGGTGCTTCCTTCCCCCTGGAATCCCATGCAAGGAATTGTTTATGACACTTTTGCAAAAAGAATGCCAGGATCATATTATAGTGCTCACACATCAAGAGTAAGACTGAGCAGCTGCTGTTGTGGTACAAAAGGTCAGTATGTTTAATGAAACAGTCTGCCTCAGTAGACTGGAGACCAGAACTGATCAGTGATGCTTTTCCCAAACTTACCCCCGTACCAAGCCACAGCACCCTCACTATTTATTACTGTCACCAGAACCTAATACTCGGCCAGAACCACGAAGTTTCTCATCCAGAGCAATGAATATTCTCTGAACACATCGACTGCATCCTTCCTATGTGAGAATGCTTTTTAATGAAATCAGAAGGTACTGTTTAAAAAAACCCAAATTTTCTTTTAATCAAACATTTTCTTGCTTTTTTTTTTTTTTAACTGTAGCTATATGGGGAATGTCCAGTCCCATCTTCCCTGGACTTCTTGTGGATTACAGAGGTGTCTTACAAAATTCTTGCCTCTCTCTTTATGAAGTTTAGAATCAGTAACACATGTGCCCTTCACCTAAGGACACATCAGGCACACCAACTGAAAATACACTTTACGGATATTTAAACAATAAACTTTCAAACAAAGTTTCAAAAGACTCTTCTCATCATGCTAAAACATGACCAGTTCTTTTTAAACTTGAGTTTTCCCAAAAAGGCAATCTCTGAATCTCCAATGCAAAACTGAATAGAAAGTTTTTTAAAGAGAGCATCTTGAGAGCTCTCTATAAATCTGATAGCATGAAACAAGGGCACAGGCCCAAGCTTGCACCCAGTCCTCCCTGCAAGCCATATTTAACACATTAGGACTTTAACAACAACTCTACTATCACCAAGATTTTATACTAGGTACCTAAACGCCATTCTGTTTGCTCTGATTCTGTTACCAATTTATGCCAGCTAAGGACTTGAATTTAACAGACAAAATTTTGTTCTCAGTTACATGTTGTTGGGCTGTGAAACAGAATCAATAGTGCTTATGTATGAACACATAGGTGCCTGGCCTTCACGCAGCAGTCTGTCAAACCCGGAAGTTACAGTCATCACCTGGAGTGCTGCCTCCTGCAGTGGCAGCCAAAGTGCTGGCCCAAAGAACACCCAGCAGTAAAATCAGCTGGAGCTGGGGTTTTTAGAACATACCTGCAACAGAGGAGATGCTCTCCAGATGTCACCGAAAAGTCGTGACTGCAGCTATGACAGCAAACATGTCTGTCAACGGGTATTCTGAAGTGACTAATTTCTGTTAACAACCAGAGTATAAATGACAAATTAATGTGCTTTTTGCCTCTGATGCAAATAAAAGAAACACCAGTAAACCATCCTTCCTGAATGGCCCTATTTAACTTAAAACACCAACTACGCATATATGTACTGAGATGGTACTGTAACTTCACTGTAAGAGCTGCTGCATCAAAGTTCTAAAAATGTCATTAAATTAGTAAGTACCTTACCTACGCACAGGTTAAAGTTGTTAAAAGTTTCTGCTAAAATGACTGCAATAGAAAGCAATTAGAGGGGGGGGAAGAACTACTTTTTTGTTTGTTTGCTTTACACCTTGTGATCACTTTCATTATCATCTCTTTCACAAAACCAAACCACGATTTCCACTGTTGCCTCTTCCATAGCAACAGGATTCTGTGGGGGTTTTTGACATAAAAATTATTCTAAAAGAACAGACATCAGCAGGGAGGCTGAGACAGATGCAGTGTAATATCTGAAGCCCACACTAGTTCCTGTAATGCCTTAGTTTCAAAACAAGCAGCCCCCAGAGTTTTAATTCCTTTGATACTGTGGTCGCCTACAAATCCCAGGACAGAATAGGGTTTCATTGCATTTTTCACCTCAAACACAATTATTTTTACACTAGTAGCTTTAAAAAAGAAGCAAAAGGAGAAAGCTGATTGTTTAAATTGGACACGGAGGTTTATTGCTTCTCATCCTTATTTAAATCTGGCTTGTGCACCTTTGAATTACACTTTTGTACACAGTGCAGAGGGATTGGGGAAGAACGGGGCACATGGTAAACTCTCCTAAAACACAACACCATTCATACCAGTACCACTCAGCTGATACAATCAGATCATGCAGGAGCAGCACAGGAGGGAGGAAGGGGAGACTGTACAGAAGTCAGCTGAGCAGAGCAGCTTCCACAGTTTAAGTCCTGTCTTTTGATTTGTGATAATGTAGACTCTTCGTGCTTTAATTAATCTGCTTTCTGTGCTGAAGGGCCAAGATGGCAGAGTGGGAAAGCAGCCACTGCTAAGCAAGAAAGCAAAGTAAGGGATGCAGGCACTATGACCCAAGAAACTTTATTCTCATGCCTATGTTGTCAGGAGGGAGGACTATGCACTTTTTGCTGTGATAAAGTCAGCCTGAACTGCAGCACCCGGCTCCAACAACTCTCTTCCTTCTACAGGTGACTCCAAAAGGGGCCAAATTCTAATGACCCAGGTCATACTAACAGAAGAAAAAACTTGCACAACTAGTTTACTCATTAAAATAAGTCAAAAATATCAGACACAAATTAGCCAGCAAATGTTTTTTATTTCTCTGTATAGTTTAACTAGGAGTATGCAGATTATTATTTACTTACATTACTGTAATAACTAGGAATCCTGTTCCCAAAACCAGTATACATAGAGTGAAAAGCTCACAACTATAGAGCTATCATCTCACAAAACAGTAAATATATTCACTTGCAAAAGCATTAATCCCACACCTTCATATGTATCCAATATTATCACTGAAAACACTCCAGTATCAGTGGGACAATTTGCAAGTGGTGAAGTCTAGTGACTATAAAATAAATGCAGGTGTTGAGATTTCCACTTCCAAGGCTGAACCCAATATAAAAACAGTTTTACAAAATATGTATGTGACTGAACTCAAGCACTTTTGAAGGTTCAAGGTCACCACTCCAAAGTGAGTCAAGTCCCCATACAGCCAAATATTTAAGGATTAAAATAGCGGCTTTGAAGTTAATGTATTTCAAATAGTTGCTACTTTTGTCCTAGGTCGATGTGTGATGCAAAACCTTGCTAAATCAACAATTCTGTTCCTCATGTCATGTCTAACAGGGAGCTGCCTTCATGTGGTCTCAAATATCCCAAAGAGATAAAAAGACCCAAGAGATGTCTATCGTTTCTCTGTAAGATCGCCACACGCAAATTCATCTTGATGAATTTTTCTTGAAGGAATCAAGGAACCAAGAAAATACAGGTTTTAAAAATTCAGTGGCTGGAAACAGCAGCGCTGCACCCACCGAGGTTGGGCTCCGAGAGCCGGGAAAGCAGAGGGCACTTATTTGCCCAGCCTTGACCTGACTTCCAGTCAGGCCGGCTCTGCGGCCCGGTGGACGGATGCAAGTGAGCGGGGTACAGGTCGGCTGAAGGCACTGCCAACACCACGCCTCAAAGACGTCAATTTACACTTCGGGCAGAATTTTAATTCCTTCTCACCTGCCTTGAAACATCACCCAAGAAAATATGTTTCCGGAGGGCGGGCGCACTTTGCGCCCCCAGCTGTGTCAGCGGGGAAGGGAAAGTACCCCGAGTCACCACAGGAGGAACGGGCTCCGTGGCCGCTGCCACACGGGACAGGCGAGACAGGAACTGCCATCTCTCCCGGCCCTGAAATGCCGCTTAACTCTCCAAGAGCCCCACAGACCCGAAGTGTTGCGGGGCCATATCCACACACCAGCCGCCCGCCGCCGAAATCGGCCTCGCCTCAGCTCCGCCACCGCCCTCGGCCTGCCGTCCGCGCCCGCCCAGGGATCCCCGTGAGGCGCCGCTGCCGCGCTGCTTCCCGTCCCCGGACGGTTGTGCGGCCCGCGAAGGGAAGGCCGCGGCGGGCGGCTCCGTGGCGGCAGAGCCCTTACGGGCTGGCGGAACTGAGACGAGCGGCAGAGCCCCTTTTCGTTGCCCCTTCCCGGTACCTGGTGGTGACCAGCACGACGGGCGCCGGGCTGTGCTGCATGGTGCAGGCTCTGAGTGGTTCCGGATCGTCCCCAGCCCGGGCGGGGAGGCCGCGTCCGGCTGCACGGGGTCCCGCCTCCCTTCCCTCGGGTTGGCAGCGGCTGTCCTGCCGGATGTTTGCCGGCGGGCGGCCTTGGTGCAAACCGATCGCTGGGAAGGGCGCGGGGAGAGGGGGAGAGGAAAAACGCCCTTCGCTGGGGAGGAAAAGAAAGTAGTCAAATCGTAGTCGGCAGGATTCGAACCTGCGCGGGGAGACCCCAATGGATTTCTAGTCCATCGCCTTAACCACTCGGCCACGACTACACCGACAGGCAATTGTTTTGGCGCGGCAGCTCCACTACCTCACCGTCTGCTCTCCCCCGCAGGGGAGCAGACCATTCCCTGTCGGCATCCGTGTGCCCCCCTCCTAAGCTGAAAGAGCTCGCAAACCTCTATCTGCCTTGAAACAACCGTCACGATGCTGTTCGACAGCGCTGGCTTTAATAAAACCAGCCCGGCGGCTGTGTGCCACCGCAGCAGCAGCCCTTTGCCCTCCTCCGAGGCCGAGCGCAGCAGGGCACTGCAGGCCCCAGCTGCCAGGGCCACAGGGCTGCTCGGAGGTGATGTTTGCTACAACCGTTTATTTTGGAAAGAAAGCAGCAAAGCAGCTGCTCGCTCTGGTGTCCCTCACCGACACCCACAGCGGGCCTGGGGAGTCCAGCTCCGTTTTCACACTTCTGTGTGCATCTGAGTGGTGTTTGTTGGGTTTCTTCCCTTGGTGCTTCCCTGCACAGGTGCACAGGTTTTGCAAAGCACCAAGAGGAAAGGAAAACTGCACGGAGCACAGCTTTCTGCTGACTGCTGCTTACACTTCAACATCACAGCAGGAAACTAGGGAGCTGATGTGCAATATGAGAAAATCATGGAATCATAGACTTGCCTGGGTTGGAAGAGACCCTTTGGATCATCAACTCTAACCACAGCCTAATCCTGCCCAGCCCACCTCTAGATCATGTCCTTAAGGACATAATCTACACGCCTTTTAAATACCTCCAGGGATGGTGACTCCACCACCTCCTTGGGCAGCCTGTTCCAATGTCTGACAACCCTTTTAGTAAAGACATTCTTCCTGATATCGAACCTAAATCTCCCCTGGTGCAATTTTAAGCCATTTCTTCTCGTCCCATCACTTGTCACCCGAGAGAAGAGACCAACCCCAACACCTCTGCTACCGCCTTGCAGGTAGTTGTAGGGAGCAATAAGGTCTCCCCTCAGCCTCCTTTTCTCAGGACTAAAAAGCCCCAAATCTCTCAGCCGTTCCTCCCAGGACTTGTGCTCCAGACCCTTCAGCAGAGGTGGAGTTGCGCCCTCCTCTGGACGTGCTCCAGCATCTCAACATCCTTCCTGTAGTGAGGGGCCCAGAACTGGACGCAGTACTCGAGGTGCGGCCTCACCAGAGCCGAGTACAACCGAACAGTCACTGCCCTACTGCTGCTGGTCACGCTGTTCCTGATACAGGCCAGGATGCCGTTGGCCTTCCTGGCCACCTGGGCACACTGCCGGCTCATGTTCAGCTGGCTGTCCACTAACACCCCCAGGTCTTTCTCCTCCAGGGAGATCTCTAGCCACTCTGCCCCAAGCCTGTAGCACTGCCTGGATTTTGTGGCCCAAGTGCAGGACCTGGCACTTGGCCTTGTTGAGCCCCATAAAGCTGTCCTCTGCCCATCGATCCAGCCTGTCCAGGTCCCTCTGCAGAGCCATCCTGCCTTCCAGCAGATCAACACTCCCACATAGTTTGGTGTTATCTGCAAACTTACTGAGGATGCACAAAATCCCCTCGTGCAGATCATTAATGAAGGTGTTAAACAGGACTGCCCGCAGCACTGAGCCCTGGGGAACACGACTTGTGACCTGCCACCAGCTGGATTTAGCTCCATTCACCACAAACAGCTGCACCAGTGCAGCTGCCCAACAAACAGACTCTGCACCGCAAGTAGGTATGCAGTGGGGTCCAGGGGTGCCCCCAGAGAAGAGCATCCCCTAAAAGAGGACATGGTTTGTGAATTAGGGCTTTTCATCCTGGAAACAAACAGCTGGAGGAGTTGGGGATGTGGTAGAAGTCTGTAAAAACCAAAAGATCCAAAGCTGGCAGATACAGAATGTTCTTTTGCTGCTTTTGGTGAAGTGAGAAGCCTAGAGCATGAAACTCAAACAAAAAGAGAAGACTTCTTAAGGAGAGTTCCTTCCTACACCCTAGTTGTTTTTTCTCCCTGGCTATTGCCAGGGGTTGGACCCGATGATCTGGGGGTTGGACCCGATGATCTCTTGAGGTCCCTTCCAACCCCTACGATTCTATGATACGATTCTATGATTGCCACTGGAAACCTTTTGTTAAGCAGAGTGTAAATACCACCACATGGCTGCAGCCTTCCTGGCACAGGAATTGTGGTAGCCAGAACTGCTATGAATCTCTGGAAATTGCTTTTGAAACACGATTTTTTTTTCTCATGTGGCCTCTGAAGGGTTAACAAGCTCTAGTCTGGAGTTTCTGAAAGCATAGGCATATCCTAAATAGTTATGTGTTTAAATTAATTACTTCTTTAGTGGCATTTTTATCCTCGGTTGGCTCCCTGGATAATCCAATTTATTCAGATAGTGACATGGAATAAGCAGCTGGCAGTTTGCTGCCTGAGATAGGAAAAATAGAGCAGGACCTGAGCCATGGGCGCCCGCTGAGGCAGTACTTGTCACACTCGTTGAGCAGTGTCCATCCCAACGTCACCAAGCAGTGTGAATGACATGTGAGGATACTTAAAAAACTGGGGCTTTTATACCCGAAGAGAAAGGTCTGCTAGGGCCTGGTTTGCTACTGGGCTAAATTTTTGACTTGGAGAGGTTATGTGTGCTCTCTTGGTATATGTGTGAAGAGGTCCAAGCACTGCTTATTTTTCTGATTTCTTAGCAAATCTCACCATATGTGGTATTTTTATAACTCCACAGCCCATACCATCAAAAGCATCATGTGTTTAGAATATGAACCAACTGCCTCGGTGTCGCTAACTTCTGAAGTTGTGGAAAGAATCAACTGGCTTACCCATGTGGTTAGGGTAGGGGCTTTAATTGGATAGTGGCTGTGCAGAGTGCGTTTCTCAGTGAAACATGGCATAAAAGGTGGACAAAATCAAACCTGACAGAAGAAAACTGTAAGGTGCTGCTGGAGCTGTTTGCTGGAGCCAGGCAAAAATCTTGCCTTTTTCAGAAGCAACCTCCCAGAATATTTGGAGTTTGGTTCCCATGTTGCTTTGGATGCTACATAGAAAATGTCTTCCACTGGACACATACTCCCTGCTCCCCATCTATTTATTTATTTATTTTTCTGATAGAAAAGACCATGTTGATGTGCATGAGCCAGACCCTGCACCCAGACCATCATGCACACCTATGCTGATCATCAGTTGGAGACACGCAGAGGAAGGCTTATGGGACATGCAGCGAATCTGGGAACCAATACCAGTAACAGTCATCACTAATAAAGTTATGATTTCCTATTGATATTTGGGGTACCCTCAGTGTCTCCTCTCACCCTCGTGGGTCTTCCTTGCCTCAGTTCAGTTGTGTATGAGCAATGGGAAGAGAAAGAAGCTATCTGAAGTTTCAGGACATATCTTTCAGACTGATGGCTTTTTGTCCTGCCTCAACTCTACAGTATTGACCAGTTTAGGAGGTTGCTTGGTTTCTTTTTATCTATTCTTTCCCCCCCCCCTTCATTTCTATTTCTGTACCCTCAAAAAGATGAATCAACATATCCATGTAGTCAGTATTCAGTATCCTACACTATGCATAGCTGCAGCATCTCTGTAACAAAACTATTAATGAATTTATATAGAATAACTGCTCACATATAGTCTCCTGGTTTTTTACTGCAGGTATGTGTGGTACTTTGTTAGACCCTCAGTGGTTTCTGACTACATGGGGCAAGGTCAAAAATGCCTACTCCAAGTGGAAGATGCTCAAAGGAAAGGAAGTCAGTCTGATTTCAGTCAAAGGCCTCTAGTAAGTGAAGAATGAATGGCAGGTAAATAATTAAGCTCAGTAGGTGGTTGAAGGATCTTCATTTGTGTTCAAGATATCTGAGCACTGGGCAGTGTCTGTGTAAGAGGTGCTCATGCTGACAGATGGTGTCATCCTGAAAACCTAAAATAGCAGCCTCCCAAACATAGGGGTAATGGAGAAACCAGGTTTCAAAAAAGAATTTCAGAAGAGATACATAAACCCTCCATAACTGGTGTAGCCGTTCCATGACTTAAATAGCTGTTTCAGTTTTCACCACCATCAAAAATCTTTTGACTGTCATTATTTCACAGAAATAAAAGAAAAATGAGATGAGTTATTCTCAGATCTAAAAACTCAGATGCCTAATGTAGGTAAATTCCAACTGCAATACGTTATCCTTATAAATCTCATGATTTCGGACACCTTTTGAACATTTGGGCTCAGTAATACACCTCAGCTGAGCTGGGAGCACCCACTATGTAATCACCTGATGCTTGTCAGCCTGTGCCCTGAGCTGACTTCCAGGAGATAAAACCCTTCTTGTCACACTGAAGTAGTTTGGTTCCCTCTGTGTCTAATGGGTTATCACTTTGTGTTATCAAACAAGCACTATCTTGCTTCAGAGCAAGCACAGGCAGGGCTCCCTCAGAGCAGAGGGCTCCTGGTGTGGCTGGTGAGTTGATAGCATAATTTTTCTACACCTTTTCACTAAATCACAGAATCACTAGGTTGGAAAAGGCCTTTAAGATCATCAAGTCCAACCATTCCTGTCCTATGCTAAACCATATCCCTAAGTACCTCATCTACCCTTTTTAAAAACACATCCAGGGTTGGTGACTCAGCCCCCTCCCTGGGCAGCCTGTTCCAGGCCCTGACAACTCTTTCAGTGAAAATTTTTTTTCTAACATCTAATCTGAACCTGAAACACCACTTAGGGACCAAAAATGGTTTTTACTCTCCTTCCATAGTGCCAATGTGCTCTTCTACCTGCTGACTGCACATGCAGATGTTTCCTTCAACACAAGGAGAAGCGCTGAAAGGTGGAAGGGGTTGGGAAGTCACCCTGCTCTGTGCCTGACCTCCTATTTCAGGTGTCAGACAAGGCATGCACCCCCCATCACCCCGCACCGTTCCTGCACCAAACCTCTGCCCTTCAGCGTCATAGGTCAAGAAGACCCTGCTTTGAAACACCTTCCAAACCCCTGCTCCCAGCCACTCAGCACAGCCCCACAGTGTCTAGGTACTGCAGACACCCAGGCGAGCGTGACTTCTGCTCTGGGCAGGTGAGCATCAGCCGTGTTTGCTTCTGGAGTCGCTTTTCTGTCCACTAGAGAGCACTCAAATACAACCTATAGACTGAGGACAGGCTGCTGCTGCTAACTACAACCTCTAGCTGTGTCTAACCCTCTGGGAGCCAACTGCCCAGCTCCTCTCCAACACCCTTTCCTTGCACAGGCGATCCCACTGACTCCAGTCGAACCCTCAGCTCAAAACCTGACTCTGGGACCAGTTACACTGGGATTTTCTACAGCGCTGAAGCCAGACAGTGGTATTACCATGTTTGCAGCTCGTGCTGATGTTTTTATCTACAGTTTTACTCTCAGTAGGTAAACTGTAAGAGCCTTACACTGACACATAACCCAGAGGCGTTTTCTTAGCCACCTGCCTCAACATGAATGAAGTTGTGGGGAACCAAGTGGGAGTGGGTGAAAAAAGGGGAGAAGAAATGCAAAAGTTTAGAAATCAGCAGCCTACAGCTCCTGTTCTTCATGACCTCTCCCTGTACGTGACAGAGGGCACTTTTCTGCCAGAGAACAGATCATTCTCTATCCACTGGCCAGGGGCAGAGTAGGCAAACAAGTACAAGGAGAAATGATGGGGAAGCAGTAACATCCCACTCCCCAGCACTCAGAAAAGGGCATGTTTGTTCTCCTTTGCCAGACATGACACAAAAGCTCTTGGCTCTCCCTGTGGCAACCTAAAAAACACATGGATAAGATGTTTTTGCAAAGACTTAGGCCAGCTCAGATGGCTCAGGAGCTGGCAAGTGGCTGCAGAGCTTATGATCTGACACCTGTGAGACAGCCAGAAGCTCTCCAGCCAGAAGCTCTGCAGAGCTTATGGTCCCATGCCTGTGACATAACTGACAACAGGTCCTGGCCTCCTTGGGGAACGGCTTGGTGCCAGTCTGGGGATCTGTTTGGCAAGCTCCCATTGGTGTGTGTTGGAGGACAGCTGCAGCAGAGACCTCAGTCCTGAGAGGTGAAGGGGATGGTCCTCCTCGTCCCTTCAGCTCTGGCTAGGGCATAGAAAAAGCAGGTTTACACCAAGTAGCCTTTGCCAAGTGTGCTGGAGGACTGCCTACCAGCCATGTTCTGCAGGCCCTGAGTTCCCACAAAGGGTTAAAGCAAGGATGGACACCTCCCAAAGCCTGTTAAATTATGGCTGGGGTCTGTTAATTCTGTTCATTCAGTTTGATGCCAACAGACCGCAGCCCCACAGTTTAATCCCCTTCTGTTCCCCTTGAGGGCACAGGGGGACAGGGGCTCCATCAGGGCCAAGTTCAGTGACCTCATGAACTTGTCCGAGGGTCATGTCTGTCTCCTGGCCACTAAGCAGGGACCAGGTCCTGCAGCACTGCATCCCTGCTTGGGTGTGATTCTTGGCAGCTTGTGGATTTGCTTTTCATCCCCCCCAAGATAGGCCAGCAGCCGTGAGTTTATAAGCCACAGGGGAATTGTCCACCAAGTGTTGAATCCCTGGCAGAGGACTCTGCCTGTAATCATGGCAGAATGAGGAGAAATCGGAGCCCTGCTTAGGGTATAGTAAAAAACGGTGTGAAAAAAAGCAAGGGCAGAGGAACATATTTAAACCCAAATAAATTGGCTATGAAAACACTGTTTTAAAGCTGAACATGAAACCTTTTTTCAGCCTTGATTCATATCGGGAGAAATACAATATTATTTAATTACTGCAAAAGGCTGCACTAGGGTAATAGGATTCCAGTGAGCTGACCAGTCACTTTATCGCTCCTACCAGTCTTTGTTTTCAGATGACAATTACAAAACCCAGATGTGAACCACTAGGAGATTTTATATTAGGACTGGGCTTCTCTGTGAATTTCAAAGGTAGCCAAACTGGTAGATTTAAAGTTTGCTCTTGTTATGTGATGTGGTAAGGCTGTTGATAGCTTGTCAAGCCAATCTTTTAATCTACACACCTCCTAAACTCAGGATAGATTTATTATGGGGAGAAGGGAGGAGTGTTATATTGCTGGTCTTCATTATGCCTCATGCTTCCCTCCCCCCTTAAACAGTTAACCTGTAATATGATGTGCCACATGTCAGGAATGATTTAGTAGAAACCATAAGTAGTCCCTGCTGAAAGATAAACCTTGCTCTTGACCTGTTGCAGCCCCAGAATTAACATTCTGCCTTTCTTAAGTTTTGAGGTTCTAGGTAAATCATGGATAAATTTCATAGTAGCCAGCGAGGAAGAAAAGATGAGATTTCCTGGTTTGCCCCAGTTAATAAAGCCAAGCCTTGCAATACAGAAAATTGTTTATATTTTTCAAACCCACATGTACAGTAGACAGATATAGTGTCTGTATAGTTTCCAAAGACAAGGGATTGTTTTGGGGTAGTTGACTCTTCACATAGGCACGATGAAAAAAGTACTTCCACAGGTCAAGGAGGGTTGAAGGAACAATCAATAAATGCACAAGTGTCCAGGCTGACTCACAAATACGTTGCCAAGTTTTTCAAGTACATCTTCTCCACACACCTGACCAAAGCTGATGCACAAGGGCCTTACCTTGGTTTCCCTCCTCCCATCAAATAAGCTCTGGAGATGCTTATATCCATGCTAATTTATTTGGTTGGAAATAAACAAGAGCCCAAGGTCTGCTTGGCTTTGGTGCTGACTCCTGGTTGTCCATTACCTGTGTGAAATATGGACATGGCTCCCCTTTATGAAGACCCTGTCTGCAGGAATAAGAAAAGGCTGAGGTTCCTGGAGATCCAGGCTCTTCTGCTGAACTACCTGTCGTAGCACGGTTCAAGCCACTTGTTCTAGAACTGTCCAGATTTTGTTCCTGGATTTCTTTTTACAGTTAGGAAATGTTTCAGAGACATTGTTGGAACAATTTCTCCATTTTATGAGTGATTCTGGACCTGTCTGAAATTCTCCCAAATGGAAAAAATTAAACCTTTTGAATTAGCATGAAAAAGAGAAGGGGGTGGGAGGAAAAAGGGTGTTAGTAAGCTATTCTTCAGCATCTCTTCCTAAAAAATCCGCAATTGCTCACTCTGTTGCTCCATGTGTTTGCCAGTCTGGTTGTCTGCTCCCCACCTAATAACATAATAATAACCTGATGGCCAATTTTAACCACATACAGCAGAAGAGGAGATGGCTGGACAACTTTCAGCTCCTCCAACTATTGTAAAAACCTGGCAGCTTAGTAGGAGAGAGGCCAGCATTTGCCTCCCTCTAAGGGAAAGACTGGAGCATAAACTCAGCAGGTAGTTGTTTGGTTTGGCTTTCCAGTAGGCCAGTCACTCTTTGTGTATCTCCAGTGTGCAACAGGAGTCTGTGGGAAGTACAATACAGGTATTTTGGTAAACTGAGTGGCATTAGTTCTGCTTTGCTTTAAATTCAAGATAACTATTTTGACAGATGGTAGGAGAGAGAGATTATAGTGATACAAACATTTCTTGGTGACAGCAAGCCAGGATGGAGTTACTCAGTTGTCCAAGGAAATCTGTAAGTATGACTCTGTCTCATAGTGGGACCAGTACAACCTGTCTTGTCAAGCAGTTGTTCATACACAGAATTAGTAGGAAGGTGAATCTCTCTTCAGGTCATAAAATCATAAAACATTTTAGGTTAGAAGGGACCTCAAAGCCCATCTAGTTCCAGCCCCCCGCCGTGGGCAGGGACACCTCAACTAGCCCAAGGTGCCCAAAGCCCCATCCAGCCTGTCCTTGAACCCTGCAAGGGATCCAGGGGCAGCCACAGGTTCTCTGGGCACCCTGTGCCAGGGCCTCAGCACCCTCACAGGGAAGAATTTCTTCCTTACATCTAATCTAAATCTGCCCTCTCTCAGTTTAAAGCCATTACCCTTTGTCCTGTCAAAGACATTTCATCCAGGAGATGAGTTTTGCTCACAGATCTTTTACAACAAGCATTTTATGTCAGATGCTCTGGCTCCTATTTAGAAGGTGCCTGGCAGTCAGGCTCTGGGTTTCACCAGGCTTCACATCAGCTTCTGAAATCTGTGGGATTTGATGACGATGCCATCAGGTGCCATCCTAAAGCTGTAATAAAGCAGCACCAGCTTTCTGATCCAGTTACACACAGTGAGATTATTCTTGCTTGAAATTAGACTCTGACCTGCTCAGCATCTTCCTCTGTGGTGATCTGTCAGGCTTTCTTTGGAATCAGTGAAGAACAGGGTGTTTCTGGGACCCGTTTCTGGGAGCACTGGGATCAATTTCAGCTGCTCACTTCAAGCAATGATGATTTGTGCTCTAAAACTACCAACCTTTCTCCAGGGTCTATAGGGGAATGTAGCAACTAGCTTCTCTTCAACAGACTGCAGGGCTTCAGGGTTGTTTTGCCTTCCAGATACAGTGAGCAATTGCATTTGTGCATCACTCACTTTTAAAGTATTATATGGCTTAATACTATTATTATTTATTTACAATGAACTATAATTAATAATAATAATAATGTGGCACTAGTGACTGTTGTTATTTAACACCTCCTTGTTCCAAATGCAAAGTGCTTATTAGCAAGTGGGCAGCTGCCTCATAGATAATCATTTTGTCCAGTCACATCACATCATTTTAACCTGCACTTGCCTTCTGGACACAGAGTGAGTAGCACAGAATGCCTTATTTTGACTTGCTATCCTGGTGGCATCAATGTTTGAACCACAGAGACAGAGCTTCCATACACTGCAGAAAGGACCCCCACATAGTGGTGTGCTCTTCAAGGATTTCTTTAATATCAGAACTTCCCATCTTACATTATTTTTTTTTACTAAATTCTGATGATCTTCTCATAAGGGAATGTGCTTTGCTCAGGTGCTAAAATAGGCACCTGGGGTCTCTGTGCAGGTTGCAAGGCACCCAAGACATCCACGTGGTGCTGGTAAATGAGGCAGAAGGTGTTAGAACAGCTCCCCCTCTTTTGTGAGGCAGCAACTGGAGGTCCAGATGTCTGAGGTGGCACCGGATGCTCATGTTTAAGCATCTGAGGTGGTCTCAGGTGCCTGAAACTGCACATGAGTGTTTAAGTGGGTAGGAACAGGTAGGTGGGCAAGGCAAAGCCAGAGTATTGCCTGCATCAAATATTAAAGGCAGAAATGTATGTTAACTAAATACAGAAGCTCACATGGCCCACACCAACTTGTAGCCTCTGCAAGGAGCTGGAGATAGGCCATCATAATATATTAGAAAAGCAAGACTACCGCTAATAGGGCATTTGACATCCCACTCAGTAATGTGTATCAAATCACAGAATCACAGAATTGTAGGGGCTGGAAGGGACCTCAAGAGATCATCGAGTCCAATCCCCTTCATCCATGCAGCTGTCACTGCCCAGAAGCCTTTAACTTTAGTGGGAGCACAAAATAAATGTACAAGGAGGACTGGATTCAATACATTGCATCTCTCTCCTCTTATTGCATCTGCCTAGACAAAAATGTGTGGGCAAAAATCTTGGTCTGTGTAGCAAAACTGTGCAAAGGACCCTTAAGTGAGATGTGATTTTTCTCATTGTCATAGGATCACAGAATGGTCTGGGTTGGAAGGGACCCCAAGCATCATAGAGCTCCAACCCCCCTGCCACAGGCAGGGCCACCAACCTCAGGCCTGGATCTACACAAGGTTGCCCAGGGCCCCATCCAACCTGCCTTGAACATCCCCAGGGATGGGTCATCCACCACCTCTCTGGGTAGCCTGTTCCAGCACCTCACCACTCTCTGCAAAGAACTTTCCCCCTTGGTGCTATAAACCCTTTCGCCGGAAGATGGTGCTCCTGCCCTGGGAGTGATCCCTCTCTGCACGCCTGGGAACTCCCCGGTACTCGGCTTTCTGCTGGTGCTCGGTCTCACTGCATGCACCCAGCCCCTCTGCTGAGGCGGGTCGGAATGGCCCTGCGGGATGGTTTCTTCTCCTCTGAGCTTCTCATGCTACTCAACAGCTGAAGGAGAAAGAGGCCCAGGGTATGAAGTGCCTACCAAAAAGAAAAGTTGGAAAAGAAAAGCAGAAATTGTAGGGTTAAAATGCAGAGCTGGGCAGGAGGGCAGAAGACGTGATGGTGGTAAAAAGTAGTTTATGAGCTGCTCAGTTTGCCCCATGGTCTTTGCTGGTCTCTGTGGGGCCTTTCATGAGAAGCTTCTCTCCTAACTGCCAGATGCCCAGCCCAAATCACCCACGTCCCCTCTGTTGTGGGAGTACACACTGCCCTGGCAAGAAGATCAGAAAGACACAGTCTTTGAGAGAGAAGTGATCTGGACCATTAAAGGATGAAATCAAACAGGACTTTGGACCACATCCTTTTCCCTACCAAGACACACACCTTCTTCTATATCTCCTCCTCCTCACAGCCCAGCCCAGTGGCAGGCTCAGAAGAGTGAAGGGAAGAGGACTGGGCTGCACCTGAGGGCATAGCAGGCCTGCTCTGGCCTTTTGCATGCCTCAGCTGACCTCCATGGCTTGTTGGTGTCCTTGGAGTAAGTGTCAAGGAAACCAAAGCTGACATGTTGTGAGCTGCGCTTAGGCAGGATGCATCCACCTGTTGGTTCCTGCTCATGGTGATGTCCCCAAAAGGGAGGAAAATCAGTTCTTGGGGAAAGGACTTTGCTAGACCCCTGTCACCGTGGAGAACCGTTGGGCTGACCTTAAGGACTACAGAGGTTACCTACATTTGGCTGGTCTACAGCAGAAAATAAAAGCATGGAATTAAGAGCACTGGAGTAAATGAGAAGGAAAAGTAGATGTCTGACAAGGGATAAACAATACCAAAGGATGGGAAGGGGGAAAAAAACCCAACACACCTTTCCACATTCATAGCAGTGAATACCTACACCCAGGAAGTTAGGAGTGAGCCAGAACTGGAGTTGTTGCTCAGACCTGGCATTGGGATAGAAAGCAAAGACTGTGGGTTTGGTGCAGAGAAAATTGCTCTTAAGTAGAAGAGAACTGACAATGGCATGGCAGCTGTGAGCAATCCTGGCTTGGAGGGATGGAGACAGGGCAGAGAAGGGAACTTCTGGGCACAACTGGGAACTGGAAAGATCAGGGTGTAGCATTCTGTGTGTTGGTCTCTTTCCGATGGTCCTTTGGGTGCCCCTTGTCAGACATTCTTCCAGCCAGGTCACACCTTCCAAACTGGCTGATAACCCCCCCTCCCATATCTGAGGTGCCTTTGCAGAGGGGCTGGAGCTGTAGGACAAGAAGTTAGGGATAAATGCAATTATCTAGGAGACAGGTGAGACAAAAAGGGACTGAGTGAAGGTCAAAGGGTGAAATATGTAGAAATAAGGAATCGTGGAGCAGAACTTGAGGAGAACTGTAGGAGAGCATTTCTGGTGACATGGGAGCCATGGACAGCCAGGGGTGGAGAAGCAGCTGATGTCTTTCTGCACAGGAAGACCAAACCTCTGTAACAGCTGTCTCAGCTGGGCTCCTTGGTTAATGCTGTAGGATCCCCCTTCTGGAGGTACAACTCTCTGTCTAGTAACTGTTAATGGGAGAAAGGTGATTAGTTAGGCTGAGAAAGAACCCAAAACAAAGCAAGGTGAATCCCACCCCTTTCCAACCAGATGCTAGCCTGGACTACCACACTTGGGTGGTCATGGACTAGACACTTGGGGTGAGTCATCAGCCCAATTCTGCATCTGTGACTTACTGAATGGACAAATGACCTGCTGACTCTGCACTTCCCAAAACATGAACCAGCTTTTAACTGAGCACTCAACTGTGTTTTGACTTGCTCTCTTCAGGTGGCTTATGCCAGACCCTGCCGACCGGATGCTGAACAGGACAATTTCCCCTGTGGGAATGGAAAGTCTAATCCAAGAAGCTTTTATGTTTCCAGAAAGATTGAATTCTCAGCAAAGCATTTCCATAAGTCTCCTGTCCCCTAGCTGGAGTGTTGGAATAGACTGTGGTGTGAGACAATCATAGTTTCAGACATCCAGATTGCGGTGATGTCAGGTCACTGGGCCTGAAGGAAAGCAGCCCTATGGGGTCTTTGAATCCAGCTGATGTTTCATGCATGTACTTTGGACCTTGATTTGTCTTATCTTCCCTGGCTATCCCGGTGCAGACATTCAGGAAGAATTCAGCTTGGCTTCATTTTAAGTAAGTTTTGGAAGGAGTTGCTGGAAGATTTGGAAAGAAAATGATGTTGCTTGGTTACTTGCTGAGTTGGCCTTGCCGTCACTTGTAGCCATCTCACTAGAAGACATTGGTTAAGTGAAGCCACAAGAGGCTTCCTGTGTGGTCACTAGATGAAAACATGTTCTTCCAAATAATCGCTAGCATCAATATTCTGACCACTCTGAACTTGCTCAAGACGTGCAAATTTGGTTGAGCCTCACTGGCTTAGCTAATAGAAACAGCCACAAACACCTCCAGCTTTAAGCGTGGAGGGGGTTTGTCACTGCAGTTTATTGCACCAAAAAGTGCTGATGACAGGAAAGGTGAACATCTGTGGAGGTACAGGGCTGTGGGAATGGGGGCTGTGACACCAAGTATATGGTTATTGCTTGAGAATTTCCTTTCCAACCACTACAATGCAGGAGGGCAAGCAGGACAGTACTAGGGACTAAGAGAAGGATTGGAGGGATGGGGACTGCAACAGAGGGGACAAGCCCAAGTGTCAACCAGGCAGGGATGATGCCTCCCTCATCCTGAAGGAATCGGCATTCCAAAAATGTTACCAGTAAAACAACAGGCTGAGAGGCATGTCTGCCCCATTCTTTCCAGTCTGCCCAGAAAGGCCTGTTGCTGAAGGAATGCAGCTCTGTGGTGGGACACGGTGTGAGCTGCTAAGATACGGAAATCAGGATCTCTCCCTGGGATACAGCCATTGGCTTCATATTATTTGGGAGAGGATCTCAGGGGCAAATTAGAGGCAAATGTGGGCTTTATCTTCATCTTAGGTTCTGGCAGACTTCTGGTTCATTTAATACTTAGTGGACAGGGTGACAGTACAATCTCAGAACCATGTTTTTCAGTCCATGCTGGAGGTACCCAAAGGATTTATAAATGTAAGAGCAAAGAAAGGTGGAGTAAGTGAGCAGAGCGAGAGCCAGAATCACCACATCGACTGGGGGCCACCATGGTCAGAAGGGCATCACTGTACCCACAGCAGTGGGGAGTGCCCTCAGGAAGAACAAGTCCATTTGCCGATGAAGCCAAATGGACATTAAATCTCCCTTGGTTATGTGGGTGTTTTTTCTGTATAAACTTGCTAATTGAGTTGTAAAATAAAACTGCAGCCTTTCCTCTCCAATTTCTGCTGCTGCAGCAGCGTGCTAATTTGGTTTTGGAAGGGGGCTGGTAGAAGGTGGCTTTTTGCCAGCGTGAAATTATGAGCAAAACGTTTGCACTGGGAGAGAAGGGAGCCCGTCCTCGGAGCAGGGAAGGGCTGGGGGCAGGAGCTGCAGTGCCGCTGCACAGGGCTGGGGCGGCTTGGGAAGGTCCTGCAGCTGGACTGGGCTGGGCTGATGGAAATTCAAGAAAGCCCAAAAGGGTTTAGATGAGGCTGCAATGGAGAACAGATGGGAAACTCTGCACTCGTGCACCTCAATTGACGCTGTGTGGCTGAGAGGGTGGGCTGCGGGATTTTCACATGTCCCCTCCAGCACAGCCAGGCTGGATTGGTTTCTTGGGCCTGTGTCCCCACACATGCCTGGTGCATGCAGACATGTGTGTACCTCTCACTCGGGGTGGTGTGGGTCTGTGCGTGTCTGTGTTTGGGTGTCCCTACAGGTGGTGAGGACAAGGGTCTGGCTCCTATTGCCCAGCAGCATGTGGCTCTGCCGTGGGGACAAGGGTAGTTGGGTATAAGCTGCTGCAGGGCAACCTATTGCTCAGCTCTGCCAGCTTGCATCAAGTGGGGATTTGGCCCTGCTGCCCACCATGCTGGGGGTTGAGGACTGGTCACAGGGTGAAAAAGTTGAGGGGAAGAAAAAAACCCCAGAAGTCACAACCCATCTGTTGCATCAATACAGTTTTAATTTTTAAAAGATACATGGGGAAAAAATGCAGTGACAGGTCTAATTCCCAGCAGTTTGGAGAAGCTTGGGGTTCCTTGCAGGTGGCACATATGCGCACCCCAGTCCGTGGGAGGATGCACAGACCCTGGTGGCCTGGGGCAGGGAACACACTCACCTTTTTTGTACCTTTCACTGTTGCCCCTTGAAGTGGCTGTGCAAGTGGCTTCTCTACCCGTTTTCTGTAGCTCAGCAGTCCTTCCCACTGCCCAATCCATCCTTCTACCCTTCCAATGCTTTGATCCCTTCCTCAAGCAGCACGGGGAAGGGAATACTGCTGTACCCCACAGCAGTGGCACAGGGGAGTGCGGAGTCCCAGTCCAGGGCATTGATTCAGGGGTGTGATTAGGAGGTGCAGGACAGAATTGGGATTTTTCAGCCTTCCCATTTTTGGGAAAGGTTTCGTTGAGCACTCAGCCATCCTGCTGCCTGTTCCAGGGCTGTGGGGGCACCCAGCTGGGGTCCCAGCACCCTGCCTGGGGGGAACGGCGATGCCCAGGGAGTGGAAGGTCTTTTTTTAAGTGACCTTTAGCATCTGGACAGCATCAGGCTGACAAAAGAAAAACAGTGAACCAAGCCTTCTGCCTGCCCTTCCTCTGCCTCCTGCCCCAGCCGGGTGAGGGCTCCCGGTAGCCACAAATTGCTGGTCGGGTTGTGGTGCCAGTGGCACCGTGCAAGGCGACCGTGCGAGCCCGTGCGAGAGTGACGCAAGGTGCAGATGGCTTGGGGCCCGGCCACCCCACGCCGCATGGGACGGGGATGTCTCGGGACGTTGTCACGGGAGCTGCCTGCATGGCTCGGCGCTGTGCGAGCGTGCTGAGCAAACCCGCTGGCTGGCATCAGAAACCCGCTGGCCATGCGGTGACAAAGCACCTGTACAATTACAGCCGAGAGAAACCCGAGCGGCTGCAGTGACCAATGCTCGTGAGAAGCGATTGTTTGGGGGGGGGGAGGAGGGGGGGGGGAAAAAACCGCCGTGCTTGTTTTGGCGAAACACCTACATTCCTTCAAATAAATCATCGCAGCGCTTGTTTTTGTATTTGCGGAGAAATCGCAACAGACAGAACCAGGGACTTAAGAGACCTGAAATAACATCCTAGTAAATACCCCGCGTTGTTATTTTAATCGAGACCCAAGGAAACATCTGAATTTTACCAAGGAAACCCTCCGGGCAAGGCAAAACATTAGCCTGCAGCCCGGCCGGGGCTTTGTTTTGCTCCGGTGTCGGCTCCCGAGGCGGAATTACCGGGGCCGATGGAGGCGCGGAGCGGCGCGGAGCCGCGCGGAGCCCGGTTCCCCCCGGGGCCGCCCCGCAGCGGGTCGCTCCACACTCCCCAAGTCCTGCCGCTCCCTACCACCCCCGCGGGGGTGGGACAGCGGGGTCCTCCTGCACCGGGGTGGGGGTCACCCCCTCCTAAATAGCGGTGAGGTGTCCCCCTCCGGTATGGGGCGGTGGGTCCTGTCCAAACTGCGGGGTGGCCGTTCCTCCCGCCGGAGCAGAGCCGGGGCTGCCCCGTTTCCAATGCGGGACCGAGGGCCCCTGTCAAAATAAGGGGCGGCGGGAGCTCCTTCCCCCTTCAATACCAGGGTGAGGGGTTCCCCTCCCGGAAACATGATCC
>VZTU01006296.1:0-45928 GCA_013400835.1 Zapornia atra | reverse complement strand
CCCAACATGATTATTAGAGTAGTTGCCCAAACTCAGCCGTCTTGCAGATGGGCCCTTTAAACAAAAATGAGAAGCAACACAAAACCCCACTGGATAAAATCCATGAATCTTTATGTAACTAATACTAGTAAGCATTTCAAGACATGAACTAATTTAGCACGAGTGCCAAGGCTCGTGTGCCTAGTTTTCTAATGAAACCCATGAAAATTTCCAAGGTTAAAGAAGCTACATCCAGCAGCTGAATTGTGCTATTACGTTAGGCAGCAGAGCCCCAAAATAAAACCCCAAAACATAACCACCCACGAACACCCCCCACACATGCATTAAGACTTTTAATTCTTCTGTTACAGGGAAGCAGTCAGGATTTTAANCAGTCAGGATTTTAATGGAAAAACATTTTTAAAATTCTGTGCATTATGAATTTAACTGGGGGGGGAAAAAAAAATCAGTAAAATAAAATTTCCATACATCTTGGCTAAAATTTACTACAATTTCTTCTCTTTGCACGTAAATGTAAGTAATGTAAGAAATTGTCTTTACTCACAGGTCAAGAAAGAAAATGAGAAGTTAAACCAACTATACAAATTGTTCAATTCATGAAGTCAGTCTGCTCAGCTTTAAGCACTAAAGACCTGAAAATAATACCTAACTTAATAGTGCTGCAAGAACCTTAACTCCAAACTTGTCAGCATAAGCATCACCACAGAGCAGTTAATAAAAAGCACTTTATTAAATTCAGTATCTCCTGGTTTTGAAAAGATCAGAGTGGAATAAAACCAACATTAATGATCTTCAGTACATCACTCCCTGCAAAAACTAAAACATATTTGGACTTGTTTGAAAGTCCACATTTAAAAATAATAGCTGAATATTGTTTAAAAAGGAAAATCCAAACATTGATTCAAATTGCATGTGAAGCTTCAGCTCCAGATAATATTTGGATTAACAAAACGTGCATGACAGCTCTGATTTAAACACTGCAGCTTAAAATTCTCATCCTCCCACACAGAGATCACAGCACAGAAAGGCAGTGAATTATGCACCACACTCTACACCATCATTGCTCCGCAAACCTGTGAGCGATCTGCAATTGCATATATCTCAAGAGGGACAAGTTAAGGGCATATGAAGGTCCCCCAAAATTGCAAGAGATCTCAAGATTGCTCCGAGTTAATGATAGTGCCTTCTTCCTTGGGTATGAGAGAAGAAACCAAGACCCTTGGAATGAAATTAATGCAGAATGCTTTACAGACACAGAAGTGCCAAAATTCGAGACTTCTGCAAGGGGGGAGAGAGGAAGCTCACTCATTGTATGAAACAGCAAGTACTTAAAACCTAGAACCCTTTCATCCGCAACCTCATGGAAATTCTTTCCTGATCTACATTCATCTCTTAAAACCCACCCAACACCCATTTAAAATGAAATACCTTTACCCTCCAGAACTGAGGACCTAGGCTACTAGAGTCCATGCCATGCGCCAATACCCTGCTCACCGTATCTTTTCATTTCTGTTGTGATAATTTTTGTTTCTAACATCATAATTTAATCCAGCTGTTAATTTATTTTCCTACACAGCATCTCTGTTCTTAGGACACATTAATTTCTTCCAGTGAGAACTGTATACAGGAAATGCTGCCGCAGTGAAACACGCAGTCTGTGAAACAGCACCCCACTTAAATCTCACCATCGCTCACAAAACACCACGAAGAATGGTATTTTCAGCCTCTGTCAGAGAGAATCAATTTAGATCCCACAACACCCTGAAAACACCCAGACCCTGCTTTCTTTCCAAAACTCATATGCCAACTGCAGTGCATCTACTTCCTGGGGTCTTTTTCTCCTAGAAGAGAGAATGATTTTTCCTTCCCTCAACAATGAGATGAACGCAGAGAGCCGCAAGCCCCTGCAGAGGGAAGTTGTTATTTACATCTCAGCCCTGACAGTACTAGGAAGGATCACACACCAGAAGCAATTTTCCAAGATTAATGCACTCCTCCGATCAGAAAGTTTCCTGAGATGATATGCCAAACCCACTCTTTTCCTTTCTTCGCTAACAAGAATTTAACACTCAAGTTTGCCACAAAAGTTTCCTTGCCACATAATTTATTATTAAGTTTTACAACTGTGTAAAGCAAAAGCAAACCCTATTGCCCTATTTTATATTCTAGGTACAAGAAGGAAATTCACATAAAGAAATCCCTTTATCAATAATCATTACCACTGCCCCTTTTGTATTTTTATTTGTAAACACAGCTGGTAGAAGCCTAGAAAAGACTGACTGCTGCTGAATGACATGCATCAGGACTACTTTTTGCTGCACCAGTTTGTTACATCCATAGATTACCCAAATGACAGAGCCTATTTTACTTCTCACTTCAGTTTCTACTTAACAATACTAGTTTGACATAATTTATATTCAAACAACTTGGTTCTTCCAAAGACCACTTTAAGAAGCAGTAGTTGGAAATGTCAACATCACCATTAGCGTCATTGTTCTACAATCTAAAGATCTCCTATTAATCCTTCCGCGTTGCTGTGTGGATTGAAGATCATTTTATAATCATGCACTTCACTTGACAAATGGCTAGATTCAAAGGATCTCCTGTCAGTACTACAGTTACCAAATACCAAATAAAATAAATTTCAGAAAAAACAGTTCCAAAAGTCAAGCCCGGCAGATTATTTTTTTCTCCTTCTAAAAACCATTCTTTAAAATGACAGAAAATTACTCATGTTTTTAACCTTTTCTTAATCTACTATGTTACAGATGCTAAAGATCCCTTGAGGGCAGAGCTACTATTCTTGTTTCATTTCATCTAAGAAATAAAGCCAGTGTCATATCAGTAAACTATTTTTTCCAAGAAAGAAAGAAAATCTGCAGACTGACCATCATTTTGCCTTGAAAACATTTCTCTGCAAAGATAAGCACCAGTACTCGATGAATATCATTTAAGAAAACCACGCTTCCTGAGCAGAGGCTCGGTCTGTATCCAGCAATGCCTCTATATAAAGAGCAACAACAAAAGCCACTTCCAGTTATGCAGTTCAATTGTATTTAACAGCAATATTTTTTCCTCTCGCTTTTTTCTCCCCTAAATTTCCCACATCCTCCAACTGATAACCAAGAGTCCCAACACACTCTTAATAAATCCTGCTCTCCTGGCAACCCATGAATCATCCAGCAAAAGAATTCTTCTTGCGTGCAGGGCATGGCTAAAAGTTGCCTTGTGGCATGGGGCAAATGCAGAACACATCCTTGCTCTTGAGACACTAGGAGTCAGCATGGTTACACTGAACCCCTTCTCAGAAAAGGGCTCTAGTCCTTTCTGCATTTTTTTTTTTTAGTCATCAGAAATTGAACGAGGCTCTGTGCTCGACTTAGGGCAGCTGGTTTGTGGTCATCAAGTTCACACTGCAAAGGGAAATATTCGCTGTTTTCTGAACACCCACATTTGCAGTCTTTTTCCATTAAAGCCTTTGTGAACCGGACATGCAGAGTTTCAAATACAAAATGATAAAAGCTCACAAACATGCCTTTCAGCTTTCTTTTAAATACTCAGCATTACATGTGGCCAAGCATATTTCTCAGTGTTGTACAGCAGCATTTCTAATAGGGTTCCATACGAATTCTTTGTTGCACAAATATTTAATTGCTGTACTTATATGTTACTTTTCCACAAAAACACACACACGCCAGTCTGAGCTGAGTGATTGTTCTGTAATCTAGTCCTGACTTTCCTGCTTTTTACTTACAGAGAATAAGATCTGTTCTCTCTACGTATGAAAAAAAGACTTCTCACAAACAGCTTTGTGCTCCTGCAAATTACAGGAATTCCTGTACAACAGATCAGGAGAGTCTAACACCCACGTTTCCAGTTTAAAAAGACTTAAGAATTTAAAAGATCATCTCTGCATGTTTGCAGAGAAATGAGTACCACCACACTATAAGGAAAAAAAGCTAAAACGAGCTGCAATAAATGATCAAGGGGAATTCCCCAGGGGCTAAGTGGCAACAAAGTAGGCCAACACAAAATATTTCAGTGAAATTTAGAGAGAATAACATTATAATTATAAAGTAGCTCAATCAGGTAGTTAAATGCCATAGCAATAATCCAATGAGCTCCCACCCCAATATATCCTGTCCCACAAAGGGTTAATAAACCCAGAAGCTACAGCAGTGCTTTGGGTACCAATTCCCTGTGACAGATCCCAGTTCATTTCAGGTGGATGTATGAATTCTAGTCACAAACCCATTAAAAGAAAAACTCTGCTTCTATCGCCTTTATTACTATGCACTTTTAAACCTCTGAGGAAGAGAGAAAGGCACATTACAGTCCTGTTATTTGGTCTAGCTGTTGAGAAACAGTCTTTAAATTACAGCACTCTCGCTCCATCCTGGTCAGCAGTCTGCACATAGAAGGAAGGGGTGTGAGAAAATCAGTAACTTTGCCTTCTCCACACACCCCAAGACTGCCAGCAATATGAAGAATTATTTATAAGGAATTTAGCTTCAGAAAAAGGAAAACATTCCTGACTGATACTTTTACAAAGACCATGAACAGTGCCGTCTCAAAACTCCTCACTGGCCAACACAGTCAGAGAGCCACCTTTTGGCAGTAGCACATGTATTAGGAAGAGCTGAAAAAACTTTGCCCAGCCAAAGGCAAATAATTTGTCACACCAGGATGAGAACTGAGGGCTAACGCCACTGGTTGACCACTGGCATCCAGAGAAGGTAAGAAAAGACACATAATTTTTCCACTCAGTTCAAATGCAGATCTTTAACTTCGGAGTCGCTATCAGCACTACCTAAAAGCAGGGAGATCCTTTAACCAAGAACAATGGCCTCATGCTGAAGTTTTTGAAACATCCCAGACTTCATGTAACAAGTGCATGTGGAAACAACCAAACAAGGCAAGGTGTATTAAAGACTTCTCAGCATCCTTCTGTTTAGAATGATTAATGACAGTAAAAGTGACAGGATTTTGTCAGACAAGAGAGCTTACTTGCAACTAAATATTGTTAAAAAAGAAAAAGGGTACACAGATGGGAACAGCTTCGCTTTTTTACAGTATCTGTTAAAAGGGAAAGTTAACCATATAACATCATGCATATTTCTCTGTAAAACACCTATGCATTTACCCCATTTTATCGAGGCAGAAGGCCCTCTTCACCTAGCTACTAGAATGGTGCTTAGCAGCATCTGACACGAAGCTCGGTTGGCTGACACACTGATCACAGTGCTGCACACAAACATTTCATCTCATGCTCTGGGGAGAATTTCCATAAAAATCAAAGCCCCTGCAGAATACAAATAAAATATTTGGGACTTGCCTGTGATAACATAGTAAGCCTGGGGCAAAACTAAGAACATAGGTTCTTGAATCCCATTCCACATATCACAGGATTACTCAGCTTCCTTCCTCTGTTCACAGCTGGGGGTATCCCCCTAACGAACACATTTATGCATTCTAAACACTGAGCTATTTTAATACCCCTTCAAAGACCAAGACCTAATTGAAACCATCCCCAAAAAAATGTGTCTCAGCCATACAATCCAGCTGGGCAGAGCTACGTTCAAAGCCAGAGACTTGCAATGCGTAGCTCCCACACTGTCCCTCATCCAGCACACTATTCAAGTGATTTATCTCCTCAGAGGATTCAGAAACACAGAAAACACAATGGGTCTCTCAGAGCTATGAGCATCCTCTTGTTCTGAAGAATCTGGGTGCTGGTTTAGGACAGAAGACAGACTAAATATGAAATTATGTAAAAGATCCATGGTCGCTTAACCACCTTTCTTTTTTAACCTCAGATCTTGTTAGTATATTAAAACCAGTTCCTTAACTGGTTTTACTACTCAACCAGTAGTCTAAGGTGTTGTGGTTTTTTTAATAGCAAATTTAAGTGTTTTGGAAAACAAAAACATTGAAGTTAAATTCAATGAAAGAAAATTTTCTACATTGTTTCTTCAAAATATTTTCATTCAGGTTGCACAATAGGAAAGTTTTCTAGGAAAAATAGTTTTTTTTCACTCACAGTTCAAACTTTGGGGATGTGAAAGCTGTGTGCCATGCCTACTGGTGTCAGCGGAAGTTTTTGCAGTAGCTGCAAACTTAACTGCTGTTCTCCAGTAAAAGAAGCAGGAAATACAACATCAACACTTAAGAGGTGAAAAATGCCTTAAATTCCTTGCATTTAACAAGGCCCTTTTTGATGTTTCTCTCATAATAATGCCTCTTTTTGGTGTATCCACATTAAATTGAGCATCTTAACTCTTAATTTCACTTCCACATTCCCCTTCCCTAAACTCAAAACCAAACACCAAGCAATGCAATAATATTATAGTCATACAAACCACTGTTCAACTCTAGTTACTTTACTGCTAAGATTACACACATGGTTTTGCAATAGTTTCCATTCTAAGACCATCGGTATATCAGCATAATTTCTCCCCTAACAATGTCTAAGCTGTTTTCTTCAAAGCCAGCAAAACAAGAGGAAAAGTATTAAAGTAGATGAGAAATTGGTGCCCAAATTTCAGAATTTCTAGGCTAAAACCCAACAACAACAAAAAAAAAAAAAAAAGAAGAAATTACAGTATCATTCAGTATCAGTTTAATGAACTGTTATAGAGTTAATCAGTATAGCCCTGTCAGGAAGATACCCCATGGGAATGCAGATTCAGCTAAATGCTGGATGGCAGGAATTTAGTAAGGAAAATACAGTCTAAATAAAAACTTATTCTTAACAGGGAAAGAGTCAATAAGTGCAAAGAAAAGTGTGCTGTTTGATAGTTATTTTCCAAAGATACCTCATGCTTTTGGTCAAATAGATACTGCTTCAAACAATTAAGAACAACTTGTAAGGTGTGTCAATGTGACTAGAAACAAAACCCAGGTCACTGAAGTAGCACCACTACAAAACCAGGGACGTTGGGTCAACAAAAGTGACTCAAGTATTAAAAAAGAAATGCACTGTAATTATACCAAACAGTAAAGTTTGATTTTAACAGCTGAAAAAAGGCAGAACTTGCATGGCTTAACAAAATTGGGAAAAAAGATGGAGTTAATTTTATTGCACTATCAAGTACACCTATTGCAGATTAAGCTTACGATGTCATACCATAACAGAAATTAATACAATGAATTGTTGGTATGTGTTTTCAAACTCATCTTAAAGACTTCAGCTGCTTCAACGCTGTTTCCTACAGGAAAAAGATTCTTCATTAAGCATGCAAAGGGCAGGATGTCTTCTGAAGGCCCATGATGAAAATTCAGGAGTCTCTTTTCTTAACAAATTTGTTTATCTCTAAGCAAAATAGATCCATTCTTTCCTTTAAATACAAGAGCAGAATCTTTGTCTTTTACAACTCCGAAACTGTGAAGGAGTAGTGGGTAGTCTAGTTGGCATCTCACTGAAAGCTGCAAGTTATTCTAGACCTTTCCAGTAATTTAAGGTTTAGCTGTGATGTTGCATTCCCACTGAGTGCGCCTGGATTCCTGATTATTGCCACAATATTTAAACATACATATCCATATATGTATATATGTATTCTCATTGGAAAAATACATGTGTTCATTATACTGAGACCAAGCAGACTGATTTCTTATTTTCCTTCAATAAGATAACTGTCTAGACAAAGGAAATGCAGTAGTAATTCTTATCTTCTGGACTTCAATACAGCATTTGATGAAGTGCTTTTTCAAAAAGTATTAGTCAGTTGAAAAGAAATTAGAGAGATTAACAGACTGGCTAATCAGTAAATGGTACAGTTGAAACAGCAATGAGAGTGCCTTGAGACTCCGTGGCAGGGCTAATTTTATTTCAGATTTTCACTGAACACTGTGGCAAAAATTGTAGAAGCTTTATAATGAAATTTAAAGGGCAGAATCTATAACAAGTAAAACCACAATGGGATACAGAAAGAATTACGCATGGCAGTTCTGAGTAACACAAACATAACCGTATTAAGTACAAGGCGATGCATTCAATTAGTAACAACTAGCACTTCCTCTATAAGCTAGAAGCATGTTAGTTCAGAAAACACAGCAGCAGAAAGACTTAAGCAAGCTGAGTATGAGGCATCAACAACTTTGAAAAAAGCAAATATACTTTTCGGATGTATCAGGAAAGGTATTTCCACTTTATCAGCAATGCTGTGTACGCTTGCCATTCATATACAAGAAACAAGATTAAGGATGCTGGGAAGAATGGAGAAGCAATTTTAAGTAAGATTACTAAAATAGTGCAAATTTATTTAGCATCAAAAAACCAGAGCTAAAAGAAGGTATGATTTTCCTAAATGAATGCAACTGTGCATTAACATCAAAGGAAGCAGAGAGCTATTTCAATTAAGCCAATATTCCTCAGACTTTAAAACCAGGACTGTTGGAAAGGAGACAGAGAAGGGCAATGGACCTTACAAATTCACGTTCTCACTTATCTGTGACACAAAAGACATTCTTAGCATACGCTGATACAATAGATAAAAACTACCGTCTGGACACTGGCTAATACAAAAACCATTCAACAAGAGATCACCAATATGACTCAGCATAATTCTTTCCCTTTCAGAAACAGATTAATTTTCAACTTAACCAAACGGTCCCCTACAAAGGGCCGTATTTTTGAATGTAATTGAAAAACCTCTAAATCCCCTTTGAGCTTTACTCCTCTTGAATTTTCAGGCACTGCTTGACTGCGGTTCTGCTTGCATTGCCCTGAGGGCAATGACACCCTGCTTATGGAACCTGCATCAGTGTTATGCACCTAGCCTGTGCGCGTCCAGTATTCAGCGGGACACACTCAAACAAATCCAAGTTCCTCTTTGGTCCGGAGGTGCATGAATGAGTGAGTCCTGCTTGTGATACATAGCATGTTGTGCTAATCACATCCACCTGTATGAGCACATGATCAGTGTTTTAATCCCCACATAACTTGGCTCTGTTCTTATCAGCCTATTCTCCCTTTCCAATTACTTTAAACGGAAACTAATAAATAAATCAATCAAAACCCAAAACCAAACCCCACAAGAAGCCAACAGAAAACCAAACAATCAACAATTACTGGTTTAAAATTTAATTTAAACCCCCAAACATTATGACATATATTCACAGTCACAAAAAACATTCCTGCATCAAAATTCCCATATACTTTTAACAGTTTGGCCTTAAATCTTTATATCTTTAGCCAGCAGCTGATTTTTATGCCCAAGAAAATTCAGAGAACAGGAATTTAGAAAGGACAGGCTGCAGAGCTGGAATTTCATAAATGTATTCTCAATGCTGTATTAAACACTTAAGTTCCTTTCCAGTGGTCCTGTATAACAAAGATTTAGAAGGAAAGGATCACAGCCTTCACAGAGTTTCCTGTGACTAAGAACAGGAGTAATGAACACATTATTTATATCTTAGTTCAAAAGTTTAAGTACTAACTTGTTCATTAAAAAACAAGGGCACATGTTGAATTGAAATTTATTGTCTTTAGCCTTGTTATTTATTAAAATCCTTCTTTGGGACATAGCTACTACTGCTTCACCTCTTTCAAAACACAAATCTTCATTCTTTTTCCAAGACTGTAAAGTCATTCAGATTCAGTGCACCTGTTCTCACTGTTCTGAACAGTCAAGCTCAGGTTCAATTTCAGATGGCTTTCATCCACTGAACTAACCAATATAAATCTTCATCCCCTCTAGAAAACAAAACCAAACACAGCAAGAATACACAAATATTACCCAGCATAGAAAACCACAAGCTTCTGAATAGAACAGTCCACTTCCCAAAACACAGAAGGTGTCACGTAATTTTTAATTGTGAAATTAGTATGAAATTCAATATACTTCTCTCCAGGCATATGAGATAAAATTATGTTACAGTAACCATCTGTGTGTTTAAGTATGAAGAAAGGGAAACAGAATTTTAGCATGACTGAGACTAGACACAGTGACACACTACTCAGTTTTCCAACAGAAACATGAGGGAAGCTGTATATCACATTAGTAGTATTTCAGAATTGAGTCCAAATCGTTTCAATGGAAACAGTTGTTCTGTTATTCTGTATTACTACTTCAGTTAAGGCATCTTTTTCCTGAAATGATATTGATACCATTTTCCTGATGGTCTATAAACCTGCCAGATGTGGGTTTCCAGATTCTGTATTCCAAAGGAGGTCCTACCTGATCTTCAATCCTCACGGTATTTGTCTCTCTGTACAATTACCTGGTTCTTCACCCATGTCTTTTCAGTGCCTATCAACCATACAACTGAATTTCTTCAATTTGATTACATAAAATATCATCACGAAAGCAAGGACTGGATGCTGAGACACCTCTCTACCTCAGCCTGCCCAAAGATTCCCTGAAAACACAGATCACGTAGGCCAATATACCCCCTATGCCCCATCTGATTGTGCAAGAGCAGTTATCCATTTTCTTGCTAAAGACAACTATTCAGAGTGGGTCTGTTGAGTGGTTCCACTCGTCAGTTAACTCTAAAAGGTACTTGACCTCCCTCTTGAAAGTTTCTGGAGTGTACCACATTTGTGTTGGCATGTGGACATCTTTAACAGAAATGCTACAGTGGACACCAACCTGGAAAAGTTTGTGCATATTTGAAAAATGTGACCCTGAGTCAGAAAAAGGTGCTGATAGATTCCTTCAGGCAACTTTAAAAGTGCCAAAGTAGGTACAGGGAGACTAAAAGTACTAAAAAAGAGTAGCTAAAAAATTGAAAGCTGTATGGTTAACTTGATTAGAATCTATACATCAACCCACTGGCATCTTTAGGTATATAAATACCTCCATTCTGAGTATCTTCATAAATTCAACTCATTAGCCTTAACACAGTCTTCAGCCACAGTGAAAGGTCTAATGTGGAGGAGGAAATGGAAAAAAAAAAGAAAAAAAAAAGAGAAAAAATTAAAACTCATGTTTGATTCCTAAAAAACACCTCAGACAATCTTGTGATATTCCAGAAGCTTTAGGTTTTATCTGGTGCAATGTATAAGCTATGATTTCCCAAATGACTGCTATAGCATAAGGGTAGCAACAGTCTAATCAGTTAGTTGCATTCCCTGTCCGTTAAGTGAATAACTGTCATATCAGGAAAATTGGCTTGATTTTTGATTCTCTCCCCTGACATGGTATATCTATGCTAAACCAAAAAATAACAGATACAGTGACACAGGACAGAACCTGTCACAAATTATGTAAATAGAACTCTAAAGGTGAACAAAATTTCTGTAAGAATCCACTCAGTCTTTGCAGCTGCCAACTGAAGAAAGTATATTCAATGCAATCCATGCCAAAAAATTCTCTTTTGTTCAAGGGTAATGTGTCTTGTGCTTTAAAAGACAACCTAACAAGGTAGGACCACAAAGCAGAGGCTGTCACAAACTATAAAGCCATTGAAAAGAAAGTGTTATTTTTCAAGCACTTTTCACCAGTCTAGACGTTTGCCAGCAGACCAAAGAGAGCTGAGTACAATCCTTCTGTTTTTAGCTCTTCTGTCAAGTCTTCAGAGCTACTCCTTCTGCACCATCAGCTTCCTGCCATACTGGTTGCCCCAGTGCAAGCCGCACTAGTCAAACCGGGCCCCTGCACAACCAGAAGGTGAAGACTATGGCAAATTGAGTTTAATTGACTATTCTACTTGCTCTCCAAGTTTCTCAAAGTGAAAGATAGGAACTCCAACTGCAAGCAACATGAGCAGATCAGGGAATTCAACTACTTCCACGAGGGCCAGTGAGGCATCCATCCTTCTTTATTCTCTTTGCTTCTTTCAACTCCCTTTCAGTTTCAAATAAGCACAGACTACTACTGTTATTTCTGAAAATTCTGGATCCAAATATCATTTCTGGATATATAATCAAGTGAATTTCCATATACATTTACAATACAAAAAATTTTAATTAAGAAGAAATTTTCAGAATTAAATGATATCCAGAGTTCAATTCAAATCCTATAAAAATACTAGCAGGTTGAGGGAGGAGGGAAAATGCAGCTTGTACTAACATACTGTAAACATCATTTTCCATCCTAAAAGCTACTACAATTAATGTTCTTTTTCAAACTGCCAGAAGAGTTCAGTTAAAAGGAATGTCATTGCTCATTCTGGAAGCATTTTACTTCAGGACATCCTTGCTCATTATGAGGATTTACCCCCAAAACAGAAATCTGGTTTCTTCCCATGCTCCAGATGTATTCTTGACTCCCTAGCTACTCCTCCCTGCCAAAAGCCTCCCCAGTACCTTCAATAAGTTATAACTTATCTTCAAGCAGTGTGTAATGTTGCCACCTTTAATCAAACAGTTAACTCCAGAGGTGAGGACCTTTAACTTAAAATTAAGCATATCTCTTTCTTTCCACCTAGAAACTACGGTGAGACATGACAAGAGGGTCCATTTCCCTGGTGCAATACTGCTGTGCAGACAGACATACCTTTTGCTGGAGGTCTGGCAGTGTACCAAAACCAATGTCTTGGTTTGCAAAATATGTCTGAGAATTTTTCTAAATAAAATATATATATATACACATACCTAAATACTGCACATAAATCTGATTAACTGCATAGATGTGGCTTGCTTGCTTTGACAGAAATTCTATCCAACTCACCTGCTTTCCACAGTGTAAACACACTAACCCATACTACAGACAGGCCCTGTCCAAGCTCTGAAGCTCTGTGAGCAGACCAAGCATAAAGCAAAAAGGACTGTGGCCACCTTTTCCAGATTCCTCCTCCAACACTGAGTAATTTCTGAGTAGTACTGCCACTGTGAGCCAGAGTTAGAGCTTGACTGTTAGAAACAATGCACGCAGGAGCTGAAGGGCCACAGTCACAGGCTTGGCATCCCCCAGCTTACTCCAAAGATACTTCATTCCCTTCCAGCCTACACATTACATAGAAGGATTTACGCAGAAGTGAGCACAGAAAGCCTGCTCTCAAGAGGCCTGCAGAGATACTGCATGCTTGGCTGAACTTCGCAAAGGCGCTAGACACAAGATAAATGTTATTGCGAGCACGTGCAATTACAGATAACTAACATTCGGTTATATCTCTAACTTTAAAATAACTACCTGCTTCCATGTGGCTTTTCTTTTAAAACCAGGAGGAAATGCACATGGATTTCTTCAGACTAACAGGGCAGTCGCTGTCTTTTCCTGCACAAAAATTGTCCACTCAAATTGTTCAAAGTGAATATGCGCTATCAAAATATCCTGAACACAGGAACATGTTCCGCGAACCCCAGGAGAGACAAGCTCTGTGTCTGAACTAATGCCACCAGAGAAATACTCCAGTCACACACCACCTCCACTTTCAGATACAGACATTAGAGAAAAAGATTGATTAACGTAACTGGTAAAATTCCAACTCTGGATCTGAAGCTAACCAAATACAACAACAAAAGCCCCACTTCCTCAATTTCCCTCTCTAAAAGTGGAAAGGTGAAGGAGAGACAGTTAACTTAATCAGTGGTAACATGGACCATATAGAAAGACAGAAAAAAGCACTAAGTAAATAAACAGCTGATATGGTAGCCTACTTCTCAGCTTTTATCTTTAAACATTCGGAAGAGAGCATGCCTCAAAAGCAGCACCTTTTCTGAGAGACTCCATGACTAAAATACATGTACACAAGTTCCTCCCTTACACGTAAGAACTGTTCTATTAACATGTAGCAGATCTTCAATGGTACTCAGAATTTCAGTACAGTCCATCTTCATTTTCCCTAGGCTTCTGTTACTACTGCCTCAGCAAACAACACACAGAAAAAAGTCAGAGTACTAAACAGCACATCTTGCTTTTTTCAACCAAGGGGAACAAACTCCAATCTTTCTACCCAGCTTATAAAATAAACCACTTAACCTTCTTGGTGATCTGAAAATTGGGAGAAGACAGATGAAAAAAAGAACAACTTAAGCCTTTTTCTAAAAAGGAATTAAAAAAACTTCATGTAAATACGTGCACCTTTCAGAATTTCAGCCTTCCCTCTTTTGCAAACACTTAAAGCTCAGCTACTAACCTATATTCCAGGTTGCCAGCAGCACCCCACCCTCAGACTCCCTGCCAGCCCCAAGCTCCAGAAATTATGCCATGTGGAAACTTTGACTCACACAAGTCAGCTAGACCTAGCAAGTTAAAAGTCCCATCAGGCCAAGGATCTTACTAGAAACAGTCCCTTTTGCCCTAAACGCATCACCCTCAACCAAACCGAATACACCTAAAGGGAAATCAAACATACAAGGTGAAAATTCTTGGGCCTTTTTTTCAAACACTTAAAAGCTTCTTTAATACCCACTTTTAAAATAGGTTTGATTTCATGGAAGAAAATAAATTAACTTTAGAAATTTGAACCAAACCCAAATGTCCTCCCAAAATACACCACATTCTTTGGGATGGCAAGGTAATATTACCAGTGAATGGTCTTAACAGCATCATTTTAGGCTAATTTCAGAGAAAGTGTTCATTTGCTTAAACTAAGTGCTAATAATAATCTATCATTGTTACATTAATTCAATAGTAATTAAAATGTTTACTGCTTTGAAAAGGCAATTTGAATATTTCATTGAAAAATGAAGTGTCTTTAATAAAGTATTATAGGCTGGTAATACCAGCATATATTGGCTTAATTTTTCAAGGAAAATAAAACTTAGTCTTTATTTACAGTTGTTTTAATTACTAGTTCTTGTTTATAGAGGCTGAGGTAGAATTTGTTCCCTCTCCTCCAACTTTCATAGGGAACACCACACACAGAAAACATCACCACTCGTTCTATTTGATGTTACTGCATTCGGGACTGTGGAAGCAGACGATGCTAACAGCGCCACGCAACCTGAAAGCCTCAGGCACACAAAACAAGAGCGTGCAGGTACACACTGTAATTACATGAACTCTGGATTAGCAAAGCAACTGTAGGGAAACTCGTGGTCTCCATTTTACCTGAGCTTTCTACTTCTATGCTACAAAATGTTAGATTTTGTATTACTCCTTTTTGAGCTAATTGTGTATTTTGCACTACCAACTCATAGACAAAGGTGTACCATCTTAAGGCTCCATAGTGTTGATGGTCATTTCTCCAGTAACTCCTTCCAAGGCCTGAAAGGTGTCATTATTTGTTCCAACAGCTCTATTTGTATGCAAACAAACAAATCTAGCTCTAACTGCATCACATAAACCTGAGATACAGAGTGGTGTGCTATTTAAGTTCTTAACACATCAAAGCTTGGCCACACTTTATACTTCAATCTCTCAGCCTCTGGATATGAGTATCCCCCCACTCCTCCTTCCTGTCACTTCCCTACTAACCTTTTTGCTTGGACAGGATCTTCCCCTCTCCCCCTATCACATACCTAAATCAAATTTCAGCAGCCATGAAACAAAACAGCCAAATTACTTCCGTGTGGTGTGTCACCTAAGATAGCAGTGATGGAACTACCTTGCTATGCACTATCAGACTGGTCTTCTATAACACCTGTAAAACTGAGACCCTGAGGTTCTTCCTAGCATCGGGCTCCCAATACGCACTTTGAATTGGGATGTCAGCCAGGTATTCACCACATCTCTCAGGTTTCTGTTGCTGGATATTAGTGGAGAAGGGCTACAGGATGTTACTGCAAAGCACATCTGCTTCACAGTCCAGAGGTTGCCTCTAGAAGCTCATTTTCAAAATAAAGTTTACTTATTTTCAAGTCAAATTCTTGTACTCTGGTCACTTGGTGGGAAAAATGGCAGAGAAAAACATCTACAACCCCGACACCACATATGCTAACTTTTATCCTATCTCAACAAGAATTCCTAATGAATGCTAAAACCATCTGAAAAGAAATGTTTGCTTTTCTTTGTAAACTAAAGCTTTGGTTTGTATCTGTAATAAATCTAAGCAATTTGTTTCAAAACTAGAGCTTTTTCCCAGTCCCGAGACTCATATTACACTACTTGCCACTGATTTCAGACAGCGCAGTCTCAGCTGTGGCAAGTGCCAAGCAGTCAGGATACAAAACACCTGGTCTTGAAACAGCCAGGACCTACTGTGCTATGTCAGAAGCATCCTACTTCCATTTTAATCAAATACGAAGTGTCACATTGTGCAGGTTAACTTCCAGCATCTCAATAACTACTGTAAATGATAGCCACTCATTAAAGCAGCAAAGAATTTACTGCCCTTTCTGCTTGTAATAATTCAAATACATCAACAATTATAAACTAATCTAAGCTATAGTCTCATAAGATTCACTATGATTGTATCACAGATGCAAATTAGTAAATACAAATTTCATGACAATTTTTCTTCAAAAGGAGACAAACAATCCAGAATATCCAATGCTGCTTTAACTAAGTGTCCAGCTCCTAAGAATTATGAACTACTTCATGTAAATAACCTGAATTTCCAGTTTTTCCTGTGTAAATGACAGATTACTCATATCCATTGAAATACTACTCAATATATGCTTAGATACTACTATATATAATATAGTATATATACTTATATATACTACTAATATAAGCTTATCTAACTATATAGTAACTATAGAAACAGCTAGAAGAGGTTCAGAAACACTAAGAAAACAGCATGGTCCACCTCAGGCACACACAACACGTGCACAACTAACAGAAACCCGAACTGACAACCTGGAAACAAGTGAACTGGTGGGAGAAGAGAGGAAACAAACCAAAACCAAGCAAATAAGTCTGCTTTTTCCAACTAGATGATGTCCCTTCACTCCTTGTTAGGAACTCCTTCAACAGATAGCTCATGGGTTTTAGGGCACAATAGTTAAGACAAACGTTAAAAATCCCAGTATCTTATTCCTGTGGAATTTAATGCGACTGGAGCGATCCAGCTTTTTTTGTTCCTCACTCTGAACATACTGCTGATTATGACATTTCACATGTCTAAAAAACAGTCATGAAAACTTTAAGCCCTCTGGTTCTTCCTACCTGTTGTAAGACACTGTTCTTTGGGCCTATGAGCTAGTACCTGAGGAGCACTAAGAAAGGAGCTGGAGAAAGGAATCCACCATTGTACTACTACAAAATACTCGTACAAGAGTTAACTCTAAATCAAGACAGATTTATCCACCAGGAGAGAACTGCTAACTGATATGGCCAAGGGTGTCTTGATGGACAATGAAACTCTGGACACAAGACTCTCACAGTATTGGACATACACAGAAAACGTATTTCAGGAAGCCTCTCAGTGGAACAGAGCACACTCACCTATAATTTATACTACAAGGACAGTCTTTCTTCTGTCATACCCAAGCCTGAAAGCCATTTGGGCACAGTTAATTATTCAGAAACTTGCTTGTCACAGGGGTGATGTTATTTCAGAACAAGGTAGCAATAATTGGGCAGTAACTGTCCAGAGCTTCCACATTCAGAGATAATTCCTTGAGTGAGAGCCTTGCAATTACTTCGTTTTGAAAAGCTGCCAAGTTATTCCCCAGGAACAGAGGCAGTGAGAATCTATAGCTATAACAAATCAAGGACCTCCATGCTCGATTTCACTGAGGCATCTGTGTGTCAAAATCCCAGCCTTCCAAGCATCTCACAGACGTACTGACTGCTGCCTTCTACAGGAAATAAATCACATTCGTCCCACAGATTTTCTGTCAGGAAGCAGACAATCCTGTCTGAAGGAATCTCAGCAGAGAAATGTTTTTCCCCCAACCCAAGCCTGTGAATCTGCATTTTAAGACAACAGATCCATATAACTGCTCACGGTGCAGATGCGGTTGCAATCAAAAGAATTAGCTTTTATCTCTCAAAGCAGAGGGATCTCTCTCTGACACTCCCAGTAAAACTTCTGAAGGATAAGGCAGGAAACACACAACTGAGGAGCTGCAACCCAACGCTGCCCCTGATCCCACTCCCAAATTTTGGTGGAAGTGGTACAGAAAAAATTGCTAGATAGTACCACCTGCATAATTTTTTGCTAATAGATCCAGGAAATATAAGGTTGTACACTCTACTCCCACTCCACAGCGATCCAGTGATTTTCTTTGTGTCACCTAGCAACAATTCAGTGACAAATGCCCAAGCTCTTGCCATACAACCAAAACCCTGAACCATGTAGATAACTACACTGTAATGTTGAGATACACAAAGACATCGCCAGCCTCCACCAGAAAACACTGTACATATCAAGTCAGATCAATGTACTACACATGCCCTCAAAAAAATCCATCCTATCCCACAAGAATGCACACACCAGTACGCAACTTGTGGACGAAATGCATTTCTCTAATTTCTCCCCAGTAAGAGCTCTCTGAATTTTACTTAAAGATGGCTCAAGTGTAAGTTTTGTAGTCCAAACTGGAAGAACAGTCTTTGATAACTTATAATTGTGCTCTAAAACTCTTACATTAATTGCTCTGTGAGCCGTTACAACAGTTATGTTTTAAATGCTGTGCCTTACTGGGATATGCTGAAGCCTGCAGAGAAAGCTGGGAAAGAAAAAGTAGAGGAAAGACCTATTTAAAAACCCCACAGAACAAACAAACAAACCAGCCCACAACAAAACAGCAGCAAGCCTTAGTGCTACCTACTCTGAATTGGGGAAGGAGGGTGTGGAATCTTCCAGTGGTTTGGGTAATTGTGACTTCCATGTTTCCATTACACATTAGCGAGACTGTATGTATGTCACAGGATTTAAGGATAAAAAGGCTGCAAGAATAACATCAACAGCTGCATGGTACTGTAAAAATCTTGACCTATACCTAATGTCACTGTGCCAGTGACTCCTTGGTAATGATCCATGATCTTTAAGTAATAAATTCAAGGTGAGGGAAGTTGGTTTACTCCTCAGTGAAAGGAAATCTCTCTCATATACCACAGTGTGCTGTAACACTACAACACTACAAAGCAGTTGATACTCATATGGTAACTGCTTTGTACACTGAAATCTTGAGTTCAGCTGTTGCATGTTCATGATGGTCATTCACATTTACACTGCTGAGGTTCTGAGAATGCCTAATGCATTACACCTTGACCACACTACAGACTATGTCCTTTGTCCTCCTGGCTTTACAGCCATTACTGCACAAGCTGCAAACAGCTTCTTAAAAATCTGCATGCTACACAGCAGCAGGTTTTTTCCTTCCCTTTACAATCAGTCCATGGTGAACAAGGCAACACAAAGAGCAGATCAAACCAAAATCCTCATTTCTGGCATGAAAAAAGCCAAGCATGGAGAATTTCTGCCACATGGGAGTTTGTTTCTGTAATATGCTGCATAATGGTTACATAAGGAAGCTTTGATTACTGTAAAATTGAATGATATATGCATTTCTAACAGCATTGGAATTCCTAAATGATTACACAGGCCTTTCATGTTTATTCATCAAATATTTAAAATGCAGTATAGTACAAAACATTTAACTAGTTTACTCAGAGCAATTAACTATGCTCTTCTAAGAAAAACTTGCTCAGAAAGATAAAGTTTCAGGTTACATCCAATGCAAGAGATCCTTACCTGATTTTCAAGTAACAATTACTTGCTTGGCTTTATAAGTACAGAATTTTATATTCAAACATTTACTGGCACAAGCGTATCCATAACTGTAAAGAAGACTTTTGTGAGACATGCTAGAGGGAGTAAGATCTGTTTACATAGATTGAATTTGTTCTATTTCCAATTTCCCTGAACACATCCCTCAAAACTTTAAAAGAAAACTGTTTCCAAACTGGTTTTGAGTGCCTGCTTTCACAACACAAAAGCAAAAGCAGATTAACCACTGTTCCACATACATTTCTTTTCATCTTTCCAATCCTTACTGAGTGTAAATTTGTTAAATATTATGCAGAAATATTTTTGCTACTGAGAGACTGGATTTTAAATAGACTCTATCTTCTATTTTACATCAATATTTCTAAGTTCCTTTCTATGAACTGTTAAGAACATGAGAGGAGATGCATTTGATTTTTAAGATGCTAAAAAGAAAATAAAAAATATGATAAAATAAAAATCAAAATAATTTCAGGAAGTCCATTAGTACTGAACTGGACTTTGGGGAAAATGGAAATTCCTTAGTGAAGATTAAGAGGCAGAAAGGACAATATAAACATTGATTTTTCTTCTTTATTTTAACATTTAATCCAGTTTCTTGGTTAATTACTTTCTATTAATGTACAATTTTGTTTGCAAGGAAGGAAGAAAGCATGAACATTTTTTCCTGCAGTATAAAGACAACTACTTGTAGTAGAGTATTCTAAAGCCTTATTTGAGAGAGGCACACAAAACATGGAAAACTAAACTTAAGTAGCTCACACAGGCATGATTTTTCAGTTATTTCACTTAAATGTAAAAATGCTTCTACAACAGCAAGAGAGGCATTCATTTAGGGAATTATTTTCCAGGTAAAGAAACTACCAAAAAAATAGTCCAACAGGCAAAAATGGAGCTTTACATACTGCAAAACATCATCATAAGTCTTTGGGTTTTTTTCACCTGCAGGAAGTGCCCTTCATTTCAAAATGACCTATCAGCTACAGGTCAACATACAGCTACAGCTAAAGGCAAACACATCACTCTTTTCTTGAATGTCAGTTCCCCTTTGGTACTTTTTAGGTTTTGTGCTGGTGTGATGGGACAATGACAAGAACACACTGATCTTAGCCTCTGAGTCATTCCAACATTCCCATGTAGCTGCATTTAGTACAAGGAAATCCTTCATACTCGCAGCACCTGGGTTGCTGGTAAGGCTGCAGTGCCCAGCCTGCTGGGAGCACCAGCCACCCCTCCTGAGGAGCTACTCCTCCAGTGCCTTGTCCTGGGGATGATGCCTGTGTCAAAAGCAAGTAATGTAGATCAACCCTCTGAAAGGATAGAAGCATATTCTTCAGTTTGAGGTCATGTTTTCACAGCCACGTTGCTCCACACTGACTAAAGAAGCCTTTTCCCTTGATGTGAGGCAGCAGTAGCATTTGATTGACATCGTAGGTAGAAGAAAAAGAAAACAAAATTAACGCACACTGGACTACAAGTTTCCTTGAAGATAGAGCAATAGGGAAGAGTTTGTCTCAATCAACAAAAAAAAAGGTGTAGGAGAAAAAGCAGAAAGAAAAGTAGAATGCTTTCAAAGAGAAAAAGATTTCATAAAGCCAAATCCTCCCACTTAATTTAAAAGGACTAGGCACAAAGAGCAGGAAGGCTCCAAATGGACTTTAAGTCTATACCTGTAACTTTCCTGGTCTTGACATTTATTCCCAATTCTCTTACAGATACACTAAGATAGACCAAACCTTATTATACCCTCAGCCACTTCAAAGAAAGATTTTATTTCCACATAAACCCAACCAAAAGTCAGTAGTTTGAATTTCCCTTTATGTATCCAGGCTTCTAAAAAATCCAGAGAAAGACTGACAATAACGCTTTAGGTGGGTTCCACATGCACATGCCCAGAAGAATAAAAGCCAATGCCTCTAATAATGGCATTTAGTAAGAATATATAGTTCAGTGCAAAAGGAAAAGCAAATCAATCATTAAATATATGTTTGTGGAAAAAAATTACGTGATTTGGAAAAAAAACATTAATAGCTAAAGCTTTATTGCAAGTATTTCTGTGGGTAGGACCACGGTACTGTACAGTACTGCACTATTAAGAAGAATGAGATAATAAGTTTCTAATTTAAGGCAGTGTTTCTCTACAAATCTTGCAGAGATGACAGTGAACAGAACCTGGGAAAAGAAGAATTTGAAGTGCTTTTTCCTTAAGCAAAGTGGAGCACTTTCAACACCGCTTCAACTCTTAAAGAAAAACAGTTTCAGCAGTTTTAGCATTCACAAGAGCGAGGGACTAAGAGCACTCTGGTACCGGCAGAGTGCAGGTAGGTGATACGCAAGCTTGCGCATTTATTGCTGCTGACGCACGTCACATACTGCCCTGCAGCATTCCTAACATTCAGGCTGCGGGCCTCTTCGCCAGAGATGGCAAACCACACTAAACCACGTGGTGGTTTTGTGGTACAGATCGATGCCCATGAGGGAACGCAGAACCCTGTCACTTCAGATTTGGGTTTACAACTGAACTCAAAGCGCCTCTTTTGTGACAGACAGTCACTGTGGACTTACTACAGTGTGATTCAGTTTTATCAGGGATACATGCAGTATCAAAGAAACACAGGGAGAAAGAACCTTTTGCAAGGTTTCATTCATAGGGAGCAAGTTTTAATAGGAGATTCAAACCTCAACAGCTAGAAGACATGAAATTTAAGCCTAAATAATGTAAAATTGTCACTTTATAATGTATAGTCCCATATCCAAAACCCTATTTCTATTCCTACTAATCTTAAATTTATCAAAGTAATTGAATTTTAATCTCATTAAGGGAAAATAACAAATGCACAACCAGATTGTAGAACGCATAATATTTCAACTCCCCTGTATACATCCAATTTCTCCTTGTTCCCAGCAGACAGCATTAGAGTGGCTGTTTATATCACATGTGAATTCCAGTAGTTATACCTATCCAGAGGAGATTATATCTACCTGCTGGTCTTTAACACACAGAGGAAAAGCAGCCATTACATCTCTAACCCTAGTTGGTACATTAAGTCTCTGCTGCTGAAGGTTCTCAAACTTTCAGGTTTCTACCTCCTCCCAAAGGTAGGGGGACTCTATGAAGGGGTGGTGTGGAGACCAGATACAGAAGTTGGTCTTGCCTTCTGCTTCCAGCACTTCTCTATGTGTAGAACAAAAGGAGGTGGTCTGAGTCACTACATATCATAATGAACATTGAACCCCTTGTTTAGCTCAAGATCTTGCTGCATTAAAACGCACACAATCCCATCATACAAGATATAAACATTTTCAAATCCACTTTAGAGATAGAAAAGTCAGTATAGTAAGAATTTAACCTCTAGGTGTAACTGCGTTAAACCAACAATCTAGATGTGGTTGTGGCAACAGAAGAACCGATTCCAGAAACCCAGCAAACGAAAGCCTCACCGTAGCTAAATGTTACAGAACTTGCCTAGAAATACAGCCACGCTGCTCTACACAATGAAGCTTGCCGCAGGACACAAGTATATAATATCGTAACCACAGAACAGAATGACTGCTGCCTCTCAAATTAGTCACCAGGCATTCCCTCCTCTTTATGTAGCACAAAGTAATCTATTTTGTATTTGCTACGGGTCTGTCACATGGCAATAGTACCTGGTGTGTGCTAAGCAGTGTTTTCGAAGACAACAAATCCAATGTCAGCACTTGCTAGACCAAACTGGGCAAACCCGCGTGCTTATAGGAAAGAGAAGAATAGCATGCCTGTGAATAAGTGGTACACAGGTAATATTTGAAGTGCATACAAGAGCTTTTAATTCCTATTCTCTTGGACAATGACTTAAAGAATGGATGTAGTCCCAGCATTACAACAAAACCAAACTATCTAGAATCTTAAAGACAGTGCAGCTCAAGCCAGTGAAACAAATTTGCTCATGGCAATATGGGAAGAAAATCTTAGTGCTGAAGAAACAGATGTCACTGTACATTTTTCAGAATGTGGCATTACCCACTGCTTTGTATGCATGACTTCACCAGATATATTTAAATTTTTTTTCATAAATACAATCTATTAACTTCTTTATTCCAAGTATATCAAAGTAACGTAGGAATAGCATAGTCTTTATTAAGTTTCTATTTACATGAAAACTTACAGTAACCAATCATCCTAACTTAGGAACACTAGCCAAAACAAAAAGTGTTTCATTCTATTAAAAAGTCTCAATTACAGAAAACCTGACACAGCCAAGACATAATTATGATCAACACCAGAAGAGATGCATAAAAAGTGAAAAGTGCAGTTAGAACATTCAGTGTGTCAAACACAGTGAATGTGATACCAGCAGCACAGTACTTCAATATAATTAAACCACTTCCTATATAAATTAAATGACAGACAAGAGTGAAGTTAACTATCTGCTTTCTGGGACAGGAATGGAAGCATTGCAATGTTATTTTATTTTCTTTTTTTTTAAAAGAGCGCCACAAGCAGCATGTCAGCAGTGCCAAAAAAAGAAATTTTGTTTATGTTTCACTGTGGAAAGCACCCCCTTTCACTTGAGCATTGACCTGCATGCACCAACCAAGCAGTTTCAAATTATTCCTGTATTATTGTAAAAATCCAATGGGTTTGAAAATAACACCAAATTCTATTGTTTAAACAGATGCATGTTCAGGAAAAAAAAACGAGGAAACACTTCACCCTGTGATGTACCTGCTGCCCTTCCCTTCCCTTCTCTGCGCTCTATTTGTGGCAGTAAAATCCTGCTGAATTTAATTAATGCACGGAATCCACTTCCTTTAGTTTCATTTTAATTTCAAGGTAAATGAGAAAAGAATAAGTATGTATTTGTGATGAGGAATATTAGCTACTTTGAGCTGGCTAACTGAAGTAACCAGGAATAGCACAGCCCTGATGTTGTGGGAATTCTTGTTACTGTAGCGCTTGGCCCAATTCTTATAAAATATTTTGCAGTCAGATCCAAGGTTCATTCCACCATAAATACGGACTTGTATGAGGTGGCGACTGGTCTGGAAGCATGGCCTAAGAAGAGCAGAGCTACCCTATGCCTTGGATTTCCCCTCACACCCAAGTGGATTACCTGTCTGTTTGAAGGACTGCTGGGGCTACACGTTGTGGCAGCAAGTTTTGAGGAACAAGAAAGTCAGTTTTGTTATAGCCTGAATAATCAGAACTGTGAAGCCACAGCACTTGGAACAGGCTTACTGCCAAAGGCACACATCCCACTTCTCGGGTCATGAAGCAAGCATTGAGGTCTGTGCAACTGCAGCTAAGATGGTAGTGGTATCAAGCTATAGCTCATTTAAACTGGACTTTTATGAATTTATATACATCTCTAGACTCAAAAAAGTCATCACAACTAATAGCAATGTGAGACGCCTTCTGATGACAGGAAAGAAAATCAAGCTGTTAGTTTTACTGTTGCTGATATTCTAGGATGTAAACAGAAGTCCAAATATTGCCTCAAAAGAAGTTGCAACCTGGGTGGCCGAGGGTTGTTCACACATGCTGGAGTCTGCCTTGATATAAATATTATAGCTTAATTTTTCCCTACCTACATCCAGTTTTAAAACATCTGAACATTAAAAAAGGCTAAATACATGTAAACCAAGATGGGGTTAACATTTTCCCCTACAAAAAGGCACTATAAAATACAGATCTAAGTGTTTTACGTAAGTACTACCTAACTGGTGTGGCAAGAGAAAGGTACTGTCTCTTGTGACTTATGACATTAATGGGATTCTCTGGGAGATGCTCTAGTCCTGAACTACAATTATAAGGAACAGTTATAAGAAGTTTTTAACCTGATCAAATTACATTCATTCTCCAGGCCTGTATAAGAGGCCTTTAAATAGAGATCTGCAACTAGAAGAGTCATAGTACAGGGATAGCGCTATGAATCAAGTCTACTTTGTTCGCTTACAGAGAGGACAGTGTTTTCCATCATCTGTCAGTCACAATAGAAACTGGAAGGGAAGGGACAATGTCACACTCCTCTCTATCTGTCCATGGGTGACAACTCTATTGAATAAATAGCAAATGCAATTTTAAGCTCCTGTAGTCTAAATCCTAACCAATAATAAAAACATGCACATTGTAAAAGTGTGCATACAAGCCCCTTCCCTTCCCTACTTGAACAGAAAAAAATGCCTGAGTCTATAAACTAAAAGAAATCCAGACTCTGTGTCCAAAATATTCCCCACATTCTAATTAAGGAGCACAGCGAGGAGACAGACGCAACCTGCTTACTCACAAAGGCCTAAAATTTAAACAAACTTATCAACTATGTTCTACCTTAAAATAGAAGTCCTCTACACTTTACTTATGTAAGCAGTTCAAAGACAATCTCAGGTTTTAAGTTATGCCTTGAATTTCCATTTTATGGATAACCAATGCATATATAGTCATGACACGTGCTTGCATAGTCTTTAATCACACTGGAGGCCAGTTAGAGACATGCAAGGAGCACTTAAGCTAATTAAATACAGGTAGCAAAGGCCATTTTTGATGCACAAGAGAAAACTATCAGCTGGACTCCAGCTGCCACAGAAGGAAAAACACAGATCTTCCACAGGTCCTATGGAATCTTCTCACTCTCTAAGTCTGTCTTGGCTCATATGGAGCACATAAAATAGCACTCCAGGTCTATATTTGGCAGTAAAATCACTCAAACAGTCCCACTGACCTCCATATATCATTTCAAGTAACTGTTTCCCAGCATAAACAGCTGACAGCGTAACCAATTCAACATAGTAACCCCACACGAATCACCTTTAGCAGTGACACAGAGCATTTTGGACCCTTAACAAATCAATAATAGCAGCAGCCACAGGAGAGCTGCTGGAATTGCCACACAAGAGATGAAACTGAAATCTGTTTATCGCAAGCATCAGGTTACAGGTTCTATCATCATGCTGGTTTGGGTACATAAGCAAAATACTATCAGAAACATATTTCTGAAAAATTATTCACAGTGGTGTTATCTCAGCCTATTTCATATGTTCTTTGCCATCAAAAAGCACACAAGAGTGATCTTTTATTTCCCAGGAATACCTGTGCTGATTCATGTAATTAATTAAACAATAGCAAAGGTTCCATCATAAGCTTACAGTTCTCTATCTTTTGTCATTATATTAAAGAACAGAGAAAGTACATTTTAGGTATAGAAGACGACCAAAACCACCTCTACACAAACCTATATTTGCAATTTGAAAACTTGCTAGAGAGAGCCAAAGAGCAGCAAGGAAAGAACTTAACCCTTAATAAGATCTATGCAAGAAACAAAGCAAAGCACTTACCGTGTCTTGAGATTTGTCTTTGACATCATAGACGGTTAGTTTTATTTTAGTCTCCTCATAGATGGGGTATTCCGGTGGGAAGGTCACACCAGTCAAAAACAGTGGATCTCTTGTACCCTGTGTGACACAAGGAAACATGCAGTACTGTAAGAGCTGTGCAACGTGTAGTATATGCTGTTATGGATGTTCAGAAACTGGGGGGGAGGTCTTCAAAAGCAGCTAGCTTTCTAGAGCCAAGCATCACCCAGTCAATAAGAAAACTGGACCGCTTTAAAACGTGGCAGGGAAATTTCAAAAAATCTCTCTGGAAAATTATCTAACTTGAACAGACATTAAGTACTTGTGAAACAGAGCCTAGCAACATGCCTTTAAGCAGTTCAACAAGCAGGTAGCAGTATCTGGAATACAAGGTGTGATAAACAATCCCTTCTTTTCTCCAATGATACTTCCTAAAAGTACCACAATTTCATATTAATTTAAATTAACTAAAAATAAAATTTATAAGCACGCATATAAAACCACAGAAAAAGATATCTTAAGTCAACAATAAAACGTATGTAGACCTGCTATAGAGACCCCTGTATTGCACTAAGAATACTGTTTTTTGGGGAGGGGATTGCAATATTCCTCTTTAGGCAGTATTGCAGTAAGATAACATTCCTGTGCTTTCTAACATTATGATTATATCTAAAGGCTACAAACTATATATTATAGTAACTATATCATAGCTTCAGATATACAAATGAATCATATAAAATGCTGTTCATGATTTTTTAATGTTTAACTATACTTCATTTCCAAGATAGTATCCTTATATTTTCTACAAGGTAAAATGAAGGCTTTTGCATGATAAAAGTAACTTGAAGAAAGTAGCTTTTCTTTACCCTTGCCTTCCCCTCCCCCAAAGTTTGACTATGACACAACAGATTCAGAGTTATTCAGATATGGGACACAGTGTTAGGAAATGCATCAACTTCTATTCAAAAGAAGGAAAATAAAAATGTATTCCATCTTCTAGATGGTATCATTCCAGTATGCAATGAAACATCCTGATCAGATACAAGATATTCAAATTAAGTAGTTTCAGGATGGTTTGATGGCTAAAACCATAACAATTTAACTGAACACACAAAGAGCTCATGAAATACTCTTATCCTATTTAACAGTTAAAGCAAGCACTCGGTAAACCATGTGTTTACAACAAGACTTCCCTGTTCTTAATGAGCCTGTCCAGTACATTAAGCAGGTTACAACTACGTTGCCTGCTCACAATTCTCTCTGTGAACCATTTTTGCTGTTTCTGACACTGACAGGGCAAAGTGAAGCCTAGCTTAGCAGTCTCAATGAACTTTCGCTGTAACGTGTGATGCAAGTCACTAATTATTTTATATTAAGTCACAGACATTACATACACACATTCCTTTCCCTAATTAGAGAAGTAGGTTAATATTTTTCAAATTGCAAAAGTGTCAACTTTCCAGTGGAAAAAACAGAAAAGAAACAGGATAACAAACCATATAAAAAAACCTATGTTCTCCTGTAATTTAAACATACTTTACAAACTAACTGTACTCTTCTTCTAATTTTACTTTGTATTGCTTTGTCCTTTCATGAAAGTAACTACTCCCTGTTTCATTCTAGACCTATGTCTGGAGAACTGGAGTATTCTCTATGCCTCTACTTGGAACAACAGAGCTTTCATGAAAAGCCAAGTTCGTTTCTGTTTATCCTGGTTAAATGCCAAGAACTACAGAACACTCTTAGGTATGCTTTACTAACTGCCAGAGAGTGCTTGCCTTACCTTAGACTGTGCACTAACTTGTTTAATTTCTCATTCATTTTCTACAGCAGAAAGGACCAACGTATTAATCAACAGATTAATCGAACAAAAAACAACTCTCACCTCCACGATTTCAGTGCTTGAATACCTCATCAAAATGTGCTCTGCTGGATGTACCACTGAGACTTGTATAAACGTATTCAGCTTCCGATCACGGGTAGCAGCCACTAGATCCTTGCATGCTGGAGACAGTACAAAATAAAAATAAAATGCTCAAAAGAAAACTCTGGGAAAACGCTGTCACAGGCACAGGACAAAGCAGACCACGCTCCGGCTCCAGACTAAATCTCCAGAGACAAGCCGATTTAACAGAGGAAGTCCCTTGGAAGTAACTTGCAGAAATAGGAAGTCACATGCTGCAGAACTGCACTGAGATTTCGTTTCCACTAAAAATACTTGCAGCTTCTGCAAAGCTCCCTGCCAGAGGCTCATCAGCTCCAGTATATGAATGTGCGTGCGCATACGCACACACTTACACATACTGCAACAGTAGGCAATTTTATGTAAGCATTCATTTCATTTGCCACGAAATCTCTTTTAGCAGCCTAACTCCATCCTTTCTTGCCTAACAATTCTCACAGTACATGAGCATTTTCAACACATTTTAAACTGGTTAAATGCTATCAGTGAATAGATTGGTTTATATAGTCTGATACTACCTTAAAAACTTTTTAGTAGAATGAATCAAGTAAAAGAATCCACATACCTAAAAGCAAACAGCAAAATAACCAATTCTTTTGTCAGTGCCTGGCATATAAATAGAATAATGGTAGCCTGGCTATATGACATCATATAAAAATAATTTTACCTAATAAATATAGAAGAAAAAAATCAGCTCATTTAATAATTTATTCTTAGCCTGGACTTACGATCATGCTGCTGATGGAGTTCTCCCTTTAGACTAACACACCTCACGCTCTCTAACCAACAGGATGAAAACACCAAAGAAAAAAAGCAGAGGAGGAAAGGAACAAACACACCATTAGCTGCTCTGCAGAGGGGACCTGGACTAATGGTGCATGCATTGGCTCAAAAGCAAAACCCATCCACCTTACATTCCTCAATAAAGAATACGCAAGAGTGAATACTGTGACAGGATCTATCCAGTGTTTTCTGCAGTGCATCAATCTTCACTGTGGTCTTAGAAGCCTGAGGAAAGAAAAGCCTATGGGTTTCGGAGGGGGTAATTGTCAGGAAAAAGCTGAGGACATTTTCTAGAAGACCCTGCCAGCTGGGGGGCTTCCTCAAGTGTAGCTGACCTTTAGCATCTCAAAAGGTGAATCAGGTTACCTCCACAGAAAGCAAACCTGGTCTGATGAGAAACCAAGACAAGGAAAGCTCTGATACATACAATTCAGCTTGGTTCATACAAGGTTTTTTCCATTGGGTTTTGACCTGCTGCTAGAAAAAATAAAACTGGCTGAAGCTTTTTTACCACGCTTCCATAACAATTAGAAGGGAACATGGAAACAACTAAATCTAACCTTCACAGAATATTGTTCAAGTTTTTGCTTTAGCCCAAATTACCAATTAAATATCTTGGTAGACAGTCTCAAACTGACCCTATCATAATTTGGTAGTTCAAATTGGAATAAGAAGAAGGTATGTGCATGATGAAATCTTGATGAAACAGCTGATATAACAGCACTGGACTCAAATACCAAATTGCCAGAAATTCCTTGCTAAGACTCACCATATTATTGAAATGACTCACTTGATGCGACCTGAAGAATTATATTTATGAGTAGATTCACTGAAAAGCAATTACCAAAGCACAAAAGGTTGAGCAGGCACCTGCCTATTTGAACTATGCCCTCTCTAAAGTTGACCACAGATGTAGTATCAGATCATTGAAACTTCCAGATACAGCCATTTTCCCCCACAAAGCCTGACCTTATACCACCACCCAATCCTTAAGCATTCCACTCCATAACAATGTTTTTTTATAATATAGAAAACTAAAGCACAGTTTCATAGGAATGGCAAGAGACCTCATGTTCACTACCAGAAGCTGGAGTGCTAACAGATATAGCCAAATGTCTCCCATCCACCACAAAGGAAAGCTAGCCAGCTCACAACTGAATGGACCTCCAAAGATAACTGGACAGATACACCAGAAGGGAAAGTCAGAAAAGACAAAAACTTAGGGAAAAGAAAACCAAATCCCCCTCCAACCCTTCCCCCCAGAGACTCTGGCAGGAACCCTACAGCTGAACTCTTGTAAAAAAGTACCGTTGCATGATGAATGGAGGTAAATGCCCCATAAATAATGGTTTGATTTACTTGTGGGATGTCTCAAATACATTAACTAGGTGTGACTAATTCTTTGAGCAGTCAAGAGCACAGATGTTTGTCCTGCTCATAAACCTTCAGCCATAGGAAGATAGGCACTAAGCGTTCACCCCATTGGTGGTATCTGAGCATAACAGACAATTAATTACTTTGATATTCGGGCAATCCAGCCATTAGAGCATTTTCCTGTTAAAAGGCAACTTCGCAACAGGATCTTGCATTTCACTGGGCAGAGTTCACGTGAAGAGAATTCACCCGCATCTCTTCAATGGGAAGGATGAGCACAAAGCATCACAACCCTTTGAGACATCCTAGTGCAAAAGGGTAAATGAAATGAAATGAAACCTCCATCTACTTTGACAAGAAAGTTATCGATCTCTGTTGTGACGCTGGGATACTGCTGTTCACAACTGCCTTTTCTGTCACAGAGAATATTCAATAAGGTTGTCACTGGTCAAGAGCTGAGTATCTGGTGTGAGACAGAATTTGTCAGTTTGAGCAACAGTGCAGCACTCCCCTTAAAAACAGCTGTGCTGGTTTGGGCTGGGATAGAGTTCATTTTCTTTACAGTAGCTAGTACAGGGCCAGATTTTGGATTTGTGCTGAAAACAGTGCTGATAACACAGGGATGGTTTTGTTACCGCTGAGCAGGGTTTACACAGAGCTAAAACCTCGGCTGCTTCTCACTCCAGCCCACCAGCAAGGAGAAAGGGGGCGCACAAGGACACAGATGGGACATCTGACCCCAAGTGACCAAAGGGATATTCCTTCCACACCTTATGGCATCATGCTCAACATATAACACTAGGAAAGAAAGAAAGAAGAAAGGAATGTTCCTAGTGATTACATCTGTCTTCCCAACTAACTGTTACATGTGGTGGAGCCCCTCTTTCCTGGAAATGGCTGAGTACCTGCCTGTCCATGGGAAGCAGTAAATTAATTCCTTGTGTTGCTTTGCTTGTGTGCATGGCTTTTGCCTTACCTATCAAAGTGTCTTTATCTTACCCCATGAGTTTTCTCACTTTCACTCTGCCAATTCTCTCCCCCCATCCCACTGGGGGGAGTGAGTGAGCCGCTGAGCGGTGCTGAGATTGCTAACTGGGGTAAAAGCCTAACAACAGCCCAAATGAAATTTTTAACAAAATATATAACGACCACTTTTAGGCTGATACCAAAGAACAGGGAAGTTTGTTATATTCTGTTCATAGCCTGGCAAGTTCCACAGCCTCACACTGCACTACTTATCACCCTTTGAACTATTTTACTAGCAGTTCTCTCTGAATACCTTAGGTCATCTTTGACCTAAGGTCAAACAGTCAATACTCTTTGGACAAAGTGAAACGTTATATGGCTGTGAAAGCAAAATACCAGCTATATATTACTTATTTAAATACATCTCTTCACACACTACTGAAAAAGAGACTGATGAAAATACAAACATGAAAGGCATGTTAAGGCAGTTTTCTTAACTGCAAATGTGACACAGTGAAAACCGGTAACAACATTGGTGCACTTCCCATTATAACCTACACCCAAGCAGACCATTTGCATAGGTCATACTACTTTTCAATACTTCACTATGGTTGAATAAATTCTGGAAAAACTCATCAACAAAACTCAGTGAACTGAAGCGACAGCTTGTACTTACATGCCAAAAGTATATGAATCTACTCATTGTGACTGTTGACTCAGTGTGTAAAAGCCTGAGTCATCCATTCCCCTGGTGATCCCATTTCTGCTAAGCCTATCAGCGTACAATGAATGTTTAAGGAAGAACTGCATTAGGAATAATTTATGCTTTTATATCAACAAAGAAAGAAGTTGAGATGGCAGCAAGAAACAACTCCTTTACATACAAAGTGAAGGAAGGAAAGTCAGACAGCAAAGTAATCACTATGTGAAGAGTAAGATGAAAGGCTGCAAGGAAAAATAATTGTCCTAGAATATATTTTCAAATACTTAGGCATTTTGCAAAATTTTGTGGTCTGTATAAAAAACTGTCTTACCTTTTAAAATGCCTTAAAACAGAGAACAGTTAATCAACAATAATCTTTTAGTAAAAGCAAAGAGAATTTTACTTCATTTTCATTAATTGTCACGTTCTACTATTAAAACTATCATACTGTTCTTACATGAATCACAGTCAACAAGGGCTCCTTCTCATGCCTGTCCTTTGTCCTGCACACTCCGGCACCGCTACAATGCGCCCAACCCATGTGTGCTGTAAACACAAACCACACAAGTAGATTCTTGGTTCTCTATTCCTGCCACATTGGGTATTTCACAGTTCTCTGTGCTGCACTAACATGCTGGCTGCACTCTTCACCCTTCTGTGTGCGTGCATGCCCATGGAAAGACAACAGAGGAGAAAGACTGGTTACTGTTTCCACACAACTGGGCTTGCTTCAATGGTTTTGGTGACCAATTCCTGTGACCAGGGAGAACTTTCTGAATATGTTACCCAATATGGAGAAAGAGCACAGAAAAAAAAACTTTAAAAAATCCCAATGACTGTATAACAATAAAAAGGGGGAAAACAAAACCAACATAGAAATAGTCTGGAAAGTCATCATCTCCCTTCCCTGAAACGGTAACAATTATGACCAGGCTTTCAGCACTTCAGCCCACCAGAGCCAAAAGAAATTACTCTGGCAAAGAAACAGGGAGATGCAACATCTCTTAACACTGAAGAATATCCAGTACCTGAAATATGGGCAAAGGGACTGTAAGACACCCTCAGCTCAGAGCTAACTAAATCGTTTGGGAAGGAAGCCAAGGACTAGCCCCAAAATTGGGAAATGGCACTATTTATTTTTCTTAGTGGGGAAATAACAGCATGTTGGTCCATGTCTTGTCAGACTACAGACTCACACAATGCCTGTATTAGCCTGCACAGCAATTTGTGAGGTAGCTTTTCCTCTAACCAGTGATACAAACACCATTTCCCCCTGCTTCATTCCTTCCAATTTTCCAAACCAAAACAGATTCCAAGGGGCTGGCAAGGGACAGGAATTAACCACCACAGCCCTACCGTCTCCAGGGCACGCTGTCCAAGCAGACCAGAAAATTAGTAGTGTCTGAATACAAGGGAGAAGCCTGTGCCTCTCATACACATATATATGTGAACATAACTTTCAAATATTTTTTTCATTTCATTGGCATTGCAGCAGCATTATCATCCCAAAGCAACTTGGTTTATAAATAGTAATGTACAGTCTGTCTTGATAGACTAATTAACTGAGGTGCAGCTATTCCTCAGTGGGCAAAAGGACACATTAAATAAGAGAACACACATTCAGACCTGTGCTACATGCAGAACGCTACACAGTACACAGTTTTCTTTCCTCCACCCTGGGGGGGTGTTGAGGAGTTGTAAGAGAAGAAAGTGCACATCACCACTGCTTCTGCCTCTGCTGAACACACAACACTAACCAAACTTGCTGAAAAGAAGAGCCTCAGTCAGGCACACATAAAGGTTTTGGGATAATCCAACTACAGAACATACAGGAAAGCTTTGCTTGTAGTTTTGAATTAGGAGCACAAATGCAAGAGCGATGAGAACAGGACAGCAACGTGTGCTCCACATGGCAAAACATGTCTGAAATCAAGTGAGGACTGGTATTAGCACCAAATAGCAATAATGAGCACCCCTCCAGCTAGTGCTCCATAATAATTATTAATCAGCTGATCATAAATACTGCTAATTAGTTGTCCTGCTCACGTATCAGCAGGAAAGCTTCAGTTTGCTGATGTGTGAAGAACACCTCTACTTAGAGTCCAGAAGAACAGAGAAGATACTCCCACATCCATTTGCAATATCGACTCCCAGTAAAATTCACCGTACAACATTAAGTACCCAAGGATCCAGCCACAGAAATTACAATAGCCACGTTATCACAAAATGAGGCATAGTTACATACTCATGAAACAGGCATGTGTGAGGAGGAACATTCATTAACAATAGCGACTAAAACAAATGCTCAGACTCTGGGAAACTCTGGAATGAAAACAATCTCTATGGAATAGAAGACTACATATAAAAGTAGAGCAAAGATGCACTGGTTGGTTTTTTTCTAAAAAAAAGGTCCAAGATCACTGTTCCTGTCCCTGGGAATGAGAGCCTTGTATAAAAATAAAATACATGCTGATTCTCCGGAATGTTCAGCTGGTTGCTCAAGTAACCTAGTTATTCCTCAGGGAAATGCAGGCATACAATATAGTTAGTATCCTTTCAGGGGGGTGCCTGCAATTATTAGCAGGAAGAAAGTTCTACCAACATTCCAAGGAGAAGGCAGTGACAGGGAAGTCTCAGATGAAGCATAAGGATAGATAACTCTACATCTCTACAAATATAGTTGGAGGGGTTAAGGGAAAAATGGGCAGAGGAGAATGGAGCAGAGACACCACCAATATGATCAGTAATCATTCTAAGTAATACATCAATCTGTTGTCTAGAAAAACACTTAACGTGTTAAAACATACCCCACTTAATTTGTAACTAAAAGAACACAATTATTTAGGAATCATTGGAATAAGACACACATGCAGTGCTGGGCAAAAATGGTGTATGCTGATGGCACGTAGGGAAGATTTACCCAGGAGTGGAGATGCCAGCTGCACTCATCACCTTATTTGCATAAGGAATTATAAATCTGGTTGGAATTACTACTGTGAAAATCAGAAGTGATGCATTTCAGAATAAGTTCTTCCCACACTGGGTGTTGTAATACTAAAGACATTTTAGGTTTTCATCTTTTGTGTTTTACTGAAAGCCCTGTGCTGGACTAGAGCATTTAGAAGAGCACGTAAACACTGCATCTTTCTGCTTTCTCCAAGGAAGAAAAATGCATGCACAGGCTTATAGACGATAATTTTGTGTTGCCACTACCAGCAGCAATAACAGTCATTTCCTGAGCACAGGTTTGAACTCTTTTGACATGTCAGAACAGGCCTACTTCATACGGCAGCTTTGCTGTTCAGCCTGGACAACCCCAAAGTTTAAGAACAAGATATGGAAGTGACTCAGGAAAGTGGTTGAATGGATCAACACACAGCTCACAGGTGTGACCTATGCACTGCAGAAGCAACTGCATTACACGTGTTAACCGTGCATTCAGTTCAATTTACATCTCGGTAGCGCATTAATCCATTGCTAGCATTAGACGATCTGTTCCAGCACACCCACCGCTAACTCTCAGGCCTGTCCACCTATATTTACAATTGTGTATAACTGACTTCTGCCACCTCTGTGCTCTAGACTGAAGATACACAATGGCAATGAGGTCACAAAAGTGAATTTCTAGCTTTGGTCAGAACAGCTGGCTCTAAGTTAAGAAACAGATAACTCTTGATCAATATTTGTAAACTCCTTTAATTTTTTAAGCTGTATTTCAGAACACGAGTGTGTCTCTTTCACATAGTACTATATTTAGTTATAAAAATGTAGTTCTCCCAAAAAAAAAAGACTGCATTTCCTCACTGAGCACATTATGCCTCTAACAGCAGAGATCTCTCTATTTCTGCAGTAATCTAGTGACAGCAAAGCAGAGCTCTTGCTATTGCTTTAGATTCTCAGTTATCCTCTTTACCTTCAGTTCAGAATTATTTCACTCATGGCACCACCTACGAATGGTATTTATGCTCTGACCTGAAGGTGACCTAAGTTCTCTGGTGAGAGAAATGATAAAAGAAGAAAAAAAATTTTAAAGTGTTTGAAGTCTTAGAAAAACTTGCTATACATCACCACACTCCATAAATATTCATATCAAAATGGATTTTTATACTGCTTTCCACAGTTGTAATTTATTTAGGTATTGCTGGTATTTTAGAATACCATAAAAGGTCTTAAATCTCCTGGAACCAGAGCTAAATACCATTTCTCCCTTCACCTTTTCCCAATATTGTCATATCGAGTATCTAATAAAGAAGGAAACTTGCTCTAATTTCTTTCAGAGATTTCTCACAATCCCAAAAATAGAATGGTTACAAGTTTAAGGACCAGCTGAAGAATTAGAAGAATAGCAAATGGTACACAGACTTCCCATTAACTATGAAGTTTTTTTATACTATGTTTGCTCATAGCAATCATCTAGAACCTGCAATAATTTCTTTCATGTTTTATAAATAAAACATATTCTGCTAGTTCCCAACTTTGTCTATCTCTTCAGAAATAAGATAAATTTACAAAAACATATTGGCAATACCACAAGAAGATGAAAGAAACAGAAGTGCCAAGTCTCAAAGTCTTCTGTCTGCCACATATGTTTTTATTATAAGAGCACACATCGCTTCCTTTGACATAAGCATTTATTCAGTGCTATACCAGTTGTCAAATGAAGCCCTACATGGTTTTGATCCTCAGTGTGCAGTATTACTTTACAACACTGTAGAGAAGGTCTTTTTCTCTAATATGTAAAGAAAATTCAGCTGTTGCTTGGCCTTACTCCACATCTATGTCATCATATACATCTTCACAACATAATTCCAGACTTGGTGAATAAAGAAACTCCCCTTGCAAAATAAAGGCAGGCAGTCAAGCAATAGAGTCCAGCACCTACAGCAGATGACAAGCTTCAGAAAGAACCCCACACAAGGTGATATCTTTTAGAGTGCTTCTTCACTGCAGTACAGCTGTTTAGACCTACCCTGGATTCTGAGTAGAAATCCAGCTACAGGAGCCCAGACCCCAATAAAGAATCACAGAATCATAGGGGTTGGAAGGAACCTCAAGAGATCATTGGGTCCAACCTCCAAAAAGACTGCAATAAACTCCTGGAAAAAGTGTAAAATCTCCTTCACATGGGGCTTGTAATGACAAGTTATATGATCCACCCCACTTCTTTAGCACATTGCAGGGCCTGGACAAGGCATGAGGGTCCCACAGCTATGCTGCTTTGCCAGCCAAGCTATCTGATGTTAACATCAACCCAAGTACATTTCAACAATAGAGCAGTTTGAGAGGCCGTGACTCTCAAAGGATGTCACTGTCACATAAGTTTCTCTGTAGCCAGCTCTCTAATTAACCATAAGCTAACCAACTATGTGGCCACAGTCCTGTTGCCCATGAGACACTGCTAGTAAACAAAACTATTCATTTCTTCTTTAAGGAAAATGTTACCTAGTAAAGGGAATCATGACAAACGTGCCTGGGCAAGATGCAGTAGGGAGCTATATTACCAACAGTAGCTCACAAAAGAAAAAGACAGACAGTAGTTAGACTTGCAAGCAAAGCTATTGCTCAACTGTCTAACTGCCTTTAAGATTCATTTGTCTGAAAAGATTTGTGTTCCTCCTTTTACATATGCCAAGGATGGAGCCTCCGGTGAAGGGGGAAGGAAGCAATGTAGTGTTGATAAATGTCACAAAGATTCCCAAAAAATACCCAACACGGAAGGGAGGTCAGCAGAAAGGTTTGAGCACTGTTGTACTCCCTATGTGTAGTGCTCAAATGAGACAGAACGTGGCCTTTACAAGAAGTAGGCAGGGTATTATTGAGCTGTTTGACTGTACTATTTCTCCCCTCCCCGCTGGGATGCTAAACGTAGTCTGATTCACAATTAGCTCTCCTTCATAGGTGTCTGTCAAATGTTCAAAACAACTAGTGATTCTTCGTCTAACAAGAGAGTCCTCTACAGCAAATAGAAAGCAAAGCAGTAGTTTCCCCAATAAGCCAGAGGCCATTCTTTAGCAAAACAAACCCCACGCTCTTTGACATGTCTAAAAGGAAACCAGACTAAAATATACTTCAAAGTCCAGACAAATAAGAGCAAGACAGACCTTTAATCAGAGGACAAAATAGATTTCTGCAATCCAGAACAATCACTTTTAGCCCTGTAATGATTAAATTTCTTATGATAAATGCCAAGTAATCTGCATGGAAGCCATAGTTAAAAGAAGATGTAAGACTTCTCTGAAAGGGAGGCAATTCTGGATTAATACCTAAATTAGAGATCTAAGTAAGAGACAATGCTTTACTCCTTAAGGGATTTTGAAACAGTCGTTCTGACAAATAAATTAAGATTGCTTTAATAGCACAGGACCTGCATAAGATAGCAAAGGATTACCCCTTCATAAGGAATTAGTAAGTATATATATATATTTCTATCTTCTCACATAAACACTAGAGTGCAGAAATAATAAAATCTCTCTGATCAAGGGTTGTGTCAGAGGACAAGTTTCAAGGAATCTAACAACCCACGAGCATTTTGGATTCGTTTACTCACATCCTGAAGAAATAACCTTTACTCCTAAACTTCTCCAAAACATCTAGCAACAAAAAGAATTCTGTCGGTACAGTCAGTCTTCAAAAAAGGAGAGAGTAACAAATACCAAACTGACTGTAGCTGCTGTGATGCCCTTTAGATGTAATTTTCAAGGAGCATATATTTTTGTATTTCCAGTTTCTTGAAAATCAACTCATCTCCTCAAAATTCCTGGCCCATAATTATTTATCTAAGTTATTAATTCAGAGATTTACAAAAGGTCTGCAGCTTGTATTTTGAGACAGATCTAAAGGGGGGAGCATTCAGTGATTTCTGAAGAGCAGTAGAGCCCAGCACACGGCATGCTAAACCAGAAAGCTGGATCCTTACACTATGAAGAGACTCTCACTTCCCACAGGAGTTTCTTCAAAGGTGAAAAGCTGCTGTTCACACATTACAATACTACATTTGAACCCACTATGGTTTTGATGTGTTCACATATAGAGTCACAGCTGACTTCTTCCCAGAGAAATAATTTCTAAATGATTTCAACTCCTTTGTACATAGAAATACTAGTTACGGATTAAAAGGGCAAAAAATATCCTTCATTTGCCTCTATAGAGAGATTCCTTGGTATATTTGAGATTGAAATCCAGAACAACCTAGGTACTGCTGCTCTTCATCTCATTGGGAGCACTTTCAGATCTCAAAGTTGAAACCAGTGCTAGCCTATTTATTTTTTCAAGCAGTTCATTAACCATCCTGCAGTCATCAATCCTCAGCTTCTGGTCTTCAAAAAAGCTGAGATAATATTCTTAACTCATCATAATGAAATTCTGTATTCATCCCTCAGAAATCAATCTTAAATGCAACAGGATTTCAGATTGAAGTGTCATCTTTAACTTGTTTTGAACATTTGAACTATATTTCAGAAGACAGATTTTTATTAATTTACTTTAATATATTTCATTTCAGTTTCATAGTCAACATAACAAAAAACCCAATAAAAATATGGTTCATCACAATCATTACAGTGTCCATAACTGTACTAGAAACTTGACTATCCTATGGATGTTGAGTAAAACAACAAAGAAAGGCATTTAAAGCGTTTTGTTTGTTTTCAAACAAAGACCTTTGAAACACCTCAGGTCATGAGCTTGTCATGCTGCCATCCAGTGTCATGTGGGATTTTATGGTGTGGCACTTAAGAGAATTCCAGATTTTTCGGGGCCTGCAGGAGAACCTCATTTTTAAGTCAAATCTCACCTTAGGACATGCATTTCAAAACACCCAAAATAAGGGTGGTTGACTTCAGTCTTCTATTTATCAGACGCTCTGCTTTTTATGGAACTTCTGTTTCCATATATACAGATTAAAAAAGTCCACTGGGAAATGTTTTATAAAATGAAATTCCTACCACAATTATTTCTATAGGCACATTTAAAGATGTATTTAGCAACTTCTATTTGCAAGACAATCGTTCCATTAGCGCAGAGCAGTACCATTAGAGTCAAAAAAAGTCAAGAGCTATCATGCTTTAAATCACTTAAAAACATTACAGTCAATGTATTATTGGCCTAATGAAATGGAATCTATCTGGTCATTACCATTCTGTACAACATGTAGCATGAACTGCACAACTAGTATAATCTGTAACTAATTCACTTGCTTTTTGTCTATACTCTGATATATACTCTTTTTGAATAATAAGGCAACTTGATCTTCAAGGAGAAAGGCACGCAAGAAAAGATGTGTGAGGAATTCTCCAGACAATTCTTCATGAAGCATTTTATAGGCTGGGCTAAAGGTTAGGGAAAGACTAGCAAAAAGTGACAGTAAAAAGTCAAGCATAAACTCACAAAAAGACAGAGATGTCCATGAGTGGGTTTTAAATGGAATACTCGAAGCCTCCACACACCTGCTGTCTAGCTTCGGAGGTATTTAAGGTCTCTGGGTATTTAAGCTTTCGGCTGTAAGAGGTCCCTACATGCTTGCAGGTTGGCTTCTGGGCACATCCCAGTTGCCTCACCCTTGAAAATGCTGAGCAGCTCTGAGCCTATCTCTGTCCCTGTCAGGATTTGCAAACCACACACCTATCTTGACAGTCTCAGGCTGGCAGGCAGTGGCAGGGCACAGCTGCTAGTCCACACGCTGCAAAAACATCACTGCTGATTTGCTTCACAGCAGACCCAGCAGGAAGGCTGAAGGAGAAATGATGCCAGTGCCCCTTTTAGTTCAATGGGGCACTGGACCAGAAAGAGGCCAGAAACAGGGCAAATGCACAGGTTTATCTTTCTGCCCACCTCTAGCATAGCAGCTACAAACCACAAGAAGCTGACAGTTATCATCAAGAGTATATACAAGCAGACACTCAAGTCTTCCTCTTGAAGCTATCCCACCTTGATTTAAAAAAAAAGGGAGGCGGGGGGGGGAAGCACTAATAAGATACTATCTCCGGACAAGAGCATTCACAAAATTTCAATTCCACATTTGTGCAACGCTCTCCAGACCTAACTTGTTCTTTGCCCAAGAAGCAAGGCAATTCAGGTTGCTGTTATATCCTTATAGCAAACCAATCACTAACAGCAAGGTCAAAGCCTCAAAAATCCTGCCAGAAAGTTACATGACAAACCCCTGCTACATAAATTCCAGAGTCATTCTTGGGCTTATCAAGTGACCCAATCAGGGTCCGCTAAAACAGGTTGCCCAGGACCACATGCAGTTGGGTTTTGACCATCTCCAAGGACGATGACATTCCTAAGTTATCTGTTCCAGTATTTGAGTACCCTCACAGTAAAATAAGTCTCCAAATTCTGATTGAATTTCATGTGTGTTTAACTCCAGGCCATAGTTCCCTGTTCTTTCACTGGCTGTAACTGAGAAGAACCTGGCTGCCTCACCTCCAATCTCTCCCAACAGGCATTTCTACACATGGGTAAGATTCCCCATGAGCCATCTTTTCTCCAGGCTGAGTAGTCCAAGCTCTCTCTCTGCTTCTCCTCATACAAGGGGTATCCCAGTTCCTTAATAAACTGCTGTCCCTTAATCATAAATGTTACTTAAGGCATCCCAGCTGACCCTGTCCAATAATGCCACAAGACAAGCTATTTCTTGTACCTGTCTGGAAGAAATCTCAGGACTGTGAGGGGCATTGGACAGCAGCCAAGAAAACTAAAATTTCAGCCACAAAACATGAAAACAGGAATACTAAAAATGGCTCTTAGGGAAACTTAGTTGTACACACAACTTTTTTTTTTTAATAGAACAAGTTTACAATTATAATGCTACCAGACATTGCAGTTTGATGAGAAAAAAAGCCCTTCTACTCAAAGAAGCAGTGTAGTTTTAAAGGATTCATGAAAATGTAGTTTATTCTTAGCAATGAAGCTGTGGAGCAGAGAGCTTTGGCTGCTGAATCTATTACTGAAAACATTCTGCAGACAGGGTATGCCTTCTAAGGCTCCTTGACAATAGCATGGTTAAGGAATTAAACAAAAAAAAAAATCAAGTACATCCTGAACAGTTAAAAGTTCAGCTTCCTGGGAAGTAGGCAAAGGTTGGAAGATGGTGGCAGTGCCAGGACTTCCATCCAAATCTCTGCTGTCACTAAGCAAGTCTTATAGAGCTTTCTACAAGAGAAAAGGGTCCTTACTTGGATTTTGTGCTCTGTGCACAAACATCTGCATCAGAAAAGACTCTCGATAAGGATCTACAGAGTCCTTTTCATTCAGACCCATTTCCTGGATCCATAGAGGAATCAGACATGGACTCATTACATACCAGGTTAGCACAAAGCCACCAAGTCATGTAAGAGCTGTACCCATGGACCTACTGGTCATGCAGTGGGAGCACGGGCTTAGTGCCATTCTCATCTAGGAAGATGCTGCCTGTAAAAACTCCTATCCACAGCAGAGAACTGCTAGGTGAGTGATTGTTCTCCCTAACTCAGCCAAACTCACACGTACCTGTCCCACTGCTCTAGCACCCTACAGACTAAATGTACACGCGTAGGTACACACAAACACACACTACCACAGACCAAGTCTCAATGTATGAGATATGGGAGGCCTGCTATGGAACCCAAGAGAGTAATTTGACAGCATAAGGTTCAAAAATCTAACTGGGAAGAGCACATAGCTTAGCAAGACACATAGGAGAGCGTGCACAGTAAGAGATCTATTTTTTTGGGAAAAGCAGGAAGAGAAAAATAATGAGAAAAAAAAGAGTAGCAGCAAGTGCCAAAAATAGCTTCTCTCTAACATAATGATCTTTAATTCAACATTCCTATGAACTTAAAAAATACCCTGGAAACACAAGTTTTCAGTTCATGAGAGTAATTTAAAATTTTCTGTCAGATTCATTAGAACACCTACTATTCCAGCAGCTATTTCAGAAGCCAAGCATTATGCTTGTAAAAACACTAAAGGGCAAATGAAGGTTCCCACTGATTTGTTTGTTGGGTTTTTTTTTTAATATTTATGTGAGAAAAAATAGTAAGATAATGTAGTTCTGTCAAAATTGACCAACATCTTTACCTTCATCTATAATCCTTAAATAACTCTGGAACCCTTTTCTTCAGTAACTTTCAATAAGCCTTAAGAGTTATAAAGGTTTCTGACTACTTTGAGGATTTTACCTCAGAAACGACAATGCAGGCAAAGCAGCATGAGTACCTTTATTGGTAAGGAACGAGGTAGATGAACATGTTCTAAGACTGAGCTGTTGCAATTAATCTGCTTCTGTACCCAACCTCACAAAAGCATTACATTTTTCAGTACACACACAACCTTATCCCTTTGAAATTTTGGATAAAAGGAATTTTGCAAACATAACACAACATTTATGAAGTCTGTGAGAAAAAACGTGAAGTAGACACAGAAGCATCATTTTCAATATCAAGAAGAAACTGATAGTACTGAAAAGCCTACCAATTTATTTATTTAAGATCAGAAAAAGAAAAGTCCTTCCTAGTTTTATCCTCCTTTTTCTTGGCCTTATAAATGCAGCTGTTTGCTAACTCTGATAAGATTTCAGAATTTGTACATTTCTGACAGAATTTAATCCTATGATCTGCTGCATCACTCAAGAACTAAGATGATAAAACCCTGTCTCCCTCCCACCCCCCACCAAAATCTTTCAACTGTTAAACAGCTTTTCAAATTCAGGTACCTACAAACTCCTCTCTAAACAGATTAGCTATAGGTATTCAACATTTATCTCCAGATAAACACTTATATCAAAACTGTGAGTCACTGTGAGAATCCTTATTCTACTATATTCAAAAATTTCTCTTGTTCACAGCCCTTATTTATACAAATTTGTAATTACAAGGCTGTCATCCACTTTTCTCCTGGTAGTTCAAATACATTTTTTCTTAAAAGCAAAAGCTTTCAGAAATAAGAGATACTTAAATTTCATAGAACAGACGAGAAGCTTCCTGAAACCCAGTTTGTACCTGGGTTTACTCATATTCATGTCCCAAAACATCATCATGCTACTTACTCCTCATATCAACGCACCAGTGGATTCCCCTACTCCATCATATTGGAATATGCTCAATCAGTAATGATTTACACCCTCGTGCTGGTTCATCATGTGCTCTGACCCACTTCAGAGCAAATAAACATCCCTGCAGTTAATGAGCCCGCTGTGGTGACTACCTGCTGCATTGTAGGGTGTAATACAGGACTTTAATCTCTGTAACTTACACACAAAAGAAGAACTGACGGAAGTCAGAGCTCTTTAATGAATGTCATTAAGTAGCAACGGATGCCGACAGCATGAAAATACTTCTGTGGCTACTTCTGTCAATTACTTCTTACTGACACAGAAATTAATTAGGTAAGTCACACACTTAACAAAAATCAGTAATGTTATACTAGATATAATGGGTTTGTCAACAATGAAATAAATTTTCATATACATGAACTACATAAATAGAATACATATCTATATAACTATATATGGATATGTAGATATTCTACAAAGAAACTGTATGAGGTTTGCATTACAAGGTTGGGTTTTTTATTGGGGGGGGTGTGGGGGAGGCACTACAGGGGTGGCTGCTGTGAGAAGCTGCTCAAAGCTTCCCTCATGTCCAATCAAGGGAATACCAGCCAGCTGGCACTATGGACTCACACTGGCCAGTGCAGAGCCCCATCAGTGCCAGTGCCTCTGGGATAACATATTTCAGAAGGGAGGCGACAAACCCTGCGCAATACCCAAAGACACGTGAAAGAAACAACTCTGCAGACACCAAGGTCAGGGAAGAAAGAGGGGAAAGAGGTGCTTCAGGCTGTCCCCCTGTAGCCCATGGAAGATGATGGGGAGTAGAGTTTCCACCTGGAGCCCAAGGAGAACCCCATGCCAGACCTGAAAGAGGCTGTGACCCAGTGGGAATCCTGCACTGGAGCAGGCTTCTGGCAGGACCTGCAGCCTGCGGAGGGAGAAGCCCATGCTGGAGCAAATTTCCGGGCTAGAATTGTGACCCCTTGGCAAATACATGCTGGAGCAGTCAGTTAAGAACTGTAGCCCAGAGAAAAGCCTCACACTGGAAAAGTACATGGAGAACTGTGTCCTGTGGGAGGGATCCCATGGTGGAGCAGGGGATGAGTGTGAGGAGTCCTCCCCCTAAGGAGGAAGGAGCAGCAGAGACAACGCATGAGGAAATGACAGCAACCCCCATTCACCATCCCCCTGCATCCCCCTGTGCCACTGGCAGGGAGCAGGTAGAAAAAAATCACAAGTCAAGTTAAGCCCAGGAAGGAGGCGGGGG
>VZTU01006295.1:13470-31082 GCA_013400835.1 Zapornia atra | reverse complement strand
AGGAAAGGAAAGGAAAGGAGCTGTTAATGAAGACTCCTATTAAATAGGAATGTCTACAGTCATTAGCCTTCAGGCAAAGTTCATCAAAGGAATAAAGACAATTACTTCAAAATACCTGTGGCACTTCAAAAGTATCTCAATGGCACTTAACTGATGCACTCTCAAGCTGTAAACTAGTTTTACAGGTTACTGCAGAATCTGACTGCAAAGAAAGCCAGGGTGAGTGTTGCAGATAAACCATGGGTTTGCTTCTGCCTCCACACAAAATTCCATGTAACACCACATTCCTCACCCTGTGAATCACAGCAGGTCAGGTGCTAGTTTTGGGTAGATCACCTTGTCCAGTAGAAAGATCAAAATAGCTGAAAAGAAAGGAGGAAAAACAGAGTGATTTCCTGGCAGTAGATGTAAAAGTGACCTTAGATGGTGGAACTCATTGCTTCAAGAGTTCATTGAGACAAGATCCAAGGGAGATTGGATGTCTATCAGCATATTTCTAGTCCCCAAGACTTAGACCAGTAAAACCTAAATATATAGATGAGAATGCTTGGAGACATAAAACGTCGCACATTTAAGGAAATAAATTCAGTTTATTATGGATAAATAAAATGGATAGCTTCTGGGAGAGTCTTTTGACATCCTACTTATTTATTTCGCCCGTATTTGTAAGTGGCTGAGAGACAGTGATTGGGCCGACCATGTTAGATGACTGCCAGTGTAACAACTGTAAGCAGCTGCTTACAATCTGGGGTACATTTTGGGCTTTACCAAAAACTTCTGCAGCAGTTTATATCCAAAATGAGTTTGTATTGTCACATACATATCCCACCATTTTTGAGTCCGAGTATTAGTTTTAATTTTGTGGTGTTCAGTTAGAAAATCACCTCAGCTTCAAGCTTCAGTGAACAGAGTTTTATACCTGACTGCCATGGAACTTATGGTGCTGCTGATAATCCGATTGTGTTTGTTCTGTGTGCCTAGAATAAGACCACACTGAATGTCAGACATAGTGGAATTAATTTGATGGACTTATGTCCTGCTTCAACTTGGATTAAACAGATCCAGGAAGGTCAAAGGGATAACAATGTCTTAATTTAAATGCAGTGCAGTGAGAATAATTCATACAGAGGTATCAATCTCTGTGAGAGCAGAATCTGTCAATAGGAATCCTCACAGTCCAAATGTATCATTGACACTGTTTTCTGAAATCTACTGTTCCTTAAAATGTTATTTGTTTATTACATCTGTAGCTCTTTGGTGTTACAAGTAGATTAGATAAAGCAAATCTCTTGCACCTGCCCTGTAGACATTTGATGTGCATTGCTGAACTATTTCAATGAGGCAACAGGTAAATCATTAATAGAAGTGAAATTTGAAATCTGTAACAAGCTTAAGATATAGCTTCAAGATATAATTTAGTCTTTGTGGCTACACTAAAATATAACACTGGGAGTCCTCTCCTGTCCTGATCTAGTTTTGTCACTGGGAATTCTTCATAAGGGGACAAGAAGCAAGCTCTGCTCCACAGCAGAGCCCTGCTTACCTGCATCCTTGATCAGAGTGGGGCTCGTATAGAAACACAGTTAGAGTTCCCATGTTTCATTTTGAACTCTTTTCTCCCCATATGCAAACACACTTTGATTTCTAATTTTTAAAGGATTCTGCCTCCAAATGAGCAGTCTGGATCATAGGTTTAAGTTAATTTTCCAAAGATTTTTAAAAAAATAAGGGTTTTCTGCTCTCCGCCAGTATAACTCTTAAATCTTTCTTACAATACCTGAGCATGTATAATGGGGGAAAACGTATACACAATTGAAAAAACAGGATCCGGTACTACAAGTTTTTTAGGCAGCTTTATATAAGTAAGCTTCTGCACAAGTTTATTGGTTATAACCAATTAATAATAACATATTAATAATGCCATTGAAGAGGGTTGTCTGGTGGCTCAGCCTTCCCCATCACACGAGCGTGGTACCAGCGGGAAGTTGCACAGTTTTCTTTGCTGCTGCAATGTATTTACCCCAATTCCCAGTCTCTGACTTAAGACCCTCAGCTGTGTTAATGGATATCTTTGAGTAGATATCAATATTTATTTTCAATTTAATAGTTTACTTTTCATGGAGTTTTTGTGGGGGTTTTTTTGTACTTTCACTTGAGAATATAAATAGTTGTTCTTCACATATTAGCCCAGTGGTTGCTTGGCAAATATTTATTTGTTAGAAGAAGAGGAGGAGAATAGCTAGACCAGGCTTACAATAAAGGTTTATGGAAACATTGAAAAATCTATGTAATCTTCAACTCATATTGTGCAGCATGGTGGTATTATCTGGCCCAGCAAGAAACTTGCTTTAGAATAGCACTTCCATTGAGTGGTGGAAATTCTGTATTTCCCACTACCAAGGAAACTGATTGCTGTGTCCCAGTTTGAGACCATGTTACAAACAATACTACACAGTCTGAACTGGGCAGCAGTTTGGGTAAAACTCTAAAAAAAGAAAAGAAAGCCTGACTGATGTGCTGAATAGACAGAAGGGGAAATTAGGTGCAAAAAATTCCTTGAAAATGTTCCAAAAAAAAATGAAGTACTATAAAATACTCAAACCTATCTATTACGTAGCTAAGTGATTATTTGATTTGGTTTGTATTGTATTTTGAATATTGTGAACATTGTCTTGCAAAAAAATGCTAATACATAATGTTTAAAAAGTATTACTGTAAACTTAATGAATACTCTCCAAAGAGTTTATTTGGGGCTAAGAATGAAATATGTGTAAAGTTCAGAGTGCAAACATATGTTCACTTTGGTGTAGGAGAAGAAATCAGACTTTTCTAGACTAAAATATAGTTTCTCAAGTTGCAATTTTAGAATGATTTTCCATATATTATACGGAATCAGATTAATCTTAATTTTAAATTGTTTAGAGAGCCCTTCAGTATTAATCAACAGATTTTTCCAAGTAATACATATTTTTTCTACCTTCCTTTCTTTGAGTCCTTGAATTTAATAATGTTGGGATTTCCTCCTGGAAAGATGGATCTGCTAAATAAATTTGAATGAACTCAAACACTTAAAAAAAACCCCAAATCATTAAAAATATAGTCTGATAAGATCAGGAGTCGGAATCTGTATTATCCCCAAAACATGACAATTTGAAATTAAATCTGAATCAATGTGTTCTTCAGTTGTTATTCAGAAACCTTACCTCCTTTCTTTAGAAACTATTTCCCCAAACCCAAAACCTGAACATGAAGTTCATATAGGAAAATATTATAGAATAAGACTGTTATTATACAAGACCCATAACTTCTATGGAATTTCCCTTACAAAAAGGAACTCCAGTCTGGCCAGTTGGCTTTCCCGTCATCTTTGCTGGTAGAGACATTCAGTGGGGTTATTATTGTGGGTAATGCCCCATATGCTTCCTGCATTAAGAAGGTGAGGGGAGATGAACACCTGCCATGACATAACTCATAATGAAATTCACTCCGCAAGGTAGAAAAGTCCTAAAAAATGAGTGGAAAATCTCTATTTCTGAATTTGAGAGTGGAGTAGTGGAGGGCACTTCCAGCCAAAAGCCAGTCAGGCTTTGAAACATATGATGGGGACAGTCTGTATCGTGCATTTGCAAGATTACAGGAAAAGTTAGAAAAGAAAAAGAAAGGAGTTGCCAGATATTTAAAACAGGATGGTGAGTTCTGGTTTTGGATGGAGGCACTGACAGGTCTCACCAGTTCCTTGGTGTCAAGCACCAGACGAACAGAAACGTTCAGAAGTATGTTCACACATGCCCCACCACAGATGGTTTGTAGAAATGGCAGAATGAACTGACACTTAATAATATAACTGTACTTAGAAACAGGTTTTATGATGCCAAAGTACCATATACATCTGCTAAAATATAACTGTAAAAAAAGGAAAATAAAAAAGAAGCAGAAATTACAAATCTCAGTTCCTTTATATGATGAACATGTGGGACGATCCTATTGCAGTAGCTGGGAGGTATGGCAGGAGAGGGCAGGGGTATTGCTTTTCCCTAAGCTTCTGATGTAACTCCTGCTGTAGGCAGGTGCTGAGCTGGACAGACCTCTGGTCTGACCAACCCATAGCTTTTCATATTTTCAAAAATGAGCAAACAAAAAAGACATGTCCATCGGTTTTAATTTTATTTGGTTCACCCCACACTTCCAACAGAGCTACATGAATGATTAAAACCCCTCCCCCAGTCAAATACCCATACTTCTACATCTAAATCTTTTCCGGGTTCGACAGGGTGCATTTCACAGGGTGAAATTAAGCCAGTGTGAAAGGGCCCTGAGTGTGCAGAATGGAAACGCTGAGAGTCTTAGCTATAGATGTGCTAGCAAGGCAACTCAAATGTATTGCCATTAATTAAGCAGATGAAATAGAAAACAGAGAGAGAAATTAGCTCAAGTTCAGTGGCTGCTTGTTGCAAATTTGTAAATGGGCTCCCTACCATAGAGATGTGTAAAATAATGCTCCCGTTAAAAGTTATGTGGAAAATAAAGGTTCTCAGCAAGCTAATTTTACTCTGTTAACAAAGCATGGTTTCAAGCTATTCTTGTTAACCATCCACCCACTTTCTTTTCCTTCACCACCTCAGATTTGCAGATAGGAGGTACAATTACAGTCCTTTGTTTCATCCTCAGATCTCTTTACAAAATAAAGTCTGCTTTTATCCTGTTGAAACCTATGGGCTTTCCTTCATTGTGTAAAGCTAAAGGAGCTGAGGTCCAACTTTAAAGTAATCCTTTGTGTTGCTTTTTTCCCCTCTTCTCTGCCTCTTTGTTGTATGTATAGCCTAACTGTGTACCTTCAATTGAACTTTTCCCCTGCCAAATCACACACTTAAAACAGGACAAAAAGAGGCTGGGGTGAAATCCTGGCCCCACAAGCTTAATGGACTTTAACAGGGTTAGGTTTCCACTCTAGTGCCCACTGCTTTTTGAATCGCTCCTGTTAGTCCTACCGGAGATGTTTTTCCCTTCCTGAAATGGAAGTGCACTGGTGCAAATATCTGGTGTATATGGTCTGCTGCAGTGAACACAGTGCCACAAATTTGCCTGACTTTACTGGCTTTGACACTGGCACTTGACACAGTAGTGGGGTCATGGTCTAAGAATTTAGGTACCCAAGTCTTAACATATAGGCAATTCCAAAATGACTCCAAGAGAGTGAAGTAAAGAAACCATGTCTTTGTGTTGTGGTTTGTATTGTATTTCTTCTTCTCTGCTGGCCTTTTTTCATCTGCAGAGCATGCCAGGCAAGAGTGATTTTCCAGTGTACTTCATGGGATGTTCTGGGCATTTGTGGCAAAAGAGTGTGCTGGATACTAAAAAGATAAGAAAAGGATGTAGAAATAAGAAAAGCCACTCAAAAACAGTGGTGGAGATCTTGGTCACTGAGATGTCCAGGGCATAGAAAGTTCTACAAGATCTATGTAGTAGGGCTACATGGACAGAAAAGTTGAGATGTTAATGCTGTAGAGCTTGTCGTGGTAGAGTCTGCTTTTGCTTTCATGCCTGTGACACAGCTGTTCTCTGAAGGAGTCACAGGAGATGGGATTGATGGCAAGCTTGTCAAAAGAGTGTGTGCCTGAAGACCCCTGTCCTCTGCCAGTAGCTTCAGACTGTGCTGTTTTCCTGGCCATCTCCTTAATTTCCATTAAGCAATCCCACTGAGTGCATACTGAGCCCTCAAGGCAGCACATGCTTTTTGTTGAATCAGATCCACAGGGATGTAGAGATTGGAGTAGATATGCTTGATCAAATAGAATAGGCAGGCTTACATTTCTAAATTTTTCCCTTCCTTCCTCAGTAAGTCTTGAGACATGCACCATCATGATCCTGGGAGAAATTGCTTCTCCCTGCAACAGAGGCACCATCTTTCTGAAATCAGTGCTGTAAAAATTGTTAAACTTATACAAATCTTCATAGTTCTTCAAAAGAGATGTGCAGAGAACTCTGAACTTGTTAATAGAAAAGCTTTTTCACTTTCCATGGACATAGACATAGTCTTCCTACCACCTATAATACGCAGATTAAAAGGACGAGTAGTTTCATCTTTTCCCTCTTTATATTTCTCTTCAAATATTTTTCTTTTCATATATATATCCACCCATGAGGTGGATACTAAAAGACATGGTAAAGATCCCTGGTGTTTGCATTTTGCATGGGATGCTGAGAAATTGGAGATGATGCAACATGCTGGAGAAAATGTCTAAAACCTCTGAGTCTGCTTAGGTTATCCAAAAGAAAACAAAGTGTTGACTTGATTACCGTCTTTAAACACATCTGGGGAAAAGTTTTGACACTGTAAACTCATCCAGAACAGGAGTATCATGATGACTGAAACAACTAGCAAATGTCAATGAATTCAGAGCATAGTTCTAGCCAAAAGAAAAAAACCTTTGGTTTGACACTTTTAAAGCTAAAGCTTATTCCTGCATTTGAAAAGATTGTAATTAAAAATTTTAACTAAATGAAAAGAGGTTAAATAAAAGGGCCTACCTGATAATTTTGTATTGAACCAACCCTTTTGTTTGTTAAGGCAAATGCTGGGCTGACTCATTATGTTGGGAAGAACTGTTCTAGCAGTCCAGCAATCATTGTGTTAATTATTCTAGTGCTAAAGAGACATCCCCTGCGGTGGGCTTTGTACTCTGGAGTTGATGTAATAAAGAAAAAAGCAACAAGACTCTGGAACCATCTGAGCATTCTTGGTTATACAAATAACCATGGTTTTCTAGCAATGGGAAAGTTAGGGAATGGCATACTCATGTTTTAATCTGATAGTTTGTCTCACATATGCTGTGGAGAGGGAAAATTTAAACTATTATTATTGTTTTCAGCCTTAGTAATGACTTAAAGCTTTCCTATCAGATTTTCTAATGTTAGCAGTGACCTCTGGATGGAGTAGTCTCACACCCTCTAAGATTTTTGATTTAAAGGCGTTCAGCTTCATAAAAAGTATTTGCTAAAATAATTATTCTGAATTTTCCTGCAGAATAACTGGAGTATTTTATTTAATTTAAACTCTTATGAGCAAAGTTGTAGGAAATGCAGGGGAAACAGACATCCAGGGCGAGATTGTTGAGGCAGCCAGGGAAATGCACCACTCGGGGAGATAACCTAAACTTTTTTCTGAATGAGAAATCTCAAGCTCAGGGTCCAGGTGAGAGAATGAAAAATCGTGAAACAGAAGGACACATTTTCAAAATTCTTATGAAGAAAAATCACTGTGCGTTTGTGCAGCTCTTCTACCTGCAGTCTGCTTTTTGTAAGAAGTGGTAGTGTTTGTGTCTCACTCTACAGAATACCAAATTTAAAGACAATAAAGATTAACAATCTCCAGCAGCAGTACTTATGTCTGCTCCCTAGGCCAGCCAGCAGCTCTGGACTCTTCCAAGCTGTTCTGAAAAAGAAACATTTGGCTAATTGGACAAAGGTGCTTGGTGGAGCTCTAAAATAATCACTACCATGCCTCATCTTTCCCAGCCCTAAATATACATTTGTCATCTATCTTTTAATCCTTGTTTTTTGGCAGAACATCTTTGATCTGCCCTCCATACTAAGAAAAATTCATTTGCATGTGAGTTTAAGTAAAAGTTACTATTTATAGTAGTTTTAAGTGGTTTATATTGTCTAAATTTTTATTATACTGTCATGATAAATTTACAGGCTTTTTTCCAGTGTTTTGCTTTGAATAGAGGCTTAGATGTCTGCTAAGCTTATACTGTCTAACTACTGAAGTGGGATGATTTTTTTTCTTCCAGTAACAAATATCTTTACCTCTTCTTATTGTTTGCTAAAATACAGGTTGATGTGACTCAGAAACAGCTGCATATTTTACTTGAATTTTCTTCAATTGTTCTTGTTGCCACCAAGTGAAAAATAAAGACAAATTTTCTAAATGAGAACCTTCCAAATGCTTTAAATCACAGAATTTGGTTCACAGCAAGTCTAAGGTCCCCTTCATAACCTTATTTTGCCACTCTCAGTGGCAGTAGTTAGGACATAATGTGGTAGTTTGGATATTTGCTTAACAGACATCCTATTCAAGCCCTTTACCTGATTCTTTGTAGCAATGTTTATAGTGTTTTCCTGTAGGTTACGTCATGAAGATTTTTTTCTGCTACTTTTCATGAATTCCTGTTTAAACCCCTAAAATATCTAGGAGATAATTAATTAATGTTATGTTGATTAGCGAGAGAAGAAATAAGTACTGTATTGCATATTGTAGTTCTGTGGTCATACAGAAAAAGCAATTGTTTGTACAGTTTGTTATCCACATGCTAAATTTTTGGGTGATGATTTCCAGGATACACTGTGTTAATAAAGAAATTCGATGCTGTGTTTCCGACAGGGGATGTCTAAAGAGCTGGCTGGGTTAGTCACTGATCTAAGGACTGCTTACTTCTTAGTGACCATTCCATAGGATAACCTGTTTTCTTAGTGACTATTTGACTTTGGTTTAATTCTGTGGTTGTTATGACAGAATGACTTATCAGATGTAGGAAAAAACCAAAGCATCTGGGTTCAATTAATCATTAATTCCTGTATGGTTTGCATGGAGCTGTGACAGGAGTGGGGAGAATGCTCTAAGGCCTCTGTAAACTGGACTTAACTGGACTTAATTCACAGTAAGGCAAGAAGTTTTCAGGAATTTCTGAAGTATCAAGAAAGGACATTTCTTATGTGAGGTTGACACACTGCAGGGCATGTGAAATAATCCTTCCATTCTGATGTTGTTGTTCACAGTTTTGGGCCTCACACTTACGGAAAAAGTGTAATTCAAATAAAAAAGAACAGAGTAATCTGAGATCTTGAAGACACGGTTTATCTGGAAAGAATGAGAGAATGGCGTTGGGCTTTAAGAAGTGTACCTGGTGGGACAGTTTGAAATAAACAAATAGGAAGAAAAAGATCAGATTTCTTGGTCAGTGAAAAACAGGTCAAGAATAGGCTGAAACCACATTATTGAAGGTACAAGTTATCAACGGGAAAATTGTCCAGTGATATGCAGTGAAGAACATACCGATCAGTGACAGGAGAGACATAACTCAAAACAAGCTAGGGTTGATCGTCCAACACGATCCTGTATTTCATCGTATGTGCTCTGAATCTGGGAGATTCAAGTTTTGGTCATCTCCCTCCAGGTGAATGCTTCAAACCTTAGACTAGTGGTTTCCAAATTGGTGTGATAAGGTGCGAACACAATGAAAATGAACTACCAAGCCCAAGCTACTAAGTTTTAGCTCTGGAGAACTGTATCAATACTGGTCTTGGGACTGGTCTGGGGAAGACAGGCGGCTAACGATCCAGACTCAGCAATGCATGGGACAGGGCCTATTTATGTTCCTGATGCTTAGTAATATAAATACTGGCTCTAGTAAAGTTACTCACCTAACTGGTAGAAGTTTGTGTTTTGGTCCCTAATCTAGTAGTAATGTTTTTACATAGTACAGCTTCAACAGAAAAAGCTGAGTATGCCCACTTGCCCCCAGAATAGTTTCTAACTTTCAAGCCTTTCTTTAAAGACAAGGGTTAAAATCCTTCAGCCCAGAAAATTAGTATATCTAGTGCTCTTTTAAATGGTTTCAGGAGACGAGTGGGCAATAATTCTTTACAGTTTCTTTTACAAAGGGACTAAAAAATTAACTGTGTCACGATCTTCAAAGATAAAGGATGAAATAAAAAAATTTTAAAATCCCATTTTGTAGTTAGGGTACATTATGTGCAAATGCCTCTTTTTGGCTCTGCCCATATACAGCACCATTTGCAACATACCTAATTATTTATAACACGACAATCCTTTTTCTTTTTTACCTATTTATCAAAGTGTCAAGATATTAGAACAGATTCCCACACTGTTCACCAATTCCCCACTATCCAAAGCAGACAATGATTTTTTCCTGAGCCATGAAGTTGACTAGTGCCCAGATTTTTTTATTTACATTTTTTTCCTTCTCCCATAGTAGACATCCATTATGTAGCTACCAGTGGTGGTACTGAAAACCAGCATGGTCAGGAAGGTAAGACCACCACTGTCAAAAGAGAAATACAATAAACAATAAAAGTGGAAGCCAGGGGAAAACCAAAAGTCAGCAAAATAGAAGAATATTTTTGGTATTTTCCCTTTCCTTGTTAGCATTTGTTGCTGTCGCTCCTCGTTTCAAGAAAGAAGTTTGCCCGGTTTAGCTTACTTTTTTTAAATTAAAAGAAAACAAAACTGGCACTAGTAAAAAGCTCTATGTGCAGTTTTTATTGAGGGAAAAATGTTGTAAGAACCTCAATAGCAGATGAAGGGCTGTTGAAGCCTATAGCTGTGACAATGCTTATGGGAAAGTCTGGAACAGCAGGGAGGAAAGCGTCAGCCAAGAAACCTGAAAAATAGTCCAAACACTATCATAAAGTCCTTCTTTTAATAATGTGTTTTTAATTTTAATAATATATTACTATTTGGTTTGTTTCTTAGAGACCTGTGTTTATTATAAAGCATTCCTTGAAGCTGTCAGTCTATGGGAGCTCCCCTAAACTCCCTCAACATGCAGCTTTAGTGGTTTTCCTCTGTTTTGAGAGGGTACATTAATAACCACACACTACTACAGGCATTAAATAGGCCACCCACCCTCCAAGAAGTACAGTCCACATTTCTATCCACTCTTTATGGCAGCTAGCCGAATGGGAATGATGTCAAAGGGTGCAATGAAACACTCTGTGCATCTCTTGACCTCTATCTTAGGGAGAATCTTTTCTTGTTTGACAGCTATTCATTCAAAGATGATTTAGTGTTGATGAGAAAGGAAGGGTGCCACCTGTCATACTGTCACCCACAGAACTGGTGTCCAGGCTGTGCTGTTGCTCCTTGGCCATGTCTGCATGCGTATGACCTGTAAGCTGCTCTAATTACTCATAGCTCTTTAGTTTATCACACAGTGCTGCGTAAGCAATGTCAGCAGCGGTGAGATCCTAATTTTCTGACTGACTCCAGAGAGTCCATTCTTCCTCTTGTATCTATCTATTCTTCTCATCTGCATCTGGCCAGCACTGCCGGGTCTGTCCAGGAGTAGACATGGGAACAAATGAGGTTTCTGAGGAAGTGCGTGTGTGCGTGTAAGTGTAATTTTTTATTACAAGCAGGGCTGGCAGCTCTGTTTATTTAAAGTTTCCTGACACTTTCCACTACAAAATCTTATTTCCAGTTGCCGAAATTTAACTATTCAGTCTGAAATGGTTCAAGTCAACAGCCCACCTCAGATTCAAGAGATTTTAAAGGGCACATGCTTATTTATTTGAAGTTACCAGGAAAGTCCCTTTGGTGGTTTCATGTAAGTTAAGGACACCAATACTTTACTTTACAAGCAGTACATTTATTTTCCCACTTAACAAAAAACACAGGTCTCTGTTGAGAACTCATGCCTTCACAGTAGCGGGGATGGCTGCTAGCTCAGCTGGCATATTGGTGGCTGCTAGTGTAGGGGAATACTCTTTCAGTGACAATGTGTCCAAAACTGGCTGAGATTTAAGCCACCACCTCAGAAAACACAACCTGCAACTTTCTTTGCTGTTGCTATAGCCGCATTAAAGAACATGAACTGGTTGTAGGCTGCTCTCTAGTGTCTCTCAATTAACTGGGCTCGAGACTGTACTGCTGTCAAAACACGTGTCTGACACCAATCCTACAAGTCCTTAGGACATTCCTTGGGAGGCATTGTGCACTCACCAGACATATCCTACAATTGCAGATTATGACCGGTGGCCGCCTTTCAAAGTTCTAATAGGGCCACAGACTGTCCTCTAGCTCTCATGCTATGTAACACTTGGTCTTGAGTCCCAAAACCTGTGAAATATAAAAGTGCCTCTAATGTGAAAGGTACCAAGCTGGCTCTCTCTGAGATACTGAGTCTACTACACTTCCCGATCTGCACATGCACAGTAGTCATTTCTTTGATATTTCTCAGCTACTTTTCTGATCAGAAGAGAGGATGAATGGAGTATGCAAATGCCCAAAGGACAAAGTTCCTTTGCGGAAGTAAAAACCAAGGATATTTATAGCTAAACTCACATGTTAAGTAACTGTATCTTCAGTCAGATTGGTGCAGGGGACAAAAGTAAGGCACCTTAGAAGGGCCAAGAGGGGTCCACCACAGCAGGCAAAAAAGGACTTACCAAAAGCTACTCGTCTCCAGCCAGAGCCCACCACTCCTCCCTGCTATCATGCCGCTATCAACAAATTCTAATTCAACCTACCCCTTCTAGTGATGATGAACAAAGAAGAGGAACACTCTAAGTGTGTTATCAGATGACTTCATTTGTTCAAGTGGGAGAATTTTTGTGTGGTTTACTGGAACATTAAAGAGGAGTTACTTAAGGTTTCTGTTCTCTTTTCTGTTTCTTTTTTCTTATTTTTTAAAAATTTCCTTTATAAGAAAAATCCCAGACCTTCTTCCCACATAAAAGAATTATAATCCAATAGCATAGTCAGACAATCAGAATTTAGGAAATTCTAGAATAAAAAGCATCTCCATTCTGTTAGTGTTTATATTAAAAATGGAATTTTATAAAACATAAATGTGAAAAACCTATATAGTTTGCATAGGTATAACCATTTTATTTCTTTTTTACAAGAAAGTACAATGTATGTTATTCTCTGTTTCCTAGTATGCGATCTTTTATTGCTGTGAACACTGAACACAGTCTGCTTTGCAAAATGCTCTTGATCTGGTTTATTTTAATTAGCTCTCTGTTATTCACTTAATATTATTTTTCAATCAACTACTAAAAAACCCCCCAAGTTCGAGCCTTCCTTCTTTCTAGAATTGGCATTCGTGAATAATGAACCTAATCATTTTGGTATTTTCCTGCTTTATTTGATATTTTCTTTATGTAACTATGCTGAATTTTAATCCAATAAATTAAGGATTCCTTCAATAATAATCATTAAAAAGTGCAATTGCATACAAGAAGAAAATGACATAATACGAAGTCATACTAGACTGAAAAGCCAATCAATTGTTTATAATATTTTTTGTGTTGTGAAAGAAAAAAAACAACGCATGTTGTTTTCAAGCAGAGCAGCTTTTGGAGAGCTTTTATCAACAGCAGCTGTCACAGATGGGTTATGTTAGTTAAGAAGATTCCAAAACAGGAAAAAAACACCCCGTGCTTATATAAATGAGAAGAATATCAGCTTGATTATAACACTGTTTTGCTAAGAGAATATATAAAGTTGGACTTGTCTGTGTTTGCTTAGACTTGAATAAGGAAGTGTAGGCCACAAAAATATGGTTCAGAGCACTTTTTCACATCTAAAAAGCTTGCATCTATTCACATACTCAGTGATTAAGAACAATATAATATATCATTCTGCATATTTTGAGGACTTCGTAGGAGCCTGGATGACAAAAGTGCTAAGAAGATCTTGAGGCCAAACACTGAATTCTTTCGTCAAAGGGTAACATTTTATTGCCAGATTAATTTCCAAACACTATAGATATTTCTATCTTAATGTATTACAAATTGATGCAGCTATTAATTTTTATTCAAATCTTTACAGAACTTTAATTCAACAAAATTGTATTCCATAGACAGTCACAAAACAAAAGGTATTAATAACCTGAAAATTAATAGAATGTTGTCTGAGATGATCTCATATTTTCTGGTTTTAGTCATGTCAGTAGAATTAATTGGCATGTACTCGATTCCTGTAATCTGTCTTATAACACAGCTCTTCATGAAGTGAAAATGATGTTTATATTTTTACTGCATAGCCACATGGAAGAGCTAATTAGCATCAGAACACTGAATTAAGAAATATTTCTCTAGCCAAATGCATCAGCATAATCTAATAATAAACTGTTTCAGTCTTTGCTATCAAGAATATGTTCATTATTCTGTCTATGTAAAGTAAAGGACATAGATGGAAAACTGCAAGCATGTTCTTGATCTTATCATAAAATCATACAATCACAGACCGGTTTGGGTTGGAAGGGACATTTAAAACCATCCATTTCCAAACCTTCTGCCATGGGCAGGGGCACCCTCCACTAGACCAGGCTGCCTAAAGCCCCATCCAACCTGGCCTTGCACACTGCCAGGGAGGGGGCAGCCAAAGCTTCTCTGGGCAACCTGTTCCAGTGCCTCACCACCTTCACAGTGAAGAGTTCTTCCTCATATCTAATCTAAGCCTACCTTCCTTCAGCTTAAAGCCATTACCCCTTGTCCTATCATTACACTATCTGATAAATAAACTCTCTCCCTCTTTCCAGTAGGACCCCTTTAGGTTGCCTACAGGCTGCAATAANTTTCCAGTAGGACCCCTTTAGGTTGCCTACAGGCTGCAATAAGGTCTCCCTGGAGCTTTCTCTTCTCCAGGCTGAACAGCCCCCATTCTCTCAGCCTGTCGTCATAGGAGAGGTGCTCCAGCCCCCTGATTTCTTTGTGGCCCTCCTCTGGACTTACTCCAACTCGTCAATATCTTTCTTGTACTGGGGAGCCCAGAGCTGGATGCAGTACTCCAGGTGTGGTTTCACCAGAGTAAAGAGGCAGAATCACCTCCCTTGACCTGCTGGTCATGCAGGTTTTGATGCAGCCCAAGCTGTACAAAGCACTCACACAACCATAGAATGATTTGGTTTGGAAGGGACCTTAAAACACCATCTGGTTCCAACTCTCCAGTGGACATCCTCTAGTGGACATCTCCACCAGACCACATTGCCCAAAGCCCCATCCAACCTGGCCTTCAACACTTCCAGGGAGGGGGCATCCACAGCTTCTCTGGGAAACCTGTGCCAGGGACTCACCAGCCTTATCTAAGAACTATAATTCCTTTTGGTTTTGACAGCCCAGTGGTGCACCTTCAGCAGTACAGTTAAAAAAAGGGTTTGTTTTCTGGAAGAAGATAAAGAGTCAAATAACCTGATGTTAACGTGGGACCTTGGCCACATATTCTAGGTGGCAGAATGCTATGATAGTAGTACTACTATCACTCCTTACATGAAGAACAGGCTAACCATTTGTCTTCAAAGAGCAAATGTAATGCTTTTTTTTTGGCACCTAATAGTGCCAACAGTAGTTTCAGCATTTGAATCCATCTTACAAAGCAGATGACGCATGTGTTAGGGTCAGAAATCTGAACACTCTCCTTTGGCTGTGTCACTCGCTCTCAATGTAGGCTGATGTTATCTGTACCCTCCAAAGGTGCTAAATTTCTCAAATTATTGTATAGGAATACAGAGTCTTGACTCAGTGTTATGAATTCCATTTCCTAACACTGACACCTGTGAGACAGGTGCTCATCAACATGCTTTTCTCAGAATGTGTCCAAGAAAGGGAACATCGTGCATACTAACTACACATTATGCTGTATTGGAGTTGTCGCAAGTTGCTGGGTACTTGACTCATCTCTGCATGCATTTAGGGATGTCTATGCTGCTCTCCAAATTATTTTTTCCCTTATAACTGATATTTTGGTATCCTGAATATATCAGAAATGTTTCTTCAACTGCCTTGCTGGTATAACCATAGGCTTGCTTTGGGCAAGGACATGTTGAAGGAGTCTTAGGAGAGTAGTCCTATGTAATATGTAGAAAAGTAGTATGTAATATGTAGAAAAAGAATATGTAATATGTAGAATAGAATGTTTAAACCCTAGGGGTCCCAGCTTTGATAATTACCTTGTAAAGTGGTGTTTCCAATATAAGCATGAGAGATTAAAATGTGCTTGGGGGGGAAGGATTTAGATATGTCTCTGAACCACAATCCTTTGGAGAACACGCTTCCCTAAAACGTGTCTCTGGGCTCTTTAAGGATTAAGAATTTATTCAGTTTTCCGGTTGCTGACATCCTCCTCTATTCAAATGATCTGAGCGATATAATTAATTCAGAAAAGTTATAATCAGTCTGCACTTAACTTTGCTGTCTGCATTTCAGATCAACAAAGTCCCCTGTTCCTAAAAATGTATGTTATTTCTAACACCATTGATCTAATAAATACATACAGTCCTCCTAAAATCCTTCCTCTGTGTTACAGAAAATCACAGCCAAGAGGAATCTATTGGAGATCTATTCTTCTAAGCATGTCTGTATGTTCTTTTGGGATATCTGCTAAGTATAGAGAGTTTCCTAAACTCTTAAGATAAGGTATGGGCAATTCTATGTGGGAACTGTCATATAACACATTGTAAAACTTTTCAAAGTTTAAAACATTTACTGTATCAAGAGGTCAGAAAGATAGGAGATTTGGGGGAAGGAATGTGTTAATTTGCTTTTAATAAAGATAAAAGGAAGGGCCAGTAAGTAATGCATACTAAAGCTACTAAAGGATTAAAAGGTGCACAATTATAAATAAAGTGATAGTAATATTAACAGTAATTACATCCTCAGCCCTAAGGATTTTGTATATTTTATGTTCTTTATGTGCACAACAGCAATATATTTAATACTAAAAGAAATGTTATTTTGATAACATTTCACAAAATTATAATTTAAGAATCATTTAACATTTAGAGATAATAGTAGAAAACATAAATAGCAGTACATAAACCCCAAAAATCCAAACTTCAGTTTAAACTGATGGTAAAATTGAATTTTTTTGAATATGAAGTCTTCAAGTAGTCCAATGAACCAGTAAAACTGAAGCCAGCTATTATATGTACATCACAACATCAGAAGTACTTGCTGGAACCGAACGCAGAAGAGACTAGCAATGAATTCTGCTTAGGAGTGAATGATGTAAACAGCAAGAAATGTTACTTACTTTTCTTAATCAGTGTTAATCAAACACTGTAATTTTTTAAAATATATTTTTAAATACCCCTTCCATATCTGTTTGTAAACACAAAATTGAAACTATAACTCTGGCAAAAAGATCCAAAGTCAAGAAAAAATTCTTTCATAATGACATTGAGGCATACTGGTGAGCACTGTGTAGAATGTTATATAACTTATGCCCAAGTGTGTACATATGCTTTTATTGCTTTTTTCACTATGGAATTTACTGCAAGGACTGTTTGCATTCACAGATCTTAATTTCAAAGAATTCTGAGGAGTTCTGCTATGGAAATTTTAGGTGTTAGCAGAAATCCAGTTCTGGAGCCATAAATTTAATTTCATTTTAAGCCTGAGAATAGTTCTATGTTGTCCAGGCTCCATTTTGTAGTATCAGGTTACTCTGTTAATTTCTCCTTGGATTTGTGACATAAGGGAAAAAAAAGAAAGAGCCTGAGAAAAGAATACCTTCAAACCACACCTTGGCGTTAAAGGTGAAAGCAAGGGTAAGGCAAAACCGTGTTACCTGTGAAGGGATTATTTGTGAGTCACCATTCTACCCATATATGCAGCTCTGGTTCTGCACACCCTAGCAGAAAGTACTATGCACTTCTGGCAGCTTTTAACCAAAATGACTTGGATTATTGCTATTAAAGGGAACTGATTTTGTAAGTTTCCCAAGACTTGCTTTAATAAGAACCAAAAATGTTTTCTCCAAGAACTGCCTCTGCAGAACCTCACTCTTGGTCATACTCCAGTAAACATCTGAAAAGCAGTAACTTCTGGGGCTTTGCAAAGGCCCTGCTTATAGAATCAATTTTCAG
>VZTU01006295.1:0-12269 GCA_013400835.1 Zapornia atra | reverse complement strand
TATGCTCAATGCAGGACTTTAAAATATGTATTGCAGTGTTTTATGTATTTCTTGTAGTAGTTCACAGTTTGAGGGCAAATTTAACAGATAATAGCTACTGCTGAGTCAGTCGTGAACTCACTACTATACAAGACATGAAATGTTAACTTACTCCTACAGGTTTTGTAGATCATCTGAGTGTTAATTTTGCTGCTGTGAAATTTTGGTGAGAACTAGTTTCCTTAAGTTACTAGGATCTGAATCCAGTGGTTATATTCTTCACCAGAGGGAAGATACTCATTTGAGGGTGGATTGGGTGCCATGAGAATCCAAATCTAGCCGGTAAATGCATTCCAGTTCTTAATTTGGAGTTAACTCAGCTACAGAGCTGAAGCATTTGTATGAAGTAAGGTTATTGTGCACATTCTGTTAATTGTCCATGTTCTTTTAATCTGGTGAAATTCTGGCAGATGCAGAGTGGACATGTTGTAATGGAGTATATAGCTGGATAGGGGGTCAAAAAGATACCTGTTTCAGATACAGCAACTGCAGTGAACTTTGCTCATGAAGTGGAATGCTGAGAGAAAATGGTGGAGCTGGAAATGGACTTCTCACTCAACAGCTGTCTTCCTGCTTGCAGTTAATATTTTTTGTCATTTTGCTATTATTGCATTATTTCTGTCCCAGGTTTTCTCAGTCAATAAAAGACTTATCTAAAAAAGCCTTTACTGAAAATGAGTGATCATCTAAGAAGCAGTAGACTAGGCAGACTGTTGCCTACTGTCATGTTTCTAGGGATGATAGTATATTTATCTAAGATTCAGATTAAATTGAAGCCCTGAATGTAGGAAAAGCTGCAAGAATGCATATGACTAATTTCCTGGTGTACAATGTCCAGTGGAGCTTTATGTAGGACTACAAGATCCTTTCATGGTAATTTATAGATTACATGTTGCTTTTTAGAAGATGAAAAAGAATTTTCAGCCCTGAAGAGCAGGATCTGATGCATGCAATTTTTTTACTTTGAATTATAAGAGCATTCTTAAATATGTTTGCCAGAAATGACATTTTAGATGCCAACTTTGTAAATAATGTTGTTTGATATTCTTTGTAGTTGCAGAAAGAAATGTGAGGTGCACACACACACACAGAGGGGAATAAAAAGCTTCAATCCATTTCTCGGATAGTTTTTTTTCCCACCTCTATGGTATAGGAATGTATATGGGTCATTTCTGCAATAGGTTCTCTCACCCTTGAAGCTTTTGTTTTAGTGTAGGCTTATGGGAACAGAAGTTAATTGAAACATTTTCTGTCTTTTTCTTTTTAGTCACCAAATCAAATCTTTACAGTATAGCAGCACAGGAGATGTTATTCTTGTTGTCTCGGGCAACTCTCAGGCAAAAGTTCTTGACAGAGATGGCTTCCCAGTAATGGAGTGCATCAAAGGAGACCAGTACATTGTGGATATGACAAATACAAAGGTAAAGTCAGAAATTTAATTTTTCAGAAGGGTGACAATACAGTAAACACAGTGAAGTTCAGTAAATTAGACTGCAAAGCCCTGTCTCTGGGATGCAGTAGTCTCATGTATTGACACATGCTAGAAGACATGGAACCTTCATCCATGGAGGTTTTCAACCAGCTAGACAAAGCCATGTCTCAGTTGGTCTGGTACTGGCAGCAGTCTGGTTTTGAGTGAGAGATTGACCTAGGTGAACTCAATAGCTGTCTTCCAACTAGTGTTTCTATGATGCTGCAACAAATTAATCTATATAAAGGTATGTTTTGTAAAAATTGTAAGCTTCCCCCATGCACTTGTCCAAGCAAAAAAAAATAATTAGGAACTGCTGATTTGGTCTTGTCTCTGCTTTCTTCTCTCCTTCTTTTGCTCACACAATTTACCCCTTTCAAGGCAGAGGTTGGAGAGGTTGTTACTATTGTTATTTGTATGCCATGAGTGTTAAACACGTACTTTTTAAATGGTAGTTTAAAAATGGAAAAGGGCTGATTCATATTTTTGAAGTGTTTTAACAACAGTTGATTGGATTTTGACCACTTTGCCTCCATATTTCCACACACTATATGAAAAAAGGATTCTGTTTACATAGACGATTTAAATTCAGGTCCTTTTTTTTTAAAAGAGCTTAAGCCTAAAAAGTAATGATAAGATCTACTGCTCAGACTGATGATAAAGTTGATTTATTTGTTGCTTGTAAAGTATATTGCCAAATAACTAGGCTAAATGGTGTTTTGCCTAAAGTTGTTCTTGTCAGATGACTATTTTTTTTGGCTAGTGAACCACCAGATAGCAACATCTGCTTTGGTTCTTGTTTACTTAAAAATAATTCAGATTTTCTTTCTCTAGAATTCCAGTATATTGTGATCCAAAAGGCAAAATCTTAAAATATTTGTTAAATCAGCCCATTAACTTTACAGTATTTATCTCCATATTTGTGTTTAAAGCAAATTGAAGTAAATCTAGTGTTGCAGTAGTTTCAAAACGTCACACTGAGTTTAGTCAGTGAACATGTGCCTGTACTTGAAAGAAGTAATGACTAGACAAAGAAATTTTATATTCATAGTTGCTATAATGGTAATTGCTTTGTTTGGATAAAAAACTTTTCTTCTGTTTTTTTCCATCCTGAAGAAACAGGGCTGATTACTTAATTTGCAACTTACAGTCTTTTATGAAAAGCTCACTTGAGGTTAAATCCATCTTGAATCTGAAGTTCTGTTTCCTCAGTTTTCTTGAACAAGGTCTTTGACAAGTATAGTTTGGTGTTGAGTGTTAAAATTCTGCCACCATGGTATTTCTTGTTATTCCTGTTATTTCTGTGTAGCTTAGAAGAATTTGCATGGTACCATATTGATGCCTATTGTTTCATCTTTCTCTGCATTACAGTTCTCCAAGAGAAATACTGTATACCACTTTCTGAAAGAAAAATATAAATAGAAGAATGGCAAGTTTTTTATAATTTGAAAATGAAAAAAAAGCAAGGATGAAATGGAATACATAAAATCAGTTAAATCATTGTGATATCCATCAGCCATTGCTGTGGTCAGAAGGGTCTGCTTTGGTTTTATGTGATTCCACTTGAAGGATTTTGGAGCCAGGTTTATAAAACTTTGTATGACATCTTAGAAAAACTTGTAAAATCTCTTTTTCTTTATTTCCTTAGGGTCATACAGCAATGCTCAATTCAGGCTGTTGGCATCCAAAAATAAAGGAAGAATTTTTAACGTGTTCTAATGATGGGTGAGTACTGAGGTCTATTTTGTCGCGGTTTTTGCTTTTGTGTTTTAATATTGCATCCTAGTGCTTTTACTATGATCCTTTTAAACCTGGAACAAGTGCTCAGCACAGGATTAGGTAAGAATTAGAAGCACAACATTTTATTTTTTCAGGTCTAGATAATGAAAGTGTTTTGTCTGTATTATTTTAGTTTTGTTACTTAAATGTACTTTGAATATTTCCTGTAAGTTGTTAAATTCTTGGACAAAATTTAACTTCACCCAGTATGTCTTCAGAGTACAATAATTCCTATTTAGAGACTCAAATGCAACTGAATTCACTGGGAAGATAGAATAATTCAACTGGAAGTTGCAAGTTTTATGTTAAGCATTCAACAAACATCAAAGAGACTGTGAGAAATTATTTTGTGGCTTCAGTCCTGATCTGTGTGGTTAGAATCAAACTGCAAAATGTCACTGTGGTAGTTGCATTAATTAATAACTGCAGTTGTCAGTAGCAAGATCATGGATGATTTCTGAACTAATGTTTCAAATATGTGATCTTCACTCAACTCCAGTGTGACAGTGAGAGGGGAGACTGAATTGTCCTGATGTATCTGTGGTGTGGTTGATATTAAACAAAGTACTTTCAATGACTTTAAATTACATGGGGCTTTTTCCCAGAAATGACTGACTTAGTGGCTTAACACACAAGTATATGAAAAATAATTTAATAGGAAAATTCACAATTTCTGATAAGACTGGCAGAAAAAAGAAACCAACTACTACAGTGGGCTTTATTGAGCAATTCAATTGTAAAAATACAAACTAAGCCAACTATATATTTTTTCCAGCTTATAGACAGAAAGATTTTACAGAATCACTAGGTTGGAAAAGACCTTTGAGATCATCGAGTCCAACCATACCTACCCCATATCCCTGAGCACCTCATGTACCCGTCTTCTAAATGCATCCAGGGACGGTGGCTCAACCTGGGCAGCCTGTTCCAGTGCCCGACAACCCTTTTGGTGAAGAATTTTTTCCTAATGTCTAATCTAAACTTGCCATTGTGCAGCTTGAATCCATTCCCCCTGGTCTTATCACCTGTCGCTTGGGTGAAGAGATCAACACCCACCTCTCTACAACCTCCTTTCAGGTAATTCAGGTAGAGACCTGAACAGACTGGACGTAAAAAATATCATGTGAGGGGCCAAAAACTGAACACAGCACTCAAGGCGCAGTCTCACCAATGCCGAGTACAGGGGCACAATCACTTCCCTGGGCCTGCTGGCCATGATATCTTTGATACATGCCAGGATGCCACTGGCCTTCCTGGCCACCTCGGCACACTGCTGACTCATATTTAGCCTGCAGTCAAACAACACGCCCAGGTCCTTCTCTGCCAGCCAGCTTTCCAGCCACCCTTACCCAAGCCTGTATCACAGCACAGGGCTGTTGTCCCAAGCACAAGACTCTACACTTGGCCTTGTTGAACCTCATCTCGTTGGTCTCAGCCTATCAATCCAGCCTGTCCAGATCCCTTTGAAGAGCCTTCCTCCCCTCAGGCAGATCAATACTTCCTCCCAGTTTAGTGTCATCCACAAACTTACTGAGGGAATATTTCATCCCTTCATCCAGGTCATTAATAAAGATATTGAACAGGACTGGACTCAGGACTGAGCAAATACTTCCATAGTAGAAATATTTACTATATGGTAGAACAGATCCTTTTAAAAGTTTGTTGCCCTTTTGAATGTAGTTAGATATTAATGCAGCTTCTGAGACTGGATGGTCTGTATACAGTGAAAAACAAGGTATTATAAATTAGGAAGATTTTCTAATTTTGTCCTGTCTAAGCAAGTGCCTAAGTAATATACCAAATATGGATTAAGTCCATCCCTGATGCTTGAATTGCTGTGAATTGAAATGGTGTAGTCAAGTAAGTAAAATTTAGATAAACAATACTATAAATGGCTGCATAATTGCATTTTTCAGAGACACTACATGGCTGACATTACAGGAAAAGTATTTAAAATCCATTTAATTTTGTTTCATTCTAATGATAGGTCTTTCCAGGATTTCGATGTGTTGTGTAAAAAGAAACAATTTGGATTGCTTAATTTGCAACATAGGACTGAAATGTTAAAGGCAGTATTCCATCTGTGAAATTTAATAACAGAAAGTATGAGGGCTTCAAAGTTTAATCAGAAGTTCATCTTAAGACTGGAGCTATAAACTATAATAGAATAGGCTATTTTAGTGTGAACCATCCATTGTCCGATCCAAATGTCTGACCACTTCAGGGCTGACCAAATTTTAAAGCATGTTGTTAAGGGCATTGTCCACACGTTTAAAATGTGGACAGCTTGGTGCATCAGCCACCTCTCTAGGAAACCTGTTCCAGTGTGTAACTACCCACTCAGTAAAGAAATGCTTCCTCATGTCCCGTGTGAACCTACCCTGGTGCAGCTCTGAACCATTCCATGTGTCCTAACACTGGATCTCAGGGAGAAAGCCCAGCACCGCCCTCCCCATGTCCTCATGCCCAGGAAGTAACTCCCATTATCCATACAGATTAGGAGATGATGTGCTTGAAAGTGGCCCTGAGGAAGAGGACTTGGGGGCACCCGTGGACATGAGCCACCAATGTGCATCTGCAGCCCAGAAGGCCAACTGCAGTGGGGGTTGGAACTAGATGATGTTTATTGTCCCTTCCGACCCAAAGGATTCTATGATTCTATCTTCTTGTGGGTTTGGCACACAGAGAGTTTNCTCCCAGTGCTGAATCTGTCTTTCTGCAGGACAGGAGACCTGCCAGTACCCAATTTTGACATTCGTTACATTTTGCACAGATGTGATTGGGCATTCACTGTCCTCCACGTACTCCTCCCTACCACACCCTATCAGGGAGATCTGTATCTGTAAGATGAGAAGTTAGAAGCTTTACAGTATTGCAAATCAGAGAAGGTTAAATCAAAGCACCTACTCATCTCAAAGGTTTTTTTTTATCCTGGCATTGCACTGCTGCACTTCTGTACAGTGAAGATGAACTCTGGAAATTTTGCAGTAGATTTCTGTTAGTTTTGTTCTAAAATTTGTACTAGACATTGAGGTAAGATCGAACTATTTGAATTATGGTGACTACTCTGGAACTCTGTCTCTAGATGTTGAGATTTAATTCTCACATTGGGAAAGGAACTGCCACAACTTGTATGTGGGGAGAAGGACACCTAACACTGAACACCAAAATGGGACCTTTTGGAGGGTCTGTCCTGAGTGCATGGATGTAGGAGAATGAGACCAGTGTTGCCTTTAATAGGCATGAAGGAAGGTTGAACATATTACAGTTTTTCTGGTTTAGTCTCTGTTGGACGTCACAGGGAACACTAAAGCAAGGCAGTATTATATCTTAAGTATTCTCCACTCACTTGACCATTATTTCTGTGTGGAGACCTGTGTACTTCAAACCTGGTTGCCACAACCACCTCCAGTTTTTAAAGAAGCTTACTTGCAAGAAAAGAGTTTTTGATTTGTCATTTACATGTTTGGAGGCTGCTGTAAGTAACCGTTGAAGCACATGTGTCATGCCCCTTGAGGCATGCTGAAGTGTCTGAAGGAGAGGAGGACACAGGGGAGCACCCGAGGAGCGTTAAAGCACTGTTAAACCGTAATCCCTATATTCTGTGCATCAAGACAACATATGCACCTCCTCTGGAGGAAACAGTCATTCATAAACTGAACATTAGAACTGTTTACAAACTGTGGTGTGTAATTTATCTGACTGCTGTAGCATTTGTATTGTCTTTCTCTTTATTTGAATAGTTGTCACTTGCATAAAGTAAGGGAAGGAGAAGCATTTTCTGGTTGGTATGCTGAAAGCAGGAATTTTCACAATGCATAAAGAAGTTAAGCAGCAATCTTTGCAAGTAGATTTGTGGGGTCAAAACACATTTTAAACATTGTTTAAATACTTTTAAAATACTTTAAACACGTGTTTATGCTAACTTGCTATAATTTAAATTATTACTTGGGGATAGTCATTATATGCACTTGACAGTTTCTTTTGAGTCCAGGTGATTGAGGCTGTAGTAGTATCCTGAACTAAAAAGTGATTCACATGAAGGCTCTTAGAATTGCTATTGCAAAATAAATGCTTTGAGACAGGGTCCAGTTCTTGAGATTTATTCATGGCATTCAAATTTTCTCTACATTGAAAAAAAATAAAAATCCTCTAAGTAAGTTCTAGCTATAATGTTTTATAATTTGTGGTTATTAAGCTATTTGTGAATCAGTTACTTCAGACTGCAGATATATGGGTTACCAGCAGGGAGTCTCAGTGTGTTTTATATGACTGTTCAAGGGCACAATGCTGAACTCCAGAAAGACTACATAAGAAAAAGACATGGTTTTACTGACGTCTTTATGAGAGAAACAGAAGCTAGTCAGTTTACAGACTGGAACAAGCCAGACCCTAGACCCAGCAGTTGTAGAATAAGTCTGAAAATTCCTCTTAATTTATATGAGTTCGTACCCACTTACGCGATTCTTAGTGAATGCACGTAACTTAGAGTAGGTCACTTTGTTTTGTTTTCCTTGAAAATAATCCAGATGATGGCTTGTTAAAACACGTTATACTACACTGTTTCTTTCTTTCATGTTATAATAAGTTGTGGTGGTTTTTATTATTCTTGAATTGGAGAGAGATAATAATTTTGTTGTCCTTTTACAGATTGTTCAGAAGTTGTTAGCTTTTAAATGCAGAAATGAGTAAGACATTCGGCAGTTCTACAAATAATCTCATGATTAAACTTAAGGGTATGGATGAATAGCAGTAATAAAGTTTTAGCTAAGGAGTTCTTTATTTGAATGCATTTTTAAAAATGGGGTTAAATCTTGGGCATATATTCTCAGAACTGTGTAATGGTGGTTTTTACTTTTTCAACATTTCAAGTGATTAGAATAAAACTGTATCAAAAAAGAAAAGGAAGACATAGAAACTCAATTACCTTCTCCATGGAACTCCAGTTATTCTGTCTTTAAAAGCTTGCCTTACAGATACAATAATTTGTGTTTTACTGATTTGGCCTTTTGCTGCAAAGCAAAAAGAGCTGCAAAACTCTTTTCAGTATTGGTTTTAACATAATTTCAACTTTCTTCTTGCACAGTCTGTCTTTTCACTTATATGCCTTAAACTTTAAATAGGCCTCTGCTGTTCCTGAAAGATCAGTCCCTTTTAATTGTGGGTACTCCTGGCTATTCTAGACAAGGCCCAGATACGGTGTGTGATCTACAAGATCTTTGTCTTTTTCACAATGCCTTTACCACACTACTTGGGCTCATTCGGAACATACCCTTACTAAGCCAAGGACTTTACAATTTGTCAGCAGTATGTTGAGCGTGGTTACATGCAGTAATGTTTATACTAACAGAAATGCCAACATTATTGCATTGCCTAAAAATGAAAGAAAATTTTGAAAATTAGAAAAGAATTATTCTACTCTCTGGAAATACACCTGAGCAGAGCAACCTAAAAAAAATATCCTGTATTTTAAGACTTAACTAAATCCTTGTTTATATCATTCCAGAATATCAGTTGACTTTTATGTTAAAACAAAGGAGGAAGAGGAAACGGATAATATTGTTTTCATTATTTGGATGTTTTCTTATCATAAATGTGATAGGTTGTGCTGTATGAATAAGCAAGAGAGCTCAGTGATATTAAATGTTCCAGCAACAGGTGTTCTATGTCCCTACTCTCATATATTTTTTCCTTTTAGAAGGAGAATCGCAGCCAAACTTGAAATTTAGCAGTCCTGAATGTTGTGATTTGTCAGTGCAGCTTGGGCTATGGTTGCTTAACAGCTGGTTTACTGTAGAAAATTCCCCTCAGAACTCCTCCCTCTCTCACACTCTAGTAAGCTAAGTTAGTGGTCATAGTCTTAAACGTATGTTAGAGAGCATTGATAACCATCACCTAGTGACCTCTGCAGTAAGTTATTTAGAAAGAAATTGTTCTTCAGTGTGCATCTATCTCAAATTAAGTAGATGCAGTTTTTTTCTTGAAGTACCTGCAAGTCTTCAGAAATAGTAAGGCATTCAAAGTACCATTTAATTCTTAGATTTTTTTTGTCAAATGTATATTTCAAACATGAAGCTTAGAGTCATAGAATGGTTTTGGTTGTAAGGGACACCTTCCAGTAGCCCAGGCTGCCCAGAGCCCCATCCCATCTTGAATGCTACCAGGGAGGGGGCAGCCACAGCTTCTCTGGGCAGCCTTTGCCAGGGCCTCACCACCCTCACAGGGGAGAATTTCTTCCTAATACCCGCTCTAAATCAACCTTCTTTTAGTTTAAAGCCATCACCCCTGTCTAATCACTACACTCCCTGATAAAGAATGCCTCTCCAGTTTTCCTGTAGCCCCTTCAGGTAGTGGAATGGTGCAATAAGGTCTCCCTGGAGCCTTCTCTTCTCTGGGCTGCTACTCCAGTCTGTGGCATAGGCCATTAAATGTTTTGATTGGTTTTGTTTTGGGTTTTTTTTTAGCTAAGCAACACTGTTGCTTAGTAAATATTTTCTGTGTCATAATGAAAGAGATCATTCCTGCCACTTGTGGTGTCAGTTAGAGTAAGGGATGACCATAGACACTGTTCAGAAAGGAAAAGTCAATACATTCTTAAAATCCTCTTTTTCAGGTTTCGAACAACTGTTTGGCAATGATAACTTCCTTTTCAATGGAACAATTGACAATGACCATCATTAAATTTCCAAATATGATCTGTAGTTTCAAGCATACAAAATACTATTTATGAATGATGAGTGCTGCTGATAATAGTTTTGCCTAAATTCCATCTACTGTTTACAAGCATTGTGGTTTACAAGAGTTTTCTGTCCTTTAGGACACCTATTATGTCCTAGGTACTACCTGGGGGGGTTTTGAAATTTGATTAATTTTTGTGAACAGTGCTGTTTCATGGTTACTTCTATCTCAGCTACTTTTCAGTTTTTATAGTTTAACCAATTCTATCCTGTTAACCAGGGTTGCATCTGGAATAGTTGCTGTCTCATCTCCCTCCTATTAGCTGTCTTGTTTCTATGTCTGTGTAGGTGTCAGCTATTCATATATGACTTCTCCCTCATGACCATTGTTTTCTGGCAAGTGGTCATTTAGTTAAGCCCAGAACTGCATAACGCCTGGATAGCTTGACAGAAAAGAGATTTGAGCCAGGTCTGGAATAGTACTGCTGAAGGTGGCCAGCAGTTTTCCTGACCACAGAACAATCAGTTGCTCTTCCTCCCACCATGCCATTCTGCTTGTAATGAACTGGCAAGCTCACTTAAGTCCAGATTATTCTTTTTTCCATTCAGTTGGTGAGGTCAGTGCCCCATAAGCCTTAGAGCCAAGTCAGCTACTACAGTTCACATACTTGCTCCTTGAGTTTTTTTCCATGGTGGTATGTTTTCAGGAGAGCAGGAGATTTGTCGTCTCCAGCCTGCTTGGCCACGCACAGTGAAGGACAGCTCAGCTCTGCTGGCTGTGAAACTGGGATTACATGGCATTTTTCCTGGATTTATAGAATTTAATCTTTAGGTTGCATATTGTCTGTTCACTCTAGGTTGATAGCCTCTCAGTCTAAGATGATGACACTTAAGTGATTTCAGCTCCAGAATTTGTCTGAACTCTGTTAAGGCCTGTAATAGCTTGGTTGACAACTGGGAATAGGAAGCTACAATTTTACTTTTCATTAAAGTTCTAGGAATCAGTAATACTGTGCCTCTGAGAACATAGATGAGCATAAAATCTGGATTTGTGCAGTTCACTGTAAGTGTAGTTATAGGCAGTTATATGCAGAGTTTGTGAATAATTTATTTGAAGAAATAGGGCAACTAAATTTGTTACATATACCAACCTTTTTTTGTTTAAAAGCACCAAGCTACAACACTGATGAAAGCTTTTGGATAAATATTTTTAGTCATAATGCCTTCAGCGTGTCAAACATTTAATGTGTAATAAATACAGTTAACACTGATCAGTCTGTAGCTTTGAGAACTGCTGAGACCATTACGATAGCAATGCCAAGGCTATTACCAAGATTTTGTATAAACTTTCATTAGAACCTGTGCTTCAACACTGCATCTGTCTTCACAAATTTGAAGACTAGTTGGCAAAGTATACTTGAAAATACTAGTATTTCACCTTTATCTAGGAGATCATTTAAAAATCTTTGTTTAATTTCAAAGTCTTAAGCTTGTGCTTTTGTGTAATTTCTAGATTTACTTCTTAAAGCAAGCTGCATCTATAGAGTGCAGGACCAGTTCCAAAAAGGTCACCCTGAATTGTATCTAGTTCCATTATAGTGCTTTAAAGCACAGGGAATAGCAGATTATACTGAGGTGAAACAACTGAATTTGTCAGTGGTGTAGAATGGCTTGGGTTTCCATCCTAGGAAAAAAATTAATTCTTGCCAAGTTGTATCAAGCATGTATGTACATATGTATATAGATGTGCATACACATACATGTTCATTTCATGTGAAATATTTCAAGTGAAGATGAAATTCTGAAGTTTGAAAGTTTTTCTTCTGATTTTTGTGAGATGCTTTTTTCCCTCCAGGACAATATTAAAGTTTAGGCAAATTTTTAGAATTAATTTAGAATATAAAAAGAATACAGTTCTGTTAGATGATATTTTTTTAAGTCAGTCATATCAAGGTTAAGCTGGTTTTTATTGTGGCAAGAAATTTGGAAGTTCTTTTTTGTTTTAGATGAAAATATATATTTAAAACTATTTTGTTTTTCTGGCAAGCACAGAATTTAAATATTCACAGTTTTTCTGTGCTTTCTGAACAATTTGTTCCTTTTAGAGCTGTGCTGTGACTGGAGCAAGAAGGGGAGAACCTTTTTAAAGGAGGCTGGCTTTTGCCAGTCAGTGTTCTTAGCTTAGCATGGGAAGGCATTTATTTTGGTGCATGTATTTGCTTATCTTGTTGCAGAGCAGTTAGTAGTTCACTTCCCACCTGTGTTACACACAACTTATAGATAAGCTTTCCTTGGGACATGCT